>CAKAOJ020000290.1:460000-746212 GCA_916701645.2 Sebastolobus alascanus
CTATAGCCACTCCTGGGCTCCGTAGTCAGGCGCACCGTTGTGACTAATGAAATATTTAGTCGCACTCGACAGAATTTTGAATGGTCGCACTCTGGAGCCCTCCTTTAAACTAAATTTATATGTCTAAAAAAACATACTTTTCAACCAAATTTAGCCCGTTTTTAACCGAAACATTAAAACTGCTAAATTACCAAAAGGATGCTTAATGGACACAGAGGCACCCCATCTGTAATTATTCAGTAATTTGTCTTTACTGTTGAAACCTGGTTTTCCTTCCGCTATTGTGCTGTAAATACTGGTTCTGTTTATTGATTTGTCACAGTACTGGATAAATCTGAATCCAGTATGTTGTCCACTGTTACTAAAAAAAGACTTTCAAAATAAGCGAAAACAGATGAGGGCTGTAAAAAAGAATTATTTCCATTATAGGGACATTTATAAATACTGTAAGAAGTAGAAAATACACTAAAATATGCAGAAACATTTTAGACGATGTAAGCTTTTAAATCATTATTTATTTGATATATGGCTTTAATAATCGATTGTCAGATTCAGAAGTGTCATATATTAACTGTCTTTCCAAATGGTTAATTATCTCATTAACTCATTGCTTCGCCACCTCACCGCAGCAGGTGGAGCGTAATGTGTGTAATTACATTAATGTGAATACTTCGGTGCAGGTGTGTGTGTGCAGGTTCACTGCTGCTCCTGTTTTCTTACAGTTCAGTTCTTCACACTCTGCTGTTTGAAAAGATCTGAACTCATGAAGAATTATGTTGACATTTGATAGCTGCTATTTGCTCCTGACTGCAAAGTATGTGTGTGTGTGTTTGAATGCCATTCACACTCCTATACCTGCAGTATACTCTGTATTCGCTCACAGAGAAGAAGACACTCATTGGGTTCAATTTCCTACAAACAGCCTGTGATTCACTGTGTGTTAGACTCTATAAGAGTGTGTGTGCTGTGGTAGTTTGGAGGCGGTCTAAGTGTGTGTATCTGTTTGTGTCTTGGCAGCATGGCGAGCAGTGGCAGAAGAACGCCTGCACCACATGTGTGTGTGACCGGGGTCAGTCTAAATGCCACACACACACCTGTCGGCCCGTCACCTGTGACAAGGTAGGTAGTCTTACACAGACACCAACACTCTTTAGTCGTGTTTCCATTCAACTGTCATGCAAATTTTAACCAAAACTTTTGAAATGTCACAAAAAATGTGAATTAGGCGCGTTTCCATCAACTTGTTTGAAGCGAATAAACTCGGCTACTCGGCGCCATAGGCTACGCATGGCTGTAATCCGCCAGTAAACAGAGTAGAAGAAGAAGTAGAGGAAACAAAACAAGTCGGCTTGGCCGTCTATCCATCTAGGAGAGAAAAAAGGAGAGAGGTCTTCAGGAATTTGTTTCAATTGTTCTTTCATGTCAGCTAGTATCGGACATGTTTCATGCTGTCTGGAGACGAAGACAAGCATTCAGACATTACAGGAATATCCGAGAAGACTCCGACAGCAGAAACAGCTGATCAGTCAAGTGAGTTAAATGTTCGCTACGTCAGAATTAATTCGGTAAAGAAGCATCAACTCTTATTAAACAAAGGACAAAAAACACCTCAAGTGAGTGTAAAAACTTTTTTTCCTGCAATTGATTTTTATCAAATTTCCATACTGCTTTTCTAATGAGATACTTCAAAATGCGCATAAAAAATATGTGAATGGAAACACGGCTAATGACCTTCAGTTTTATACAGAACCCACCTCATACATTTGACTCTGGGTTGAAACTCTAATGGATGCATGCAGAGACGTTTAACTATGCAAGACCACACTGTACAGAAATGTCTCCTGCTCTCTGTCTGACACACACACACACACACACACACATACACACACACAAAGCACAAACACATACACACACACACACACACACACACAGGCTGACATTTAGTTGTTAATTGCCTGCAAATTTCAGCATGCAGCTTCCATTCTGTGCTGGGACTCTTGTTAGTGAAGTCAGAGCGGACCATAAAAACCCAAACACAAACATTAAAGGGCCATGCACGGACAAGAACATAATCATGCCAATACCAGTGAACATTAAAGATAACATAAAACAAAAATAGAAGAATTACAGTAGCAGTGCAGTTTGTTGCATTGTGGTAATAAATAGGGAAATGGACCCAGGAAAAATCATATGCACAAGAAAAGTTTTACATTTTGGTTTTAAATGAACAAAAGTTTGGGCATATTTAAGATAATCACAGAAGCTAAATGTGTCTTCACTGTGTGTTTGGTTCTCACTTGAGGCGACCAGCTGACTAAAGATCTAAAGGCCCAACTGAGTTTATATTCTTTAAGCATATCAAAAATGTATTTCAGCCTTAAGCCACTAAGATATTTATAAACTAGCAGCAGCACTTTAAAATCTATCCTTTACCGAACTTTAAGAATAGCAGTAATGTGCTCCTGAACTACTCCGATTAAGGACACAAGACGAAATGTTTTGGTCGACAATAAAGTTGTTCTTTGTACTTCAACTGTTCTGACCTGTTCAGATTGTTTTCCTTCTCCATGCATCTTGAAGAGGCGAAGTTGTGCCAGAAATCCTATTCTGAATGTACTGCAGTTGTTTACTGGCCTTTTTGGGCAGAAACCACTGCAGTAGTCCATCTTGCTGGAACTAGAGGCGTGAATGAGTTTCTGTAAATCATGCACTTTTTAAAAACCGCCCACAAATATATAGTTTTTAAAAGGCTCAGTAATTTCCTAAATATATATAGTCCAGTTCATTTGAGACCTTTGATTCCTCACAAGAGGAAATTATGTTTTCAGGAAAGCAGCATAAAACCACAGTAAAACAGTAGAAGTCATTAAAGTGATACAATATACAGTATGTATAACAAAGAGTGCATGTGATTAAAGATCTTTATGGTATATTTGAAAAAGTGTGTTTATTGCATATTAAATGAAGACAAATTTGAATGTGTTGCACCCAAGTTTTTGTAAATCTACAGCAGTGATTCTCAAAGTGGGGTCCGGGAACCCGGTCACGGGGTCTGCAAAATAATTTGCTATTAATTATAAAATTGTGCTGTATCATTAAAAAGTGCACATCGACAGATGGGGACCATTTGCACCAATATTATTGTGTTATAGTATTGAATTGAATTGTAGCTTTGGACCAATAGAAACTCTATTCTGCCCGAGGTTTCTACCCGCTAAAGAGGAGTTTTTTCCCTGCCACTGTTGCTTAACAATGCATGCTCATAGGGGATCTCTAAACTATAGAGTAAGGTCTAGACCTGCTCTATATGAAAAGCGTCTCGAGATGACTTCTGTTATGATTTGACGCTATATAAAAATAAATTGAATTGAACTCTGATATGATTGTGACACTCATCAATAAGTTGAAGCACTTACTGAAAGTCAGCCTTAGACTGAAAGGTTTAAACGTCTAGATTTACCAGTGGAAACCCACTTCGCTCTTTCACTCAAAGTTTCCATTCAATAAAACTTTACCTAAAACTCAAAGTAAAATATTCTGAGCTCTCAGCTCATTCCCTCAACTGATGATAGCAGAAAAAAAACAACTGAATCAAGCACTGCGAAGAGGATCCCAGTGGACTCAAAGCCTCAAAACCAGCACTCTGAAATACGCAGATACAAGGAGAAAAAAGCTGAGCTAATAACTACCTGCTCTGTTCTGTTAATAAATGGATAGGCTTTGAACACACTGCTTCAACTTATAGAGGAAAAAGGAAGTTTTCTATAGTAACACGGACTGTCTTCAGAGATACAGACGACCTGAAATTCTCAGTCACATCTGTATCGTCGGTAAATCTACACCTGACAGCACTTCCAAATGAAGTCGTGAGAGGATGTCTGGTCTGTTTGGTGTGTTTTAATAATAATGCAACACACACTCTCTGCTTCATCCTCTTATCTCGCTCTGCTGAAACACAAACCAGCATTTTTATAAGCCTCTGGGATTTTCTTTGTCTTGTCTCACAGCTCAGTTTTTATTCCCCTCATTCATCTGTTCTGCACATGAAAACCAAACAAACTCAAACCTAAACTGCTTCCTCGCAGGGTCAAACCAAAGTGAAACGTGCTGGCCAGTGCTGTGATGAATGCGCCGCTGCCAAGGGGAGCTGCCTGTACGAGGGCGCGGTGCGTTACCATGGAGACATGTGGAACGGCACTGGCTGCGAGTTCTGCACCTGCAACCGGGGTCAAGTCCTCTGCCAGAGGGCCGAGTGTGGTCGTGTTGAATGCTCGCAGGTGAGTCTGAAGAAACAAGGTCTTGTTGTCAAATGTGGCCTCATCTTTGGAAACTTGTCAGTTTTGTTGTTATAAACGTTTCTTTGGAGGCAAAACTGCCCTCAAAGGCTGGAAAAGTTTGATTCAAATTTATTTAGCTGAGCCAGAGAGCTAAAAAGTTGTACCGGAGCTAAACGTTTGGAGCGTTATTTAACGTCCTTCTCGACAAGCTAGTATCACATGGTACCAATAGATTCCTTAGGTTTTCTAGTTTAAACACTGGTATCATATGAAACTAGAAAACCTAAGGAATCCTGGTACCAACCATGAGAAAAAATTAGAAATATTTGTACATATAAAACTCTTGTCTCATATATTTTACAACATAGCAAGAGACAGTTTAGTCTGCAAAAAGTTGAGTGCCAAACAAGTTGGAACTCCACAAAATTCAGTGTAAATCAGCACCAAGTGCCACCAACACCTGTTATCCATGTTGAAATATATAGATAATGTGTATAACCTAGAAGAGGGAAAAGAACCTTTTCTACCTGAGTTCTCTTTGCCCCCAAAATGCAACATGTCAGCACCCAGAAATCCCATTTCCTGCTTTTCAAATGGGCCACTAAAACGTTAATGGAAGATGTCACAGTTAGTTTGTTCACAGTTTCATACAGTCGAGGTAATTTGCCGCAGTGAAACGTACCGGCTCACAAGGTCTGATGTAACGATCTTCATTGGTATTTAGGAGCTTTGGGTGGGATGGGAGAATTGGGTGATCGTTTGAGGTTACAAGGTTGGCTGCTGCTTCCATCACAGATAATTCACTCCGTTAAGATGAAGTAAATTGAAAGACAAGTTGAGGCAGTAATGATGTGTGTGGACGCTGATCGGCACAGTAGCTAAAAATAACAGGAGTTAAGTAAACTTGCACTAGAATCTCTGTAGGCTGGGTTGCACCAACAAGAATTCATTTTTAAAGTTGATTAAATCATGGTTTAACTTTAAATCATGTTGCACCAAAACTATCTTAAAATTAAGAAAGATTAAATTTAAATCTCTCTTTAAGGGTCAAATTAGTTTTTAATCTAAACCCAGATTAAATTTAACTCCGATGCACCAACATTTTAAACTCCAATTTAAAATGGGATCCAGTATTAACTTTAAACTTACACTTGAGGAGGTTTAACTTTTAGAAGTGGCTGCCTTTTTTTTAGATGGATTGAGCAAAATAATCAAGTTCCTTGAGGAAAGTTAAGGACAGACTCAACCAAACTGAGTTTTACAGCAAAGAAACTGTTAGAGCTGAACAGGAAGATTGGACCACAACAGGCAGTCTGTTTTTCCTTACTGTGAAAAAAAGCGTAACATTTTATAATAACCATAATTTATAAATGGTAAATTGATAGTTAATTAAACTTAGTTAATAGTTATTTTACTGTTTATAAACAACAAAATGATAATTAATAATGATTTAATGATTATCATACCTTGTTAAATGGTTAATAAATACTTGGTAAAGCACTTATAAACATTATTTAGATAGATACTTAATACTTTGTCAATGGTTAATAATTGGTTTGTGGTCCATCTATCTATGTAATATGTATAGTTTTACAAACGGTTTCTTAAAGGTTTACAAATCATTTGGTAATTATTAATGAATACTTAAGATCAATTTTTAATTGTGCAACAGAGTTCCGCTTTATTTCAAATCTGTATTTTCTCATTTTAAACCTAGTTTTGCTAAACTCTAATTAAAATTAATCTTAGATTAAATGAATCCTTGTTGGTGCACCCCAGCCTCAGAAGGCTTTCCCTGAACGCATGACATCTTTTAACTCAATACCATCCCCACGTCAAAACGAACATGATGCCATCTCCTTCATGTGAAGACATGCCGCTCAGACTTGGCCCAGTTAGGAATGTAGGACGGTGGACGTGGGAGGTTTTTGGGACAAAACAAACAAAGCATTTGTTAAGGTTATTAGCCGGTGTTCCCATAGTTACTTTTATCCCCTAAAATGACCCACTTTGGGTTTCGGCGCCGCGTCGACTCAACACCTCTTCCAATGTTTTCTTACGTCAAGCAGATTTAATAATAATGCTTTAACATCCCCTGCCACGGCCAAATAAGCCCTCATTAATCATGCTGTACGGCGATAATTACAGCTGGTGAGTGTCATTAACCGTAAGCAGCATAATTGGCGGTTGTCCAGCTCTGAATTGAGCAAGGTCACTCTGCTGAGAAGATCACAGTCATGCAGTTTTCACCCTGTGTGTGTGTCAGAACGAATAAGATGAGGTTATGGCTTTAATGACATGTGTGGGTCAATAGGCAGAGACTGGGGTACAGTTATAGTACAGGAGGGGCCACCTGGGCTGAAAATGTACTGTTATGGTCCTGTAAGGAGGACTTAATTGCATTAGTGGCATATTGCCATTGTAATATGCAGTTTATAACCCCAATTTATGTTTTAATTCTTATTAAAGGATTACAAGGTCTGTGGCCGGAGCAGATTGTGAGAAGCTTTTTAAAAGCCAACAAAAATCAGAAATACATGGTGGACATTTTGTGACTGTGAAAGTCATTTTTCATTTCATGTAACTTCAAGGCCCCGGGGAGGAGAGGAGCAGCACTGTGGTCAAAGGGTTCACTTTTTTTTTTTAACTATTGGACCATTCTGCTCTTTTAAAACTGCTCAGGAAAATACCTCAACTTCAAATGATGCCCTGGAAATCAATGCAGGTTCTCACACAAGAGATTGCTTGCAATGCTACACACTTTATGTAAACATAAAGCATCAATATGTAGCTTAATCACAATCATTATGATCTATAGAGTGCTATAGAAATGAGTCCCAAAACCCAGATATGAGTTAGCATTTTAGCACTTCCTGTCCCCTCGTCTGGAAGTCAATGGTTTTTGTTCTACGAGATAAAATACGTCAGTAAATATCCCACTCGTGAATTTTGAAGCCGTTATGTGTTGCTAACAAGTGGCTGAATGAGACTACTAAACGTTTTGCATTCACACTTCAAAAATCATAAAGTGTTAATTTGTGGAAATTATCTTGCTGAACAAAACGTGTAAGTATCATAAACATTTATTTGCCACAGATCTTATTATCTGCAATAATCCAAAACCCAATGGAACAATCCCGTTGGCTTTTTGTCAAGGGAACCAGGGTGATGCTAACTTCCTGGTTGGTCCACAAAAATCCCTCAGCACTCTATTGGACTAACTATGATAACCGGGATAACTGCAGATAACTGAAGGAGAAGTGTGATGAACAGAGGTAGAGAATTACTAAGAAAGCCAGTATAAATGAGATGTTACAGAAACGCTGCTTGTGCTGTTTTATCGTGCTTAATATGAATCAAAAATGTTCTTCAGTTTCTGACTATAAAATGTACAACTTTTGGAGTAAAGACTGGTGTACTTCTACTGCGGCTCTGTCAACTTCTCTTGTGTCGGAGAGTTTGTTATGTCTTATGCTGATTTTCTCCGTAAATTTGAATATATATTTTGATATTTTCTAGGGATCGGAGCTCATCCACCTGACAGGGAAGTGCTGCCCGGAGTGTTCCTCCGTGAAACCTTCCTGTTTGTACGAGGGAAACTCCTACAAGGTACTTCTTTATTTTACTTTCAGTGTGTTTGCACAAAAACATTTGTGAAAAATTGCTAAATCAGGCAAGAAATCCAAACAGTGTGGGCGAGACAAAGACACCGCAGGGCTTCTGTAAACTCTCTAGTCTCAGAAGTAAAAAGAAAGTAAGTGGCATAAAGTGCCACTGCAGAGGAGGCTGCTACACAAACAACCAAATACATCAATATTAAGCTGGATATAAATACATAAATACAAACACTGTACAGTGACTCAGAGTAAATGTGTGTTTTAGGACAGAGATATCAGATTACTTTGGGCTGTTAAGCCTGTAACAAGAAACTCTCCTATTATTCTGCCGTCAACTTCATTATTCATAGGCCGGTCCTGGAAACACACAATGCGAAGGCTTTAATTTTTGACATTTTCAGCAAAGGAAGAATGCTGATTAAATGCTGCACGACGGTCAGCCAAGGCCGAGGCTCGCAGCAATAGATTTTTCTTTGTCTCCCCGAGGGAATTCATCTTAGTAGTACACAAAGATGGATACTGCATACTTATTCCGCACCTACACACATCAATACATGCATTTCTCCACTCCGTTGGGTTTGAAAGGCTGGCCTTAAAGGTTAAAGCAGCCGGTTTGTGACTAGATTATTACTGGTTTAACTTCCCAAGTCACACGAAAAATCACAGCGGGGAAAGTTAATGAGCTAATAAAGTATGTTTAGTATGTTTAAGCTGATTTAGAAGCACATAAAGCAGCCAAAAAGTGAATAATACAGTTGTCTATTTCAAGACTTGATTGTCCCAAGTGAGAAGACTGTATTACAAGTTTTGAATTGTTTTGGTTTAAAGTCATTAAATAATGTAATGCATGTTGTTTAGTTTACAGAAACAGATAGATAGATAGATTACCTGCTAGAAATTTGTTTGGAAGTCGGTTGGGCCGCATGTTTCTTTGTTCCTCCAGTTGTTAGATAGATGAATGAGTTGGAAATATGCTACCTACTTTCCATAACAGTTCACTGATGTTAAGATCTGCTGATAGTATAGTATAGTATATTATAGTATAGTATAGTGTCTGGAACTATGGTAGATAATTAGAGAAAAGTGTTTGGTTCTGTAAAGGTGTTACACAACCGTACAGGTTAACTGCATCAGATGAGATAACAGACACCGAAGGCTGCAGGTTTTGTTCTCTACTCAGATAACATCCTTGGATACAAGTGGTTTGTGAATGGAAGTCTTGCTATAAAAAAAGAGCTCATTATGCTTGTTAGTTTTCTGCCAGTCAGAAAAGTTTTGATTCTGTGATTTAAAGAGTCCGTCCTTGCCTCCGAGCTTTCACCTGCCACCAGACTGTCTGGAACCAAAAAATCCTCATAATTTATAAAACCGTTTTCCGCGTTCAATCAGTTTTCTTTGTGAGTGACGTTCCTGCTGTTTGACCCTCTGTCGGTAAAATTCTGTTTTGAAAATGTATATAAAAGTCGTGACTGTCAGGCTTCTTTTATAAGCTGACACATACAGCTTATTAGCATTCAGCTTCGTGCCTGTTATGGCTTCCTTTTTGATTGTGATTCAGCTTCTTCCAAGTTATAATCCTCTGTTGTTTAGTGTTTTCAATATTCAGTTGAAAATAGTTAGCTTAAAGTAATGGATAAACAGTTGAAATAGCTAGCCAAAAGTTAGCTAAAAGTAATGGACAACCAGTTGAAATAGTTAGCTAACTGTCCTTCTAACAGATTGTTGCCATAGCAACAAAGCTCTCCCCTCAGGCTTAGCCAGGTCAAGAACGGTCGCTAACTTTCCAACCTCAAATCAAGTCAGTCTTAATATTTATGCAACAGACAGTTAGACCAGTCTAACCACACAATCTAAGACCAATCTAAGGCCAAGACTAGTCTTAAACTAAGTTTATGCAACTGGACCCTGGTCTTATAAACTGTTTCCCCTCTCTCTCTCCTCTACTTTCACCCCCTGTCTCTCTATCTTTCCTCTCTTCTTTCAGGACCTGGCTCGATGGACCGATAGCGGTTGCCGGGAGTGTGAATGCCGTGATGCTCGGGTGACTTGTTACCTGCACTCCTGCCCAACCTGCCCGCCGGGCACGCTGGTCGTCACCCAGGAGGGCCGATGCTGCCCCGAGTGTCGCCAAGGTACGTTGCTGCAAAGGATGCTGGGTGCGTGTGTGTCAGAAGTATGTGTTGTGTCTGTCCACTAACATTCCTCTGCTCTATCAAACCCTGTTCCTGTTTTAGCCTCCCTCTTTGACAGCACACACATTATTATTGTCTTCTCATTTTTGTTATTCATATAAACCACCTTTATGAATCAGCGTTAAGATTCCACTACACTGTTAAATCTGTAATATTAGAGTTATTTTGGGATGAAGTTGTCATTTACCTTTTAATTATCTGCACATTCTCATTCACCACAATGCCCTGAAAATGTCCTACTCGTAAAATACAACTAACTAGCAAAAGAGTATGTGAATGTCATACTGCGTCTCTGCTCGCTGCCAAATCACATCGTGTATTGTTGCACTTCAGTGTCTTTTCCACCACTGTGGGTGGAGAAGTTGGCTTCGCTGCCTTTTCTTTTAATGAGATCTCCCTGTTTGATTGTTTGTTGTTGGTACAAAACTAGGACTCAAGAACCAAGTCCTCTTTTTTATTCTGTGGGATTAGGTACAAAAACTTCACCCCACTGTTTTGATGGAAATAACTGCATGCGATATTGTCTATCAGGATACATTTGTGCGAAAATTTGGGCGTTGCAAGTAAATCAGAAACTTGCGTCCTCCTCCTTAAACAGCTAACAGCAAAGAGTAGAGAAGCAAAGAGACGAAACTCTGGTGTTTTTTTTTTTTACAAAAGCCACTGCCGCCATTTTGGACTGAAAACGATTATTATATTTATAATATTTGTTTTTTATTATTATTTCTTGTCCAACACAGGCCATTATCAGTAGAATATGACAATAGAAGTAATTTTGTTTTACTTTTGTACGACACTTTTTAAGCGGACGTCTTATTGATGTCCGGTAGACGCTTTCAGTCCAAAATGGCAGAAGCGTAGCTCTGCAATGGAACGATCATTTGACTTTCACTCCTTGGCAATATACGTTCTTTGCTAACAGCTGCTGCTTGTTCTTCTTCTTCTTCTTCTTCTTTGTAATGGCAAATTGCAACCGGACGGCGCATTACCGCCAAAATTTGACCACGATTGTCGCCCGCCAAAATGCCGATTGTGTTAAAACTGAGTAGAAATGAATGTGATTTGACTTTTATGTATCTGCCGCTGTTAGCTAGCTAGCTCGTAGTTTGGTGGTTTTCTCCCCTTCCACTACGTAGCCAAGATGGCGACCATTGAGGGTGAGCAGTGTCCAGCGTTCCACACTCAACTTTTTGACTGTTATGAGTACGTCATCCGGGGATAATAGAGCACTTCAATTTGCCATACTTGTCAGTGTGAACACACTTATGCTCAGAATAGCAAGTGTAAGTACAGAAGACTGTACTAGTCAGGTGTGAATGGGTGTGTAATTATGTTATGTCTCCTTCTTGCTTTTGTCTCTTTAATTGTGGCGCAAGTTGCAAAGTCTGCTCCAGAAAGGTGCTACCGGTATATAAATAAACTTTGCTTTAACTACTGCTTATGTAAATGAGAAGCTAGTTGGATAATTAAAGAAGAGAGGGCAGAGAGAGACTCCAACAGAGTGAGTTTATAGATATGCGAGGCAGCCAGGAGGACAAAATCCAACTTGTCCTTGGGGAGGTGGGCAGTGCTGGCCGAGCTGCTCGGTATGTTTCAGCATGCCGTCGCCCGAGGACAGACTGGAACAGTCACACAGAGTCAATATAATCCATCCTCAGTCTATCACTGCTTTTAACTTTTGGCTTTAATTCAAACCCTTCTTCATATTTACATTCAGTTCTACACATTAATGTCAACGTCAGATTCAAACCCCTAAGTCTAAAAAGCAGGCGGGGTAATGTGCTTTGAATTCCTGGATCCATTTTGTTGTTTGATGGGGGTATTTTCTCTCTATTTTTCAAACACAGAAGCATCATTTGAAGTTGAGATATTTCCTGTGCAGTTTTGAAAGAGCAGAATGGTACAATAGTTTAAAAACTTTCTGAACACAGTGCTGCTCCTCGCCTCCCCGGGGCCTTGAAGTTACATGAAATAAAAAACGACTTTCACTTTGTTGGCCAGTTTTCCACAGCAGAATATATCCACCTATTTAACAATTAATGAGTGCAAAAAAAAAGCTTATGGTGTAACTGTAATGACGACCTCAGTCCCAGTGGGTGCAAATAAATATTTTTTAATGATCTTTCCCATTTCCCTCCAACCTGTTTCAACAGGAAAGACCACACATTAAGAAATGAAAATGAAAAGACATAAAATGATGGCTTTAAGCTAATTTCTTCACCACGGAGTCACATCTCAGCACGTCTGCTTCACCTCCCTCTTTTAAAAACTGCTGATCCATCTGTCTTATTGACTGAAAATGGGCACACAGACTGTCAGCACTTATAACCAAACAAACGCAAGTTAATTTCTCATATAGTTAAATACCCCAACAGGCAATTAAACAGTGAGACAACATTGTAAGATTTATGAAGACTTATAATTAAGTTTGGCTGCATGAATGAATAATTACAGTTGGGCAAGGGAGACACTTTTTATTGCGCCACACAAATGGACTGTTTGAGACGACAATAGTTTTATGAGGTTGGTTTGGATGAAGTTGTTCACATTTAGCTTGTGTGTGTTCTGCGTCCCTCGACAGTCTTCTCGCTCTCTTAGGTGTTTCTGTTTAAAGCATTTCTCTGCAGCAGCATATTAAAATGTCTAAAAAGTAAAAGCACTGTATATTCTCAGACAAATACACAGTCTAATTAGTCCAGGTAAACATCAGGGAAATCCTATAAAACGTAATTTCCTGAAGTTGTTTTTCAAAACACCACATTGGTTATTAATGATATCCACCAGCTTGTGTAGTGGCTTTGCCGTTTCATTTATTTAATTTCCATCTCATTTAACAGCTCAGTCTCTCATGAATTTAAGTTCATATGCAGGTATTTTGTACTGGTGATGGCAGTTTTATGACAGCGTTGAGCTCCAAAGCAAGATTTAATGTGATGTGCATGTGGAGCAGCAAAAAGTATGTGTGTGCATGGTTAGCTCCGATACCTCTGGTTCATATTCTTACCATTCGTACCATATCTTCTAAGTCACCATTGACATTTCTAATATTTAACTCGGACAACAACGTTCCCTTAACCAAGTGGTTTTAGGAATCATGCATGAAAGTGAACATTTTGTGATTGTAAATGTTCTGCTACAAACTTAAAGGACAATTAAATTTGGCTAATGCAAAATAGTTTCATATGAACGTGAATTTGTAGAGATGATCAGAGAGATCGCATTTATGACGGCCATCTACAGTAGGCGATGTGAGAGAGGATGCCATCCCCCGTTGTTTGTAAAATGACCAAAATGCATCTCCCTTGTTAACCTGCCCTCTCCATCCCCTAGTAGCAGAGGGGTTGTTTAGTTGAATATCTTAATCTAGTCTGTCTGAGTCATTGATCATTTATCTGCCTGAGGTTAGTGCGAGTTAGAATCTATGGCCCCGACCTTGGCTCTGTAGCCTAACTCTGCGGTGTATTGATAAATCCATGGTGCTGTCCGTGGTGCTGAAGTAGCAGACAGATTTGTACTTAAGACCTTCTGCCAGTTTCGTCTTGGATCTTCATGATGGTTTCATTTGAATAACTGTCCGAGGCTAAAAGAGGTAAAATGATCCATTATTTAACGAAAAAGCAAAGATCATTTTTTTCTTCTTTCCTCCCCTCTTAATCATATCTTTTCCTCGAGGGCGGTGGAAAACACCTGGATGCTTTTCGATTAATCTTTTTATTTTCAATCTTTCTGTCGGCTAAAAACACATTTAAGAATCTTCTCCCTAACTTAGAAAGGTTCATGCCTTTCTCTTTCTATCTTTATCAGCCCTCTTTCCTCTCCGTCTGTCTCTTTATGTACCACATACTGTGTATATATACTGTATATATATACTGTACAGTATGTCGTGATTATAGGGTTGAAGAGAAAAACGTCAGAGCTGGAAATAGAAAGCGTCACTTACATTGTCCCTCTTTACATCTCTGTACATTCTGTGTTAGTGTTAATGAGTGTGTGTGTTATAGAGGGATTAAAGGTGTGTTTGTGAACACATGTTCATGTGTGTTTTACATGCATAAAAAAAGTGATTATCATGTGTGAATAATTTAAACTCGTTTGTGTGATATGCACTCACATTATTCCGCACTTGCACCTGCCATCACCTCGCATCTTGTGTGCGTTAATGTACGTGTGAGTGCAGTAATGGTTGTAATACCCCCGTAATGCACCTTGATACATATATGCATGCCTTAACAAAGTGATTTTAAACATGATTTATCCAATTCATTTTACATTTACGTACTGATGCAGATGTGTTTTCACTCGTTTACTCTGCATTACTCCGTCTGCCTGGCTGTGAATTGGTTTACCCAACTGTGTTAAGTTTGCAGCTAAAAAAGGAAACATATTCCCTCTTTCCTTTCCAACTGGAACCGTAAATCTTCCTTTAAGCCTATTAATCACGGCTGTCTATAGGCCCAGAGGTCAGCAGCCTCTCCTCTCATTGGGCTGTTCACACCCGAGGGCCGTAACCAGGAGTCGTGCTGCGTTCAGGTCTCATGGGAAAGGCTGGAGATGTGAGCCTTCTACTTGCACATATGGTTCATCTCTGCCAGGGCTTGACCCAAATGAGTCTTTTGATATAGCTATTATTAATTTGTACCAGTTTACCAGTAGATCAGGGTATGTCTTTATTAAGTGTCTCTAAGTAGAGAATCGGTCCTAACAGGTTAAAATATTCTTAGAGTGATACATATTTGGGCGTATTTTTAGATAAGGATTAAAAAAGTGTTGATGTCTTGATGACAATGAACTCGTGTAAAGATGATTTTTTGACAAAAACTGAATATTTTCTCTGACTGAACTTCACCAGGATGCAATCATTCCTTCCCCAAAGACTCCACAACCTAATGTATTTTGGCAGCAGGGAAAATGCAGCTTTGTAACAGCGATTATTTGTGTCTGACACAACAACAATTCTGGCAATAATACATCAAATTCGACTCTTGCAGCGCCTCAGATAATGTGCAAATGTATTCATTTCCCCAACACTCGGAGTAAAATCACAGAATAACAACAATTGTACACAGCTCTATTACATTCTTAAATGATGTGATTGGAATAGCTGACTAGATAATTTCATGTAGACATATATCTATATTTCCTAATCTTTTCATTTGTATATATATTTATTTTGGAGCCAGTGTTTATTTACAGCATATTGGTCTAGTTGTGAGATTTAAGCTGTTTATTAGTTTTGGCATCATATTATTTACTTGGCTGCCAACGCTTAAAGAAAGTGGAGCTACTTTCTGCACTTCAAATGTTTCTATTGTCTCCAAACCACAACTATCAGATAAACGGCTATGTAAACAAAGCACAGAGAAGCTCTGATTACCACACACACAGAGAGGGAGAGAGACTTCATTCTCTGCTCAGGTAGACATTATTCTATATCTTTACATAGACAATAGTTGTTAATTATATATTAATGCTCTGGATATTGAATTTAAGACCTTTAAGTTCAAGATCTGAGTACTTCTTCCACCACTGAAGCTACAATGCATCATTATAATTTCTACTTTGCGGTTAAGAGCGTCATGAAGCAGCTACATCACACTTTTAGTTTAACTTTTAGTGAGATCCCAGGAGGGATTCTGAAATGTTTTGATGAATACGGGCCCACAGATCCAATAATGTGTGCATCTGTAGCCAGATCCAACACACACAATCCTGTCACCATTATTTCTTCAATTTTAATCAACAAAGTTTGGACGAATTGAATGGATTTGCTCCTTTATTGTCTCAAATAAAGAGTCTCATGATTAAACATTTGGCAGTAGACTGCATGGGTGAATTACTGAATGGTGCAGTAGCTTTTTAGTGGGAATTAGGGTGTGAAATTAACTTGAGTCACCAGCCAACTGCTGGTAAATGTTGGCCGTGCTTGGTAAGTTGTTGGCTTATTCTCCGAGCTACTGTGGCAGGTAGCCAGTCTCGGTTAGAGGTCAAGCTTGTGCTAACAGTCACATCGGCGGGTGATTTTTTTTCTCTTATATGTTTTTTCTAATGACACTGGGTGACAAAATAGCATCATCTCTGCCAAATATCAACACATCTGCAGTTTCACACGGTGAAAAGTTTGTCGTGTGCAGTTAATCGCGCCTGGATCCACATCTCTGGATCAGTTGTTTTCATACAACATTGCTGTTAATCACAGCTGTAGTTTTTAATTTTGCGCTTCAGGGATTCTGGCTCGCTATGCTTGTGAGGAAATTAAAGTACAGTGTGTGAGCGTCAAGGCAGCCTTCTGTAAACAACGGCTCGTAGCAAAGCGTGTGATTGCTTAACTTGTGCGGTAAATGTGTCTTTATCCTCAGGAGGGGAAAAATCCAATTCACTCCTCAGCTGTCAAAGCAAACAGGAAATGATCTTGTAACTATTCAGGTTGAGTTTTGTACTCAAATATCCTCATTTGTTTCCACTGCTTAACATTCAGGAATGATTTCTTTTTTAGCAGAAAGAGCTCAGGATGGATGAGAGACTCCCAGAATATATGCAAGAGATTGGTACATTACCGCTAGCTGAAGCATTGGCCACAGCTGAATAGAGAGATAAACACTTGACTAACAGTCGTATTAGCCAATAAGCCCGCCACTGGGCCAGAACATACAGTGCTAAGTATCTCAATCTCCCACTTTTCTCACTCATACCTCCTCCTTTCCACACTCATTTTTGCACACAGCTCCAGTTTTTCCTCAGTTCAGAGAGACGACGAGGGGGATGATGGGATGAAAAGTAAGGTCAAAAAGTGAGAATGAGTGGCAGATGAAAAGAAAATGGATAGGAGAGAGAAAATGAAGCTGTTAAGGAGAAAGAAGACGGAGAAAGAGAATAATGAGAGGTAGTTGAGTGGGAAAAAAGAGAGATGGAGATACTTAGAACAGTATGTTCTGGCTTACTGACAGTCTTATTGGCCATTAAGGTTAAAGTCTCACCTCCATCTTTCTCATGTTCTCTTCAACTCCTCTTTTTTTCCACTTTCACCCTCTCTTTCTCCTACACGTCTTCTCCTTTCCTTTTCCCCTCTATTTTCCTTCCTCCTTCTCTCATTAATCACATCCCTCAGTCACATTTTTACTTTATGTACTCAATGCATTCACATAATGAATGGAGCAATCACAGTGCAATCATGTGCAAGCAGCCACGCATATTGTTTGACAAGAGGCTGCGTGTATTCGCTTGTTCTGCCATCCAGATACGACAGTGTTGTTGCTGTCATCTCCGATTCTGTCACTTCGGATGCTGACAGGCGGTTTTTGTGAACGAGTTGTTCGGAGTTTCTGAAATTAAATTTTTTACTTTTGAGACGTGTATTTCAGATTTTTGAAAAGCCAGTTACATTTTCAAAAGAAGCCAGAGGATATCTGAGACTTTGACGTTTCATCGTGATGTTTTTCCTTCCAGCTTGTTTTTAAATTGTATTAAGGATGAATTTCAGCTGCTTTTCTCCATAGAAGACTAGAGGAAAACAGACTGTTTACGCCTTCACAGCTCTCCTTAGTTGGAAAATACAAAAACAACTTTAACAAACCCAGAACGAACAATGTTTTTAGTTCAGGCTGGTCTCATACACTGTTCGTAGCTTTACCTACAAAAAGTAATGCACTGTTATTCGTGTATATCCCACGAAATCAATTAGTGTGCAATTACCCTAATTGTGAACCAGGAAGTATAAAGAGCGGCGAACGCCGTGTAGGGAGGAGGTCGGGGTGGATGGATGGGTCAAAAAATACAGGACTTTCTCCCAGGAGTCCGGCGTTCGTGTTAAACCAGAAGTCAACGCTTATTATTTGTCACATAACTTACGTACTTAAGTATCGCCACTTTAAGGTATTTTAAGCCAAACCACAATCTTTTCCTGAACCTAACTAAGTAGTTTAGTCTGGTGGCTTTGAAGACAGCGATATTACGGCTTCAGTTCCCCGTTGAAGAGGGCTGTCTGACGGCGAGGTAAAGTGGACAGGAGCAGCAGCAGAACGTATTTTAGCCACCTAAAAAAAAAAATCAATATCAGTTTAAGTGTACGCTATGTTTAGAATATTTTCACCGCTTTACCTCGCTGTCAGACAGCCCTTTCTGACTGGGAACTGAAGCAGGTATATTACTGTCTTCAAAGCCACCAGACTACATTCACAAAAACAGTCATTTTCTCAACTCTCGCAGTACACAGGAGTTAATGGTCTACCGCTGCATCAGTCGGTTAGTTTGTGTTATTGTGTGACTTTCGGATCTGAACTCCTGTATGCTTCTCCAAACTAGGAGCACGCCGACCACAAACTAAGTTACTGTATATGACGTTAATACACTGACCATAAGGATGTTTATATATACTGTACATGTAGCAGCGTCATCATGTGGGAACCTACGTCAGCTCACGGGGGAAAAAAGTTCTTAGAAGGGCTTGAAGGGAAAATACAGAAAGAACACCGCTGGGAAGCTACAGAATAAAAATAAGTACAATTTTCAGGTACTTGTGCTTTACTTGAGTATTTGCATGGATGAGATTGACACAGCTGTACAGTTTGTTGTACGTGGACTTCCAGAAATAACTGTTGAAATAACAGTAAGTGAGATAATAATTTTTACATGCAGTAACCAGTGATTTAGGTGATGAAAAAAGTGTTTACACACTGGTTTACTCAGTGAATAATGACTTTTAAGTGCAGTTGGTCGACATATTAAAGAAACAAGCTCGTGCTCATAAGTTGTTGGTAAAACGTTTGACCAACTTGGAACCAGTGTGGGCAGAGAAAGCACTTTAACACCTCATCACAGAATGCACCAGTGGAGTTGTTGGCAGACAGCAGAAGGCTGTGGATGTACTCAAGACGTCCCCGTAGAGGGAAACATTTCTACCAACGCTAACGCAGTCTGACTGGAGAACCAAATGTACTGGATTGAATTTAAAAAATGTAATTTAGTGTGAGTGTGTGTGTGTGGTTGTGCAAAGTTAAGTCTGTCTGCCTCCGCTAACTGAGTTTCAGTGCAGAGCCAAATCTGATAGATAGAATTTGCATGAATTAAATGTCAGAATGAGTGTGTCATTGAGTGAGTGAGTGAGAGAGACTTCAACTCTTCAAGTGCCACCAACAGTGTGTGGAACAGATGTATGAAATAAAATTAGCATGAAATTGAATGTGTGCGTCTTTCTGTTTGTCATGCATTTATAATATTTTTCCATTCAGTATCCATATTTTTTGCTGTCGATGCAAACATATTGTATTGAATTGTTCTAAATGAAATGTGTGTTTTCCAGTCCAGTGCCATGCAGACTGCCTGTCCTGCTCGGGGACTCCTGATCATTGTGAGAGCTGCAGGGACCCAAAGGCCGTCCTCCATCTTGGCCGCTGTCTGTCTGTCTGTCCAGCTGGCTTCTACGCCGAGGGACGAGTATGTGCAGGTAGGACCGTCTTTTAAATATACACATCAAAATGGCTCCTCGAAACTGTCCCTTTTCTTGCAATTATCTCACTTTTACACTTCAGCCAATGCTCTGCAAATGAATTAGGATGCTGTTACAGTACAGTAGTGAAGGGATTCTTACAATTAGTAGTTAATAGGGTTGAGCAATATGTTAAAATTTGTTATTATTATCGTTATTGTTAGCTGAAAACTTTGAAAAGGAGATATTTGCCAAAGTCCAGCAGCATTCATTGAAAGTTAGAGCTGCAACAGTGTCTGTGTGTAAGTGTGTGTGCCTGTATCTGTATTGAGTTTATGTGCATGTTTTCCGCCTCATCCTTTATTCAAGTGCGGGTGTTTGAGCCCGTCTCGGTCACGTTTGCCCGACTGGGAACCAGCCACGGCACCTTGACCGAGCTTTGACCCGCGACAGCCGTAACCTTCTTAGCATTTCACTGCATGGAATTCCCACCGTCCCATTGACTCGTTCTCCTGGTGAACCAGACATTTACTGCCCACAGCTATTCATGAAGCTGTAAACACCAAACGCCCCGTCGCCGTAAAGCTATCAGGCACAGATAAAGGTATTAACTTTGAAGCCTAGCCGCTAATGCTAGCAGCTGAATCCTTAACAGCGTCTCCACACTTGTGCTCCAGACAGATAAAGATGGATACGAGGGTCCTGAATGTGTGGATTGTGTGCAGATTTTATAATACATTTATTCAACCAGGAAAGTGCCTCACTGAGATTACAAATATCTTTCAAACGGACAAAATAGCAGCAGCACAATAGAAAGCAGAAGTTACCAAACATATAATGCCGACTTCAGTTAGATCAAATATGAAGGTAATAGTCAAAAATCAATGATACAGATGTGATCAGAAGGACAAAACTAATAGAATAACAACACTCAATGACTGTTTACATGCACATAATATTCCGTTTTTTGCCCTTATCCCGAAGAAGACAATATTCCTACTAAGCTGTTTACATGGCTAATGAAAATGAATATTCCACTAATGTTCCTGTTTACATGCAGCCGTGCATACTCCGATTAATGTAACCGGTGGTGGACATGTTCGACCGTGTGGCCGCAAACTGCCGTAAACACCCCCCCAATTGAGACGCATATTCTGAATGTGCTGTATACTGAACATCTTGGCCGTCAGTAGTCTGAAACATGCCCAGTCTCCCTCTGTCAATCCCACACAGCCTAATTTCTACATTTTTTGACTTGATGCGTGTGACAGAAACTAAAGCCGCGAGCCTGAACTTGCATTGTTGATAAGATCGTCTCTTTTCCTTCTCCTCCTTTCCCCTCAGACTTCTTTTCATCTCCCTTGACATCTCTTTGTCCTCTCGCCTCGAGTATATCGATCTCACAATCTCTCTTTTCTAATCTGTTCTTGTCCCTCTCTCCATCGTCACCATCATCATCTTTATCCTGATAGCGATCTTTCTTTCCTCCGTCGTCACATCTCCTCTTCCTCTTCTCTCGTCCTGCTATCTCTGTGTGAGTGGGTGTCTGTGGGAGGTTTAACAGGGATTTAGTTGCTTTTTTATTCTGTAATCTTGAGATTTCTCATTATGGAACATCTGAAGTGTCTCTCCCGTTCTATACGCACCGGTTTCATTATTATGTTTATGGAGATGTCTGTAAGTAGATTACATTGCACCAAACAGAGTCTGGCTGCCAAAGTGAAACATCTTTAAGAGCATGTAGGGTGTGTTTAATCAGAATATTTGGGGGAAACAGTGCATTCCTCATTTCTCTGTGTAATATAGTTCATCTTACAGTGGGTATATTACTTCTTCTGTTTTTTAAATTTAATCTGCACCACTTTCTTTGCTGCTCTACGTTTTTGTTTTTACCACATTAGTCTTAGACCTTTCTTATAGATGTTGCAGGTTTCAGTTGACTCTGTTTTGGGCGGTGAAACGATTTAATCAATAAAAACTTGATTTATTCTTGTGTTTTGTCGCTAACAGCACTTTGAGTCACATACATAGGGTGCAGACAAAGCAGATACAATCTTAAATAGCAAAAAAGTTTTAACGTGCAAAACTCAGAGCTGGGGATGGTGATATTATAGACAACATGCAGAATCTAATTCTGCTTCTTCTAGTTTTATTTACAGGAGTGAAGATGCAGCATCTGTGCCTCCACTCCATCTGCACAACAGTTGTTACTTCATCAGGAAGTGTACCCATATAAAGGCCAGAAAGTGTGCTTGGACAAATACAAAACTAGGGCCATCTTATGTGGCCATACAACTAAAACAAGACATTCTCATGCAACGGTTCGTACGATATCTTACGAAAAAGTTATCCCTCCTTTTTTTGTTCTTTTTCCTACGAATGTCCAGCAACACGTGTCAATTTCCGCTAGTTACATGCATACGGTCTTTTCAAACCAATTTCCGTCTTCATAGGAAACAACTTCCTTATGTTTAGACAACAAAACTACTTAGTTAGCTTTAGGAAAAGATGGTGGTTTGGCTTAAAACAACTATGGAAGTGGCGTTACTTCAGTACGGAAGTTGATTTTGTGGGATATACATGAATTACAGTGCATTACAAACAGTGTATGAGAACAGCCTGACTAAATGCATTCACAATTACGTTTCGAGGGAAACAGATCTCAAATCACGGTCGCAGTTTTAAACACGTGGTTAACGTAACGCAACAAAACTGCTTGGTTAGGTTTAACTAATCATCATGGTTTGGCTTTGTCACGTTATTAAGCTACAGATTTAAATTAAAATAAGTGAAAGTTGACTTTTAGTTTCACATGTGACACAAACAGCAGTCTCCTGGGTGCGGTGACCTTCCACCACAGTTACAGAGAAGTACGACAGATAAATCTTTATTTTTCCAGTCAGGAAATATAAATGTGCTGCTCTTTTAGTCCTGATATTGTTACTCTTTTGAGAATATTTGCATAGCAATTAGTAGATTCACATTTTGTTTCACAACTTTTTGGGGGGGATATTTCTTAAAATTTGTGCAACATTTGGGGTTGAAATTTGCCTCCTGTTTCCCTCCACAGTCTCATATCATCCCAGCCAGAACAACTAGAGACTTAAAACCACCCACGGGTTTGAACGTTACTTTACGGGCTTCACCTTTTGATGAACTGCACATCCAGGCTCTCTGGTTTCTTTCCCTTCTTCTATGAGCAGCTGAGCTCTGACAGGCAGTCCCGTAACCATGAAGGAAGCTCAGATAGGAGGAGAAAATTAATATTTGGAAGTGACTGACAGACTCATCCCCTCTCCCCTCTCTCTCTCTCTTCTTCTCCCTCCACAGCCTGCCAGTCATCCTGTGCCACCTGTTCCAGCAGGTGGGACTGCCAGTCCTGTGGCTCCCAGCAGCCCCTGCTGAGCGCTGATAGCGGCGAGTGCCTGGCTTCCTGTCCTCCTGGTTCCTACCAGCACGACAACACACACTGTCGCAGTGAGTATCACACCGTGTCAGGTGGCTTAATGGGCCCTCTGGATGCCATTGTGGAGGTCAGAATGTTATTCAACCACTAACAAGGTGCTCAAACTGGGCAGGTAACACTGGGGAAGATGAAACTCCAGCAAACTTTTAGTACTGAGGAAGTCTATGTAGTGTAGTGCTGGATATCCCTGTGTTTGAAAATGAAGTGGATGCTGGAGTTAATTAGCCAAAGACCTCCATCATCGTGGCTCCAACTAGAGACCAAACTGGCTGATGTGTATGAAGCCAGATGGATAAGATTCCTACTGTCTTTTATCTTTATTTTTATCTGCTTTGTGTCTCCAAATGTTTTTATTCGCTCTACTTCTGTTATCTAATCCCCCCAAAAATAGCAAAGAATCAGATTCTGACATCAAAATCAGAGCCCTGATATCAAACTGTTGGCAGTGGGGCACAAAGTGCATCCACAGTTCACCAAACCAGCACTTTAACAGTGGGACTCCACAGTCGGTGCATCACGGTGTTTTGGATGCTTCAGATAAACTCTGTGTGACTTGTTTCCAGTGGATCGGTTCAGGATAACTTTGAGTGGATGATCCGACTGAATATTTTACAAAGTGAGGAAGGAGAGCGCTCTCTCTGGGGGGTCGAACAAGTATTAGTGAGTCAGAATTGTGGATTCGCTGACTATAAATCTTAGGAAGTCCTTTTATTGTGTGTTCGCTGAACTGTTGCTGCACTTTGGCTCGATCTCTCCGACAGAACTGTGTGGAAACTGTTCTGTCTTTTTAAGCTGGAACAGTGAGTGCTTCAGATTTGTGTCAAGAATAAATCTCTATTTTTTACATTTCCTCCAATATTAGCCTCCTCCTTCCTGCCACCGCGCTTGGTGTCTGCACACAAAGTCTTCCAAAAGAATGAATGAATGAACTTTATTTATATAGCACTTTTCATGCACAGAGTGCAGCACAACATGGCATACACATTCACAAGGAGGAAGGGAGAAAATGAGTGTTTCTATTGTCTAGAAATGTGAGAAAATCCTAAATGACAGCTGCTAGTTAAAGTTTATATTAAACAGATGTGTTTTGAATTGTCATTTACTGTCTATTGAGTCAGCAAGTGTTCTATATTTTTGGTGTGTAGTGGCTAAAAATAGCATCCCCAAAAGGTTTTTGATGTGACCTTGGGAACCGTTAAAAAAGCAGCTGTGGAGGATCATAAAACGATAGGGAGTCTGTGATATAAAAGGGAGGCGGACGAAGCCATTTAGTGCCTTAAAAACTAATCGGTTCTAAAAGATACAGGGAGCAGGTGTAGGTTGCATAAAACAGGAGTGCTATGATCTCTCATTTTAGTTTTAGTTAAAACCCTGACAGCAGCGTTCTCAATGGTGTGTAGTTTTGCAATGGCTGCTTAGTAGGCCAGTATATAGAGCGTTACAATAGTCAAGATCACTAGAAGGAAAAGCATGAACAAGCTTTTCTGCATGTTGTTGGCTCAGTAGAGGTCTCACCTTCGCTATATTGTGCAAGTGATAAAAGACAGTTTTCAGTGAATTAAAAGGAAAACTAAACATTATGAAAACCAATTAGCACTTGAAAATTAATTTGGAATTGAAAATGAAATGGACTTGTAAATCCCAGGGTCTTAATTTGTCTTTTGGCTCAAGTTATCTGTTGTTATTTCACTCAGCTGAAGCTGAGAGTGTGTTTTAATATCATTACTGCTGCATTAAGATACACTCTCTGCCTCCTGTCGATCACTCCACACCCTCAGGACAAAAACAGAAAGTGTCTGCCAGGAAATAATTCCTTTTAAAAACAAAACAAAAGGCTTTATTGTCAAATCCACCTCCTATCTGTTTAGGGTGCCTTGGAGCTTTGTCACAGCAGTTAATTTCAAGCTATGATTGAAGCACAATTTGCATTTTAAATACCCGAGTGAAGGTTATACAGTGGAAACCCCTTATAGTGATCACGGTTACAGTGATCAAAAAGTTTAGGGCAGAATCATTCCTATACAAACGCTGTTGAAATAATTTGCTTATAGTAATCACGAAGTCCGCTTACAGTGTTCATTTGGGATCTTTTCATACATGACAACATCTTGAAAAACATTTTAAAACTACCTTAGACGAAAGTCAGTTTAATTTTTGTTTTGATTTTTACTTTACTCCCTTGATACTTTGCCTCGCGGACCGTCAAGAGCAAGTCAACCTTGTACAACCATGTTCCGAGTTCATCAGGTTGATTGGATGATAAAAGACCTACTTCTAATGTTGATTAAATATTAAGATGCACCTTTGGAAGGATGAATTGATGACTCTCATTTGGAATCTGTTGACTATCTACTAGATTTGCCATTTATTAATACTTCTAAATGAGTTAATCCTGAGGTCAGGGAGTTCAGTGGATGGATGGATTTGTTTTGTTCATACCGATCTGCGGTAACATGCGGTACAGTGGAAACTGTTGTGATCATGGTTACAGTGATCAATCGCTTATATCGATCAAAACGCTGATCATCCTGATACAAATGCTGTTTAAATAATTCACTTATAGTAATCAAGTAGTCTGCTTACAGTTTTCATTTTGGGTCTTTTCATACATGAAAACATCTGGAAAAACATTTTAAAACTACATTAGACTAACGTTACTTGAATATTTGTTTTGTTTTTTACTTTACTCCCTTGATAATTTGCCTCACGGACCGTCTGCTTTCCAGCTGGTTACCTGAGGCTGCGTGCACATAGATATCAAGACAGGAAAAGGAATTTCACTGAATAAAATACAAATGTGCACGGGGAAAGCACCTGTGGTTGAAGCCGCCCTCGTCTAGTGGACTGATAATGCCTGGTCACGTAATGCCTCCAAAGTGAAACTCTGCAGATCAGCAGAGCTCATGCAGACCGACGCCCGTCTCCCTCCATGCAGCTACTGGGTGAGAGAGCGAGGAGCCCTGGTAAAGGGACGCCTATCTGCATGCACACTCACGCTGCAGAGCCGGCCAAAAACGGCAATGCTTCACCCTCGGTGAGGGAAAGAGGAATTGTCAGCGAGCCAGTAAATAGTGAAGCTGTCCGTTTCATAGCTTCATGTAATAAATATACAAATGTCAATTAGATGGTAATCTGCATTAGAAATGATGCACAACAACAAAAATTATGTTATAATAATCATTAATTGGGATTAATTTGACCCGGACAGACGTGATCACTATAAGAGATTTATCGGGTGCACGAGTGACCCAGGACCAAAACATTCACTCACAGCTGCCAAACAGTTCAGAACAGGCACGTTTACACTGGGCACTGCACTAGTGGAATAAAATAAACCAGCATTTCTTGTTGTGTAAGGTTTTAAAGACCAAACCACAGGAGAAGTGAACCAGACACAATAAATACTACCGCTTACAGAAACATGCATTCTTGTTTTATAACCTAACAAGAGTCTCTGTAGTCTGAACGCTGGATAAAACCAAGAAGGGAGGCTAGATCCCACTGCACACAGTGCTAATGCAGGATAAATACACAACGAGGGCTTTTCTACATTGACTGTTACTCAACCAATCTACCTCGAAGGTCTCCCAGCGCTCTAAAGCCCGGACCGATAAATAAAACCCGTGGCTCAGTGAGCTAAACCCCTGTGGGTATGCTAATACACTCTGAACAGTGTAGCCGAGCGCCTCCGTCGAGTGGGGAAGACCTGCTGTGACTCCTGGGGATGATGGGTAGAAATAGAGAGAGAGAGAGAGAGAGGGAGAGAGTGACCACAATGTGATTACAGTCCGGTTGTGCAGCTCAATTTCACACCTTAATGAATATTGTCAGGAGGATTGGAATTCCAGACCTCCCAGTGCACAAAGCTCCTTGGACGACCTTAAACAGGATACACAGCAGCAGCAGCAGCCGTTGCAGAGAGCCAGCCTTGTTTTATCTCGCCTCCATCCATCCAGCTTTATGTACTGTAGACAAACCTATTGTGGAAATCCCACTTCATACATTTATGCTGTCTCTGCCATATATACGCTGGCGGCATCCATTGTAGAATTCCCCTCTCATGCATTAATCCAACATCTACCCTGCATTAATACTGCAGATATCTCATTCTCAAATGCTGCACAGTAAATGCAAATTAAGGCAGCTGTTGTGCGAGAAGTCCCCTGTCATGCATTCATCCTGCATCTACCCAAGTTTAAACTTCGGTATTTTTCAACCTGGACGAGGGCTGCTCGGTTATGGCAAAAATCATAATCACGATTATTTAACACGATTACTCATCGATTTTGGAAACATGCGTGTATCTAGTACAACGTGTTTTTAGAAAGAACATTTTGTAGCTTACATTTTAAAGTTAAATGCATCAATCTGGTGCACTTTGAGAGCAAAATTAAGAGGCTAGATCTCTGAAGAACTTCATGCTCTTTTAAGCAGTTGAAAAATGTCCGAAAAATGTAAAAAAAAAAAAAAAAGTTTGAATAATGTCCGAAAAAGTCTGAAAAATGTTAAAAAAAAAAATTGAAAAATGTCCAAAAAATGTTAAAAAAAAAAGAAAAAGAAAAAAAAGTCTGAAAAATGTCCACAAAAACAAAAAGTTCGAAAAATGTAAAAAAAAAAAAAAAAAAAAAAAAAAGTCTGACATATGTCAAAAAATGTCCCAAAAAAAGTCTGAAAAATGTATGAAAAAGGAAAAAAAAAAAAAAAGTCCGAAAAATGTAAAAAAAAAAATTGAAAAATGTCCAAAAAATGTTAAAAAAAAGAAAAAGAAAGAAAAGTTTGAAAAATGTCCGCAAAAAAAAAAAAAGTTCGAAAAATGTAAAAAAAAAAAAAAATTTGACAAATGTCAAAAAATGTCCCCAAAAAAGTCTGAAAAATGTCTGAAAAATGTAAAAAAAAAAAAAAAGTCCGAAAAATGTAAAAAAAAAAATTGAAAAATGTCCAAAAAATGTTAAAAAAAAGAAAAAGAAAGAAAAGTTTGAAAAATGTCCGCAAAAAAAAAAAAGTTCGAAAAATGTAAAAAAAAAAAAAAATTTGACAAATGTCAAAAAATGTAAAAAAAAAAGTCTGAAAAATGTAAAAAAAAATGAAAAATGTAAAAAAAAATGTAAAAAAACAAAACAAAAAAAAGTTTGAATAATGTCCAAAAAAGTCTGAAAAATGTAAAAAAAAAAATTGAAAAATGTCCAAAAAATGTTAAAAAAAGAAAAAGAAAGAAAAGCCTGAAAAATGTAAAAAAAAAAAAAAAGTTCGAAAATGTAAAAAAATAAAAAAAATCTGACAAATGTCAAAAAATGTCCCAAAAAAGTCTGAAAAATGTCTGAAAAATGTAAAAAAAAAAATAACTGAAAAATGTAAAAAAAAAATGTAAAAAACAAAACAAAAAAAAGTTCGAATAACGTCCAAAAAAGTCTGAAAAATGTAAAAAAAAAAAATGTAAAATGTCCAAAAAATGTTAAAAAAAAGAAAAAGAAAAAAAAGTCTGAAAAATGTCCACAAAAAAAAAAAAAATCGAAAAATGTAAAAAAAAAAAAAAATAAATAAAAATAAAGTCTGACAAATGTCAAAAAATGTAAAAAAAAAAGTCAGAAAAATGTCTTAAAAATGTAAAAAAAAAAAAAAAATCTGAAAAATTTAAAGAAAATGTAAAAAACAAAACAAAAAAAAAAGTTGGAAAAATGTAAAAAAAAAAAAAAAAAATCTGACAAATGCTAAAAATTTGTCCCAAAAAATGTCAAGAAAAATGTCAAAAAATGACCCAAAAAAAGTTTAAAAAATGTCAAGAAAATGATTGTCCAGAAACCCTCACAGGTACTGCATTTAGCATAAAAAATTTGCTCAATTACAACATGGCAAACTGCAGCCCAACAGGCAACAACAGCTGTCAGTGTGTCAGTGTGCTGACTTGACTATGACTTGACCCAAACTGCCTGTGATTATCATAAAGTGGGCATGTCTGTAAAGGGGAGACTCGTGGGTACCCATAGAACCCATTTACATTCACATATCTGGAGGTCAGAGGTCAAGGGACCCCTTTGAAAAATGGCCATGACAGTTTTTCCTCGCCGAAATTTAGCGCAAGTTTGGAGCGTTATTTAACCTCCTTCATGATAGGGCTAGTATGACATGGTTGGTACCAACGGATTCCTCAGGTTTTCTAGTTTCATATGATACCAGTATCTTCACTCTACAACGCTACAACCTAAAAATCGCAAGTTGCATTAATATATTTTTGGTTGAGAAACGTTTCCATTCAACGTATCCGTGGTTTACAGAAACATCCCATGCCAACATTTTTTCTGGCGACTTGGTTGTCTCGCTAGTTAGCTGATCATTTCTTTTAACCTCCAGCTGGCTGTAATGAGAGCAAAGCGCCTTTTGGTTTTTCCCAAGCAGTTTCTCCTGAAAACAGAGAAAAAAAGCAGCGGTGGAAAGTGGGCCTCCCAATCACTGTGACTGTAAATCAGAAGGTGATTAGGTCGAGGCTATTAGGGTGGATTTAGCCTGAGTGAACTCCTATTCCAATACTTGTTTATGAGGTAAAAATGAAGGAAGGAATGAGGGAAGAGGTAGCAGAGAGGCAGAGGAGGTGAGAGCTGACAGCAGTTATTAGTGTGTTAGGTGTTCAGTAGGTGCTGGAGACAATTAGGGCAGATTGTATTATTCCTTGGCAGAGGACCAGGACCACCCAGAGCCCAGTCCGTCCCCGGAGGCCTCCGTGGGGTTTTTTGTGATTGCCTCTGGCTCGTGACCGAAGGCTTTACTGCGTCGGCTTGTGCACATATTCAAAGTCAGCTTGTTAATAACTATTGGAGGCGTTGTGCTGAAGATATTATTCTCTCTTCTTCCCCTCCCTCTCTTCTTTTTTTCTGTCCTCTTTAACCCACATCTCATTCCTCTGTTTCTCCTCCAGTCTCTAATGGCTCTGTGAGATAGACTCAGTTGGCTTGTTGCACAAACTGTGCTGCTCCTGACTGGATGTTTCAGTAAATCAAAGTAAAATAAACTAGGCTCTATTTTCAGTGTTGTCTAGTCCAGAACATCCCACTCTTACCAATCTCATTTTTAAAGACACACACTTATTTAGAAACAGCTGCATGAAATATGAATATTATTCAGGTGCTGAACTGTGATTTCTGTCTCTCAAAGGAGTTGTAACACTGTTATCTGCTCCCTCGGACATATTTTCTTTAATGCATCATTTTGAACCCAAACATGTAATAAAGAGGACATATAAAAGGTAGCAGTTGACAGTGTTACAAGTCCTTTGGGAGATAGAAATCATAGTAAAATCACCTCTACAGATGCACATAGGTCCTCAGACCTAAACATTTAACTCCTCTGAAAATAACCCATAAATGTTTCCTGATCTCTATAGTTAAGGTCTGGTGGAGTTTAGGCATAAAAATATATAGATTAAAGTTAGAGAAAGTTCATGGTGATGGAAAAGACTGATTTTATTGTTAAAGGAAAGCAATAGATTTGATGTGGACAAAGCTCTCCAGTGTGCCAAACCGTACACCCTGACCTCTTCTCTCACAGGTTTTACACTACTTAAGGCTACACTGTTACACGGTGTGATTTCAGACTGTCTCTGTCAGACATCTCTTTATCTTTCTCTCCTTTTAATTTCATACCTACTAACTCCTCTCTCTTAGTTAGTAGTGAGAATATTAAGCTGCCTTCTGAATTAGTTTGTGGAGCTTTTAATGCTGACTGACATCTTTATTTCATTCATAAAGTCTCTGTGAGATTATATTAAGGGCAACCTTCTTTTGAGAACACTATTTTTACTCCGTTCATCTCTGAAAATAAACGCTGCTGTCGGCTTTGATACAGCGTTTTTATTCACGGTGACTTCACTGCTGTTGTATCGTGACCTCTCATTCACACTCCACCTGAGAAGAAGAAGAGCTGTTGAGAGAGCCGTAATCTATTTATTCTCTCAACTAGAAAACCTTTTGGCATTGATGGCTGCTTTTGTTAGTTGTGAGAGTATCTTTGCTTTGTGAAACCTTAAGAAAAGCCGTGATCGATATTAGCTTGAATGTATCACCCCTATTTCTTTGCTTCTGTTACCTGAATTTTGCATTTCAGTTTTGCTGTGAATGTGTCAGTCAGGAGCCGAGGCAGCAATGTGAACAGCACAATTTCACTGGCTCCCTGCCGTTTTCCACAAAAAGCCCTTTCTATAGTGGTATAAAATGTGTCCCTCAGTGTGGACCTACTCATAGAACCATTGTTGAAGATCTGTTTTTTTACTCCTGCATGATTGCTGAGCAAATTCTGCAGTTCAGCTTCACCGAGAAACGTTTAGAGAATCAAATTTTGTTCTTCATTCATGCTGTTTAGGAGTAGAAAGGAACAGTGTGCGAGCTAGATGCTTTTTTTGTGCAATATTGGCCGTATTGTAGTCAAAGCCACGTCTCTTTTCTCAAATAAAAGTGGAGATATCGGCGTTTTGCTGTGAGTGACCAGGTATCAGAATAAATATTCACATGCAAACCTGAGTCCATTCCAATAATTGGGATTTTCAGAAAAAAAGCTCCCTTTTTTATATATTTTTTTATTTATTTCACTCTTCTCCTCTTCGCAACGCTGCTTTCTCCGTGCTCAATTTAATTGCTGAATCTCTCATCCCATCTCGTTTTATCACTCAAGGTTCGGGGGGCTTTGAACCGCGGCGGCGGCACAGTAGTCGTGCCCCCCCTCCCCCCCCCCATTCGCCCCGCCCGTCCCAGAAGGACAGAGAGCGAAGATTATCCGCTGCACCGTGTGACTGTGCATTCATCTCAACCTCCCCTGGTTTATGCAGAGTAGGCTTTAGAGGAGGTTTTTGGCAACTGGCCTGCTGGGATTACATTTGCTGATAACTTTGCGCTTCAGGCTGCACAGAAAAATAAATTGCTTTCCTGCGAGGGGCAAGGTAAAGGACGTGTAATCCCCTTGTTGGACATAACCATTTTTGGAGGGGGAGTGTTTGTGTTTGTGTGTGTGTGTGTGTGGAGTGACCCACTCATATCACGTCTTTTACAGAATGCTTGTAGATGCATGTTGTGTCTTTTAGCTTCATCTGCAAAAAGAACAGTTTAGAAGTGTCCAGCACATCTCTTACAGAATGGGACAGGGGTTATTATTTCAAAAGATGTTTGAACTTTCTTTACAAATCAGTGTTGATTTTGGCCGCTATTTTAGATTTAGTCTTAAAACATAAATGCTTATTAGTTTTAGTCACATTTTAGTCATTTTTATCCTTCATAGTTTCAGTCGACAACTACTCGAAACGTTTTAGTCGTCAAAAAGTCATTACATTTTAGTCAACTTTTAGTCAAAATGTTTTCTCTCTTAATTTTGTCAGATATATATTTTTATTTAGTCTGAGTAGTCATGTGTCATGTATAATATTTATATATATACTTCAGTCAATCTAGTCTAGCCAAACCAATAATTTTAGTCATTCTTATTCCACATAAAATGTTATCTTATCATTATCTGGTGAAAAACACAGGTTGAATGATAAAGAAAGCAGCTTTAGCAGTTACTCCGAGTCCTCCTGACTGAGCTCATTAGTGATGCGTGGGTCAGTCGCACCCATCGGTTCGTTATGAAAGGCAATCCGCCCACCTAAGATGCAAAAATATACATATATACAAATAAAACCCCAACTTTATGCATTATAGTAGCACAATTGTCAGGACTGAAGTCTGAGACAAGAAGGACTGAGCGCCGCTACCGCTGCAGCGTGTTGTGTGTGTGTGTTTGAGACAGAGAGAGTGGAAGGTGAAAAAAATGAAGAGTTTTTATTTTTTAAACTACATATTAGTCTTGTCATTTTTCGTCAACGATATTGCATGTTTGATATAGTCACCGTTAGTGTTTAATGTCGGTGCCGTCTCGTCATCGTCTCGTCTCATCATGGAAAAAAAGGTCGTTGATGAAGATATTCCGTCATAGTTTTCGTTGTGTTTGAAAGTGCAGTTCAACGAGGAATTAATGGATGATAGATGCCAGATAAATTACTGTACTTTTAGTGAGTCTCGGCCAGCGTACAGTATCACCTTAATGTAGAGAGAAGGTATCATGGACCCTCTCTGGATCTTCAGCTCTCTGAGAAGAAGATGAGGTCAGCTTAAAAGAAAGACATTAAAATTGAACAGATGAGGAACAACACACAGACACTCGCACAGAGAGAAAGAGTGATGACAAGGAATCCAAACTCGAGGAAGGCCAGAGGGCTGAGGACAGAGAGAAGAGAGCATCATGGGAAAAGAGAGAGAGAGAAAGAGGTACAACTTCAGAAGCTGAGAGAGAGAGAGAGAGAAGATAGACAGGGAAGTGATGACAATGAAATAGGAAGGAGCTGAAGAGCACGGAAATTGAAAAGTGGACCAAGAAAGTATTTCACCTGTCATTCTACCTGTCACATTGGAGGATCGGTTCCAACCTTCACTGGAAACTTTAACCCTTTTCACACACAAGTGAACAAGAAACTTTACTCCTCTGTAAGCTGAGGATGTCCTGAGAGTTTGTCATTCATTCAAATCCTTTGCAATTGACTGATTGCAACTTACAGGAACTCAGTTTTGGGAAGTTTTAGCCCTCTAACTACTTCTGCCATCCATATTTCACAGCTTAATATAACATTTTAGATTGATTTCCTCCCTCCCAGGCAGCCGCTGGTTTGCATGCATATCAATGCAGAATGAAAATTAACTTGCAGAGACTTGAAACCTGCATGAGATAGGTAATCAATCACAGAGAACAGTTGCTGCACTCGCCTTTTAATTTTGACCGTGTTACATTTTTGTCGCCAGCACAGTTTGCAGTTTCTGCACGGAGACGTTGAATGTGGACGTTTTTGCATTCAGTCGAGTGTCGTAGTACAAGAGCGACCGCTATTGAAAGTTACGTGGTATAATACAACACAGTCTCACTGCAGTTCGTGAAATAGTCATGAACTTTAATCTATTTGATTAGTGTACATAGACACGATTTTTTTTTTTTTATGACGCTCAGCACGACTTCTACCAACATTTTTTTCGTGCTTTTACAGCAACACGTGATGCACGTGTTCATTTTCGCTGCAGTCTTTTCAAAATAAAACTACTTAGTTCGGTTTAAGGAAAAGATCGTCTTTGTTAGGCTTAGGCAACAAACTACTTAGTTAGCTTTAGGAAAAGATCGCGATTTTGGTTAAAATAACACCGGAAGTGGCGTAACTTAAGTACAGAAGTTATGTGACGAAATACTTAGTTAGCCTTCGGAAAAGATCGTGGTTTGGGTTAAAATAATAACACAAATAATAACTTAAGTACGGAAGTTACTTGACAAATAAATCAACTTTGACTTGTGGTTACACACAGGACACGAACAATGGTCTCCTGGGTTTTTTAACCGACCTATCGTACCCGACCTCCTCCCTACATGGCGTACGCTGCTCTTTATACTCCCGGTTCACAATTACGTGGATTACATATGAATTGATTTCATGCTGACTGTCACAATACATTAAATTTCGTGACTATTTCACGAACTGCTGTGCGACTGGGTTGGTTAATAACGAGTGTAACAAGCGAGAAAGTCCACTGAGGGTGAGACTTTGACCCAGGAGACCACTGTTGATGTCCCGTGTGAAACCAAAAGTAAACATTGACTTTACTCTTGCAACGTAACGTTGCTAAGTTTCGTTCTTACATTATTCTTTTAACACAAACCATGATGTTTTTTCTAATCTTAACCAAGTAGGTTTGTTGCCTAAACCTAACCAATCGTTTCACAACGTTAACCACGTGGCATTGTGCGTTTCTGCAAGTGTGATACGAGGCTGATATGAAACATACTTTTGGTTCAGAAACGTTAACATTCAGCGTATCTGGTGCTTTGCAGAAACGTACACTGCCAACATTTTTCATACCGACTGAGTTGTTGTCTCCTCTCACTACAGTTGCACGGGGCTGAACATTCTTGATGGCTTTTATGTTCTTTAGAGAAATGCAGACATCTGAGAGTGATGTGTGCCAAAGGTTTTCAGCGGCTGACTCTCAAATTTTCATAGTTGGAGTTTCCCACAGTTCACACTTGATGCACCAAGAAGAACGACGTTTTTACAACTCACATGCTGAATGTGACCATAAATAAAGAAATATATATTTGCTGAGATAGATAATTTATTAATAAGTTGATTTTCATATCATGCTGACATGAGCTGAAACTGTTTGGAAGATAAAAAAAAAAATCAATCCAAAAAGATTAGTATACAAAGTGTACATGATTTTTAGTTGATGGGCTAAAACATGCAGAAACCAGTGTGGTGCTTTAAATCACCTACTGTCAGAGATTTAAATCCCATGCTGATAGAAAAGACTGATTCATCCACCCACAGTAAAAAAAAACCTGTGAAAAACTGGATTTGGCTGGTGGTTGGTGGTAATTTTTCACCCTGACTGTGAAGAGGAAAGAAAAGGAAGTGAAGTTGAGAGAGATTGAGAGACCAACAAAGAAAAGTACCGAGTCTACGGAGAGAGTTTCATTTTATTTCGCACACACTCTAAATAATGTGACACAAAAGGGACAACAATGAAAACTCGAACTGTATCAGGCATGCACAATGCACCACATGCAGCACACACTTGGGGCTACAATGCATTTTATAATACAAATCTCCATTTTTCCAGACCGTCTTTTAGTCACCGTGTATGTACTGAAGCTGTGTGCATAGCGGGGATGGAAATGGGAAGGACCTGGATGTCCAAACTTACTGCATTTGCACGAGAAAAAGCTGCAAAATAAGAAGGAGAAAAGAAACACAATCTGTGTGGATGAGATAAACAACGCCCAAATTAAACTGTCTCACCAAGAAGGTGAGGGAGCACATATCTCCTCCGAGGCTGCGCAATTCTATAAATTGGTTATTTTAATAATAGAAAATGTTTATAAATGTTTAACCCATATCTGGATCTTAATTTGCATTAAAATATACACATAGGCTGCAGTCAGGCTGATTATGATAGCGACCATGATTTTCCTGAGGGAATCAAAACAAGTACTAGTCGATATCTCTGGGTTGTCGCTCCTGCATTTCAGAGGACATTTGCATAAAGTTGAACCTTTCTCAGTTTCTCCTTGTTGCACCGCCGGGAGTCTTAAATTATAGAGGGAGGCGACACAATGCTATTTTGAGGTTCCATTCACGATGAATGGCAGCCTGTTGCGCTTACTGTTTGAGTCCATATGTGTGGACCGGTGGCAGATCGTCGCAGTAAATGGCGTCCCCGTTCAATATGATATAACTTTAATGAACTACCTCGACTTCAAAACGATGGACGTGGCAATAACTCTCCAATTATGTAAATGATGTGCTTTCCACTAAACACAAGCTTTAATCTTGTTGGAGGCCAGAAGAGCTATTTTGAGTCCGTATGTGGGAACAGAGAGTCCGACTCATGAGTTCTTGCCCTTTAAATTCATCAATGCTGCCGTAGCGCCACACATAGATCGATCATTCGGTGCTGATATGTCCATGTATCATCTACATTTGGTACATTTGCACATTAAAGATTTGTAAACATCTCTAAAAGGCCACCTTTTTTGGTCACTTACAAAAATGTTAGGTCCCAAATTTGGTGAAGATTGGATCAGATTTTATGGACAAGAAAAAAAGTAGTCAATGAAGTTAACGTCAACCACGACCGTTTGCTAACCCTAACTAAGTGGTTGTGTTGCCTAAACCTAATTTCCTGTGAAAACGGAAGCATGTAACGAGCGTATATTGACACACCGTCCCCGGTCCGTCCAAAAGTAACGCTAGAGGGTTACTCCAGGTGTCCGTCTCAGATGCTGAGTGACCAAGCGGCGGTATTTGACGAGTTGAGAGTGAGAATATGTTTACTAGAAAAGACATTGCGTCCTTTATAAATGGCCTCAGGCTGGCTCTACTCACACCAAAAATTAATCAGTTCTTCTTTGGCATATGGTCTAAATTTAAGTCCACATTTTATTGACATTTGTTGAATAATTTTTAAGTTCTCCTGCAAAATTAAAAGACAAGTTTGAGGTGAGTTGCACAGCAGAAATTCAGCGACACCAAAGCTCAGCATGCTTGAGAATAAAAATAGCTGAACAACAAGGGAAATAAAACTTATTAAATGTGCCTGAAATTACATAACCCTGTTGAGAGTAAAGTGTTTGTGGTAGTGAGAGGATTGTGTGTGTGTGTATTTGATTAAACAGTATGTTGTGTTCCTGGTTGGTAATGTGTGTTTTCTAGATGATAGAGAGAAGCATGCAGAGAGAGAGAGTGAGAGAAGATATGAATGTTGTTACCTGAGGTAAATCTGTTTGGAAGTGCAGCAGGGATCTGGAGATTTATCTCACGCTGCTTTCCAACAACTTTTTTGCGATAACGTATTTGTTTAACTTCTGGCGTCTTCCATTAATTGAGTGAGATTTTCATCAGCATTTCTTAAATGGTGCTGATTAAATTAATTACACTCTCCTCGGGTGACTATGCCCTCGTCCTCGTGTGTTTTGCTCACTTCTTATGTGTTCTGAATTCCCCTCACTTCCCAACCTCGACCTTTCTTTAACTTTGACTTTCACTTTTTCATCTCTATCCTTTTACCTCTTAACCTCATACCTATTTTTACCTACACATCTCTGTCTGGCTTTCTTCTCCTTACTACACTTACACATTGATGAGTGAGTTGGAGATTGTGGAGCATGTATCTAATTTGGTGCAGAATATTCCACACTTCCAAAGAGAACCACGGGAATGTCAAAGGTTATCATAACAAGGCTTTGTAGTTCTTGAGAACAAGGTAGTTTTATTTCAACCCGATCTCATGGGAAGGCGTATAAATAGCACGACATTACAAGGACATTCCGCGTGTTATGAGAACACATTTTAGCCTTTTCAAGTGCAACAAAACTACAGTAATGGCCGCAGTTAGGTTTAGACAACAAAACCACTTAGTTCGATTTAGGAAAAACATTGTGGTTGGGCTAAAAATAAGTATGTAAACCAACTAAAATACATAGTGTTACGTAAGTTTCAGTACTTTCAGAAAGTACCAACCCCCGACCAGGGCCTTTTTTTGGGGGGGTAAAAAGGGCTCATAAAGTGTCCCCGGAACTTAATTTAGATCCTGGTCCCTGCGGTCGAAACACAGAGTTCCTCAAAAGGTTCCTAGTTCTTGGGGAAGTTCCTGCGGGGGAAACGGGTCTTAAGATGCACATTTTTGTGGAGGACAGGCATCAGAAATGAAAGCAAATCCATCATACTGCTTACAGAAATGTTGAGCTTCAAGGCAGGCTTTTTTTCTGCTTGGGGTTTTTGGTTTTAAATGCACTAAAAAGGTTATAGGGAATCTTTTTGATCCACAACCAGCGGCATTACTCAGCAGGTTCCTTTGTTTATGAAATTTGACAGCACAGAGGAAGCTTCAAGACAAGAAGTTAGATCTCAGAAAAAGGCCAGAGAAACCTCTCAGATATGTGTTTGTAGTGTAAATGTATTCACACATAGCAGCAGATTGGGATTCCTACAAGTCACCTAACTTTTTCTAACCGTCATGGGCGTTGTTTGTTGAACATCAAAAGGGTTGATCCATTCAAACGGCCCTTGAAGAGCCTTTGAACAATATTTTTAAGGAATGATTCATGGACTTTGGAGGTGCTTCCAAAAACCCCAAACATTTGCACCCGATTTGACTGTTATCAGGCCATTAAATAGGCGTTATCAGTCGCTATAAGCACCATAGATGTGGGTCGTTAGAGGCCTACTACGCCTACTAAGTTGTAAAAGTGAAAGTGAAACTTAAAGCAACACATTCTAACATGTAAAACTGAATGAAACATCACATTTTGAACACAAACAAAAAGGCTTCTTTAGGTTTTGGCAATAAAACTACAACTTATTTAGGTTTAGGCAATAAAACTACAAATTCTTTAGGTTTAGGCAACAAAACTACAACTTCTTTAGGTTTAGGCAGAAGAAACTGTTAGGTTTAGGCAACAAAACTTCAACTTCTTTAAGATTAGGCAACAAAACTACAACTTCTTTAGGTTTAGGCCACAAAACTACAACTTCTTTGGGTTTAAGCAACAAAACTACAACTTCTTTATATAGGTTTAGGCAGCAAAACTACAACTTCTTTAGGTTTAGGCAAAAAAAAACATGGGATGCAAACTCCGGTCTCCTGGGTGAAAACCCTGTTTCCTTAAGAAAGGAACACATTTTTTCAGATGTTAAAAGAACATCTAATGGACCCATGAACTCTATTCAGATCATAATGGAAACAACTTCTAGGATCATGTGAAAAAGATCAGAAAAAGTTTCTTATAAATATTCTAACGTACATGAACTCTTTGTGAAGGTGATCCACAAAGATTGCCCATTTTTTTGAGTTTTGACACCCTCTGAAAAGCCTCCTTAATGCATGCAAAATTGTTGGAACAAAACAGCAGCAGCTTGTGAATGTGCATCAGAAATCTGGTGTGAGTTGTGAAGTAAACAGTGTTGTCATTGCCAAAGTTAGCTGTATCAGAGCCAGCGTTGTCACAGCACTCCTGTGTTTTCCTTATAGTTTGTTTTTGTCTCTTTTTTTCTGTGGCATCTGGCCTCAGTCTGTGGGCCTCTGGGAAATCATGTGTTGTCATACCAGTTGGTGTTGAAATAGGTTTTTGGAGCTTCTATGTGCTCAAAAACACTCAGACAGATGAGTGTGAAGACACACAGAAATACACATAAACTTCACCCACTTTTCATCAAAGACAAAACAAGATTGATTCACTGGAATTATGAGATTGTGTGTGTTCCTGGTTTATTTCCTTCTCTCTTTGTCTCTCTCGTTCACAACCTCACACACCACATATGTACATAAACACACAGCAGACACACTGTTAAATGTTTTCATGGACTCCCCACATAGCTCACCTCACTCCAGCCTGCTGCTCAAACAGTTGTCAGTGTTGTTAGCGCTGGTTTTACCGGCGCTCATTAAATACCTCTGGTAATGACAGCTATGGAGACCACACACAGTTTGAAATTCACCTGCTGTAAGATCCTGATTACCTCTTTTGTTTTCAGTGTTTTTTTACAAACTTAAAAGTTTCCTCAATGTGCAAGATGCATTCAAGTGTTAACGTTTAGTATTTCTTTCAAACAAAGCTTCTAGTTTTTAAGAATCATGATTGTTGCTTCCACCCTCCAGGCAGAGATTTGAAACAGGCTTTGATTTCGGCAATTCATCACAATGACCATAATGGCTCCTTTTGTTGTTGCCAAAGTGATATTGTTGTCGTGTTGTAATGGAGTTTGATGATTTGAAAAGCTTGTCACGTATCATAAATCATGTACAATATGATTTCCACACTGTAAAGAAAAGAACGGAAATGACTGGCTGTCTCGGAGGTTTAAAGTGTTTGTGTTTGTCTGTAATATAATGTGTATATGTGATATTTAGTAAGACATAAATACTGGTGTGATTATTTAAGACCTGTTTACACTGACGATATACAGTAAGTAAATGTTTTTCTATTCTTTCCACCAGGCTGTCATGAGTCCTGTTCAGAGTGCCGTGGGCCGAGCCAACAGGAGTGTGTGTCGTGTTCGGACCCGGCTGCCTTGCTCAAAGACGGAGAATGTGTTCCTGACTGCGGCGCCGGTTTCTACAGTCAAGAAGGCGTCTGCTACGGTAAAGTTGACACATTTCCATTCTGCACTGTAGAAAAACAGCAACAGGTGTGTGTTTGACACTGTTATTGATGTTTAGCAGGATTTACTTTTTGATATTTGGATTTTAGGAATACGAGGAATACTCCTACTGTTCCTCTTGACGAAGGCACTGGCTCCATAACTGGAGCTGGTCCTCAAGTCCAATCTAAAGGGCCGTTCACATGCTATGTTTTTTTGCGCCCTCAAATCCATTGTTAGACATTGTAAATGTAGACGCTTGGAAGGCACGCTCAAAAGCGACAGCGGCGTACAAGCATTCCCAAGCATTCCCAAGCATTCTCAAGCATTACCAAGTGTTCTCAAGCATTACCAAATGTTCCCTAGCATTGCCAAGCGTTCCCAAGCATTCCCAAGCATTGCCAAGCGTTCCAAAGAATTGCCAAACCTTCCCAAGCATTCCCAAGCATTGCCAAGCGTTCCAAAACATTGCCAAGCATTCCCAAGCATTACCGAGTGTTCCCAAGCGTTCTCAAGCATTTCCAAGCGTTCTCAAGCATTACCAAATGTTCCCTAGCATTGCCAAGCGTTCCCAAGCATTCCCAAGCATTGCCAAGCGTTCCAAAGAATTGCCAAACCTTCCCAAGCGTTCTCAAGCATTTCCAAGCATTCTCAAGCATTACCAAGTGTTTCCAAGCATTGCCAAGCGTTCCCAAGCGTCTCCAAGCTTTACCGAGTGTTCCCAAGCTTTACCGAGTGTTCCCAAGCATTACCAAGTGTTCCCAAGCATTGCCAAGCGTTCCCAAGCGTCCCCAAGCTTTACCGAGTGTTCCCAAGCATTCCCAAGTGTTCCCAAGCCTTGCCAAGTGTTCCCAAGCATTACCAAGCATTACCGTGTGTTCCCAAGCATTACCAAGCGTTCCTAAGCATTGCCAAGCCCAGACTTCCCAGAAAATGAACAGGAACACATTCAGCTACACAGAAAACAACCCTGTATTGCTTCTGCACTGCATACTGGTCCATTCTGCTGCTGTGATTGCAGTAATTGGACTGTCTGAGTAATTGGAAGTCTTTACTTTTCTTTGCCTGAGAATCTTCAAATTGCAGAAGAAAATGTTGCTATTAAATGTAATTTTTGCTGCACAGAAAATATCTTAATGTAACTGCATTTCGTCTGCATGTTTGGCTATTAATTATCCATAACAATAGGGTAAATAGAGTTCAATTCTAAAACCTTAAAATTTCCGAAAATATACACGTCAGGCTAGATTTTTGGCAGATATGTAAAAGAAATAATGCACAATTCATACATCTTCAATATAGTTTAAACAAGCAGATACATAACGTGTGATACTAAAAGAGGGAAAAACAAGTTACATAACTGCAGTTATCCATCTGAAAAGTGTTACTTCATGAGGAGTGAAAGTTGATATTTAAACAGACACATTAGATGTCACGGTGCCGGTGCTGTAAACAGAAAACACAATAAGAGGTTTGTTGTAGGCGGTCAGCTGGAGGTGAAGGTTTGTTTGGGCTTGTTTATTTTAAACTCCCGGTGGAGCTTCTTGCCAGCATCCAGTCCACATGGTGCCAAAATTATGAAGCAGTAGTCAGCAAACAAACAATAAAAAAAAAGATCCAATAATTAGCGGTTCTCTCTTCCACTAATGAGGATTCAGAGGCTCTTTGAATAAGGAGATCCTGTATGAATATGGATGGTTTCTATTTTGGAGCGTTAAGATGAAGAAGAGCAGGAATAGGCCTCCTTCGGGGCGATGGTGAACTTAGCAGCGCAGAGCTGAGCTCTTTCTTTAGTAGAAGCACCTGGAGGGGGGAGACTCTTCAACTCCTCCGGCTTATGTGGAAGACTTGAAGCACTCAGCGAGGAGCCCTCCTTTAGAAAATGTCAAAAACCTGGGGAACTTTCTGGAAAAAGGTCAAATCCATTAGAACTTGCCAGTTTGTGCTTTGAGGTCTGGTTTAAAATGTCAACATCCGGAGAGAGAGAGCTGAAGGGGTTTTAACTTCTCACTTTTCCTCCTCGGGGGCTTCCTGGGTTAGATTTGATGGCTTTCCTATTTATGTCCCCTCCAGCATGCCGTAGGAAAACCTCTCAGTGATTTCAGCCTCTGTTTAGATGGAGGCAAAGATCTGTTTGAGCATGTGTGCATGTCAAAGTGTCATGTCAATGTGGAATTACACACACACACACACACACACACACAAATATGCACCCTAAACTGGGAAGTTTACGCTCGTTTTATGGACATATTTTTACTTGTTTTTAACCAGACTTTTTATCACTTTTAAAACTTTAACTAGAGCAAAAACACTAAACACATATTTTCCATCAATTAAAACAAAAAGTTGGACTAACTTCCTTTGTGGTCCTCACTAAAACCCCTTTTCCACCAACATGGGACGGGTTCTGTTCTGGTTCATGCACCTCATTTTGATATCCGATTTTCTGCGATCAAAACCATACTTTTCTAGATCTGGGCACAAAACGGATCGAATGCAGGTATCGTTTGACTGGAGAAGTTTTGATTCTACTTGGTACTGGGTTATTTCGGTCGATACCTTGAAGCTATCGAGTACCGATACCGATAGAAATGGGCGTGTCATACTCTACAGGTTGGAAAGAGAGGATGGAGAAGGCAAGTCAAGTGAGAAATTGGCGGAAAAAGAGTGCAGTGGTCTCATTAATTGGTCCAAACCAAATATCTGTAATAACAGAACACAAGCTTGCAGGTAATCAATGGATCCGCCATCTTTCTACTACTGTTTACTTCCTTTGTGCATTGTGCAACGCCCTCCGTTGATTACAATTGTTCCACTCAAAACTGGTGGAAACACGGGCTGGTTGGCTAGGTTCAAGAACCAGAGCTAATTTGGTGGACAAAGTGAAACACTTCACAGATTCTGGTTATTAAGAGACTTCTCTTGAACATTTCATCATTGCGACCAGAAGCCATTAACATCTACACGTTACGGTTCACAGCCTGTGATTCGTCCTGCGCCTCCTGTTTCCCTGACAACCCCAAGTGCATGAGCTGTCAGCCGGGGACCGCCTTGCATCATGGGAAGTGTATTTCCCAGTGTCCAGCTCGGCATTACCTGGACAACAACAACAGCAGATGCAGAGGTAGGCTAACTCTTCAACACAAATGTGTGATTATAATGCTCTTCAAATAAAATGACATGAAATGAATGGTTCAGTTCCATTATTTTCCTTCTCTCCTCAGCCTGCCACAGCTCCTGCGCTTCCTGTTGGGGTCCCACGGTATCCCAGTGTACCTTGTGTCCAGGTGTGCTCCTTCTCCACCAGGGCCAGTGTGTGGAGGCCTGTGGGGAGGGACTCTACTCCCAGGACAACACCTGCCACAGTAAGAGCTTATACTAAACTTGTTTTCAAGATTATACAATTAAAAATGATTTCCACCACTGTCGATCTGCCTTTTGACCTTCCGTCTCCGCTGCTTTTAGATTGCCATCCCTCCTGTCGTTCCTGTGTGGGACCTTTGGCCTCAGACTGCCTCCGCTGTCTGAAACCAGAGGAAGCCCTCCTGCCTCAGTCCACTCTCCTCCAGCACGGCGTCTGCACAGCCGGATGTCCTGCACACAGCTTCCTGGATTACATGCAGACATGCAGAGGTGAGGTTTCAAGGTTTAATTTCCTCTTTTAATTAGGACACAAGGGTGAGCTAGTGTGTCTCTGCTGTTCATGGCTGTTAACCAGTTATAGAGCTAATTAGCAAGCTTTTACTAATTACTATATATCGTAAGTGAGCGTTGACTTTTAGTTTCACACGGGACACTAACAGCGGTCTCCTGGGGGGAAAGTCCGGTGTTAGTTTGCCCCATCTACCACTTACAAGTATACTACTAGTACATTGATATTAGTATACTTTTTACATAAAGTATACTTGGGATTATACTTGAACTATACATCGTAACATAAACTTGAAGTATACTTCTTTTTGTAAGGGTTAACAGATGCTACAGTACATAGTGTTATAGAAACACGCAGTGTCTCAAAAACTTTCCTCTGTTGGTAATTGTGGCACAAAACTAAAAGTTTGGACAGAAGTTTGTTCTCGATTTGGTGCTTAGACGGTCGGTGTGTAGAGTTGATAGTGTGTGTGTGTGTAGACTCTGGATGTGTTTCTGTTTGGAGAGCGAAGATAGTGTGTGTGTGTGTGTGTGTGTGTGTGTGTGTGTGTTGTTGGTGAGTGTGAAATTGTGCGTGTAATGAGCTAATTTTTAAGGTGGGTTTTAGGTTTCAGGGGATAGTCTGTCAAGTGAGAATAATCATCACCCACCTACCAACACACACACACAAACCGACTCCTAGCCAGAACGCCAGCGGGTATTTTTTTTAAATGAAGCGGGACAACATCGAAGAGGAAAGACTGTGATCAGTTTACCTCCCTCGTACCGCCAACGCGCCGTGAAATTCTATCCATTTACCACGATCACCGCTCTGCTATCGTCTTACCTCCCTGTTCAGTCTTTGTAGCCGCTGACCAGACTGCGTCCAGTATTTGGCAGAGATGAGGGTATTTGTTCTACCTGCTGTCTCTTCGTCGAGCGCAGCCAAGTCATTCGCCAGCGCTGGCGTTGTGTTCAGCTCTACTTTCTCTCTCAGCTCACTTTTCATCTGCCGCAGCTGCTGTTACCTGAAACGAGATAAAGCACACGCCGCCAAACAGCGTCTTCAAAGCTGCTGTTTACATTCAGCTTGAAATTTTGGCATTTACTTGACAGAAAGAGAGACTTTCAAGTGTATCAGAAGGAGTGTTTTTGATAACATAAGACGCAGAACGTCTCAAAGAAGAAAAGTGTTGCTCTCACTTCTTTTCATAAACTGAATTTGTCTATTTTCATCTTTCCTTTTTTTTAAGAAACTGTTGTTGAAAGTCTTGTTTTCAGTCATGCTCTCTTATTTGTATTGCAAGTTTCAAATCTTGGCTATGAAATCAAGTCCCTAGTCAGACCATGTCCTAAACTTTGTTTTTGAGTGCTAAGCAAGTCATTAGCCGGGTTTCCAACAAAGGTTCTCGAAACTTTTAGTCCCGAAACTACTTTTCAAGGAACAAAAAGGTTCCTTCAGCCCACTGTTGTCTGTGTGGGATAAGCTGTTACAGATAATGGATGGATGGATGGATATTTACTGCTGCACGTTGGATGTAATGGATGAAATGCAGCGGAGGAAAATGAAACTATGAGCATCTGTCTCCACAGTAAATCACCTGTTTAATGGTTATTTATTTCTGCTTCTTAAAACGTAACCGCCATGAAACAATGAGAAAAAAAATAAATTCTTTCTCTCATTCACGGCACCACCGCGCTGTCCCCCTCTTCTACCGTTACCGCTCGCCCTCGCGATCTCTCTCTCTCTCTCTTTTTTTAAATGAGTCAGGAGGCCGACAGCAAAGCCTGACTTAGCCAATGAGTGAAGTCAAGAGGAAAAACACAGAAGTCTCTTCTCATTTTTAATCTCATCTGATCATTCCAACACACTGATATTTTCACAACCACATGAACATCTGGAATGAAGCTAAGTGGTGAGAGAGAGTAGTGTGAAAATGGTCGGCTTTGTTTCATCTATGTATCATAACAACGGCTTGTATATCCTCCGTCTTCGGTCTTCCTGTTTTCCTTTTTGAATGATGAATACAGACTACCTCCGCCTGCTGGTGTGGAGAGTTATTTCCTCTCACGCAGGTGCAGAACGTACGTGCTAACTGGCCGTCGGCTGTAGTTTTTGCGGTGTGTTCGAGTGTAGCTTGTCGGCCAAGACAAAGGCGACGTGAGGCAACGCAACAGGCGGCCTTCGTTGCCGCTAGTTCTCTGATGTCGGCTTGGTGTGTCCCCAGCTTAAGGGGAATGATGCACGAGTTGTGGGGCTAAAGGCACATGCATTGTTGCGGTATCCATTGTTGATGTGGTGGACAGACACACCTGAACTCTCTGGAAACTGGACTGGAGGTGTGGATGCTTTCGCAGCCTTTCTCACTTCTTTGATTTCAGTGTGACAAAGGAGATATAAAGAGTTTGAAGACGAGGCAGGTTGCATTCTGGGTAGGCTTATTGGGATTTCCCACGGCGTTATAGATAAGTCCTTGCTGTCTGTTTACAGCTGTGTTACAAGGTGCGAATATACGTAAATTACAGGGTGCTCCGAGGAATGTCTTTATAGTTTCCTGTTAGCTGATGCTTCCTGGATTCCTGAAGCTCAGAAACAGTATAATTTGTTGCTTCTGTTGTCGGTGCTTCCCCCCCCCCAGTTCCTGTGTTGTTTGCTCTGTGAGGAAAGCGAGTGTCACCAAGACTGAAAACCTCCTTGCTGGTTTGCTGGCAGTCACAGCAGTTCTCAAATTGCAGTTTTAAGCCTCTTTAGGAGCCACAAAATGATTCTACTTGACACAAATTAGTTATCATGCTTTTTACCGTTTGAATTATGGATATTTGCAACCTTTGGGCTCCTTTTTATTTTTAGAATACATCAAGTCAAATAGCCTGAATACAGAAAGGCAAATTCTTCATTTTTGCATCACATTTGTCTGCAAATTAAAAGTAAGAGTCATGAGTCTGCACCACGTTGATTTCAGGGATCTTGAGCCTGAAGCCGTTTGATTAGTCTCCTCGCCAAAGTTTACTTTTAAGGTCAGAGCGGGCCAAGCACCGGAGAAAATCCTGTTTACTTTACCTGGATTGAATAGCCGTTAGCAGCATTGGATTCCCTTAATCATCGTGGAAGAGACAATTACAAATCGATGTGTAGTAGTTGGATTGGAGCGTCCTCTAACACCCATTTATCTGTGTGATTGCATTGGACCAACACTGAGCCAACACAAGGGGCCTTAACTTCAAATTAAAGGCTGGTGTCACTAAATGGAAATTCGGTTTGTACAAGACTTGCAAATCAAATATTCACACTAACGAGAGAGACAGAATTAAAGGAGGAACACCGGATGAACCAGCAGAAGGAGCAGAAATGAACTCAAAAAACAACTTTAAAGCCAAGTTCACACTACACAACTTGCTGTCTTGTAATTAGGAGTCTTTAAGTCGTCGTGGTTTTCACACTACATGACTGACTTGACTGACAGGAGGTTCACATATAGTAATACCCTGTTTCCACATGTATTTACTATTTCCCCTATGTAGAACAGTCACCTCGTTATGTGTTAAGTTTATTCATGCAAACATCCAACACTCTAGGTGTTATGTCATGAAAACACATGCAAGAAATGCACAGTAAATGATGTGATCCCATACGCGAGACACACTCGTGTTCACAAAACAGCCTGTTTCCACTGGTTTCCACACTCTTTTGTACTATTTATTCATCTAGGTGCAACAACAACTTTGCTCCGTGTTGCAACACATACAGTAAGTTCCTGTTGTTACAGGCGACCCCTCCGCCAGGTTTCGGTTTCCTTTCAACCCGTGTCTTGCGCTCTCATTGGCTGTATCTTTCCGAACGTCTCCAACGATATCTGAAATGTGTCTGTGAGGCGCTGGCGAGCCTCTGGGCTTGCGTCTTTGAAACACTTCAAACATAACGCTCAAGAGTCGATGTGTGATCACCGAGCCAACGCTGATTTGTCCTCTGATCTGGAGCTTTTGTCCGGGAGCTCCAAAAACTGTCAGCGAGCGGAAGATCAGGGCTAAAGTCGTGTAGTGTGAACTAGGCATTATGGATATTTAATGTTGTTTCAATGCAAGTAGGAACTTCAGTCTGTTTGAGTAGTTTATTTTATTCTGTGATGCACCCTACGATGCAACCTGGGTTTATCAGGGTCTGACCCGGGGACCCAGCCGGTAGATCAGACCCCACAGATCACTCATGACTTAAATACACATGCATAAAACACCTGAATATGCACTGAACTGCATTTTCAGAGATTTTATATATGTTTCAGCAGCCTCTAAAAATGAAATATTGAATTTCTGCTTTTTTTTTTTTTCCATGCTCACACTTTGGAAACAAATCTTTGTGTTTGTTATACACAGAATTGGATTTGAACAGCTTGTCTCAGCACGGAGTCACATTGTACATCAGCTATTGTGTCTGCCGGGTTTCTTACCAAATTAGGCTCGACACAGCGAGCGGAGGATCGGCTCGATAAGTGACGCGTCATTAAAGCTCCGTTCGCAGTCACATGTACAGCAGTTGTTCCTCTATTCTTAGTAACAAAGGTTTCCCTCAGTGTGAGTGTCAGTGGGTTCAGGTGTAGGCCGGGAACAATGGAGGCTATTGTCCAAATATGTGTGTGTGTTGCTCTGACAGATACTCAGCAGCTACTGTCCTGAAGCAGAGGAGGATGACATGTAAACATATAGAGACTCACAGACTCCAGGCTTTACATACACACATATAGACACACATATATACACACAGTGAGGTACACATGAAGCGGGCCTGAGCTGACGAGCTGTCAGGTGTCTGAGAAGCCCCCCCGACCCCCCCCCTCCTCTCCAGGCTTCAGACAGAGATAGTCGGTGTGTAGGAGGTTTAATGCTGCTGGATAGACGGGTCACATACAGAAAGGGTTAACACACACCTGAACTGTGTTGGATAATATCAGACATTAAGTGTCTCTAAGCCTTTTACAGTTGTTGTTTGTTAGTGGGAGTAAGGACTGGCAAACTAAGTTAAAGCATTAATATTTTACAAAGCATGCAGGTGAAATAAAGGACTGAGTAGAGCTGCCTCCTCTATTAGACAACTAATCGGCCGTTGTGGTCTCAGTCGTCTAAGATTTATTTAGTTGATTTTTATGCTTTCTTCATGCTGAAGTACTTATTTCCAAGAAACTTCTGAGCACATCTCTGGTAAACACAAGATTTAAAGTGGTGCTTTTGTATGATTCTTTGTGGAGAAACTCTCGATTAAATCAACTAATCGATTAGTCACTTAAGGATTTCTTTTTGTCCAGGACATCCCTAGTTATGAGATACCTCTAGTGAGGTATGACAGATATATAGAATAGAAAGCGGTATCAGCTCTCAAGATATTTCAGAAACGGGGACCAAGTTTCGAGATGTGTTTGTTTGAAATGTGATGAATTTCCTCCATGAACTGTGAAATATGTAGAAAGCGTATAATCATGGATTAATGTGAACAATTCCAACTTTTCTGGGGGATTTTATATTCAGAATTTAACTGTAATTCTGTTGGGTTTTTATTCAATGGAGGCCTTATAATTGTAGCTTTACGGTGTCGTGATGGACACAGATCATAGTGATGATGTGTAGTGGTGTTGTCATCTTTGTGACTGCATACCTGCTCGCCAGTTTTTTATTGCAGTCCTTAAATCTGCTCTGAACTTCCACAGCAGGTGAGCAGCGGACCCTTTTGTTTGCCGTTGAACACAACAGGCTCTTGTGTTGTTTGTCCATTAGCTGCTCTCACCGGCCTCCAGTGGGAGGTCCTCTCCAATCCCTCTGAAGCTGAATCATATTTGGCCTCTGTGATTATTCATTGTTCTGGCCCCCTGTTACTGTGACCAGTTTGGTTTGATGATTCAACCAGAAGCCTCAAAGCCTGATAACATTACTGCAGGAGTCAACAAATGCCTCCAACTTGGCAAACTTAACTTTTGAGGAGCGGCCTCTTAATTTATTTCTGTCTTAACTTTGGGCACAAGCTTTATATAGTGATCGAAAGAATGAGACCACAGATACAAGCGTACTTGAATATAAGTAAACTGATTTATAGCACAACTTCCAGTCTTCGATAACAGTCAGGTCAGACTGGAAACAGCACATTAATCCTTAATGTATCTGCAACTCCATCGCCGTGGTTTTCTCATAGAGGTGGCCGGATTTCTAGCATACCGTAACACAGCAGAATCAATGTGATGACACATCAGAGGAATGAGATACAACCCTCCACTTGTGTTTCTGCTGTGTGGCTGGAAGAGCTCTAATGTAATGATCAGGCTGTACTGTACCAGGAGGATCGTTTGTTGAAGGCATTAAGGAGCACTCTCATCCCCAAACTAAATCACAACCTCATCGACTGCACCCACCTCAAATTATGACCCTATCAGCACAAAACAAAGTAATGAATCCGATTCTCTGAGCGCGTGCACCAGATAATGTGAGATGAGAACGCCTGCGCACGCGAATTTGGGTATTACAGGAATCAATATGCGCTTTCCTCCCCGCAACAAATTAGATATCCAAGCTGCAATAAAAGAACGAGAGGCTGGCTATCGTTCTTATTCTCTCCTCTTATTAATGAAATAAGTTTGACATGGAGCCTATTTAATATAATAACGCCTCTGAGTGTGTGTTTGTTTGTTTCTACTGTTGATATGAAGGTTTGTGTGAACTGAATGTGTGTTTATGTCACACACATGTGAGATGTGTTGGTGGTGCGTTCATGGATGAACAGATGTGTTGTTGGGTGGTAAACTCAATCACGGAAAAAATATAGTCTGTCTCATCATATCGGCGAACCAATTAAGCTGTCATATTTGTCGGAGAAGAAGGGGATTATGGGTAGGCGGCGTGGAAGAAGGTGGGCGATGATGAGACGTCAGATTGACGGTTTCGGCTGACGCTGCTGTGACTTTTCAATGTCCTCGCTCTGACACTGAGGTGTTCCCAAAGGGTAAATGTTTTTGGTAGGTTGACACACACACACACACACACACACACACACACACACACACACACACACACACACACACACACACACACACACTGCAGTGTTGGCTGAGGTAGAGCACCAGTCTGTTGCCAGTGGCTGTCATGCAGAGTGTACACAAGACCCGGATACAGCTGACAGCCTCTGAAAGAACCCAGAGAGGAGTAATTATAAACACACACATACTTGAGTGCATTTTCTGTGCACTAAAAAAAAGTCAGGCAGTGCACACACACAAACACACACACACACACACACACACTTGGTGCTCCTGGCCAGTTGGTGACAGGCCTTTTGTCTCTCGTTCCCAGCACCACAAGCAGCGCCGCCACCAACCCGTCGGTTCGTGGCTCGACTCAGCTGCCAGAGCCGATAGCGCCGCTCAGCTATTTGTCCTCGCGCTGCCAAAGCAGACATCAAAGGCTGCACTAAAGGCCTGTTTGAGGGCAGCGGTGGTGTGGTGTGGTGTGGTGTGGGGTGAAGTGTGTGGGGGCATGTAAAGGGAAGGGTAAATAATCCAGGGGCAGGGAAGTTGCATGCTTTTGAAGCCAAGTGTTTTAAAAAAAAAAAAGGAAGCACAGGAATGTTGCAGCAGTGTCCAAACCTTTCACACATAAAGCTGAATTTAATACTGGTTAAAAGTGCAACAGTGGATAGTGGACAGAACAACAGAAACCTGTAGATTTGTAACCTTGGTTCATATAAAACCCTGAGCAATAAGATCTCAATGCGTCCTCAAGTTATCTTGGGTGCATTCACACCTGTACTTCCATTTGTGATGGGATCACCCAGGATGTACGTTGATGTCAGGTCTGAACAGGCCAGATACACACTGAGGTAAACATGAGCCTGATTTAGTTCACTGATAACACATTACATGATTTCTGAGTAGTAAAGTTTCCAGCCGTTTATCCTTGCTGATATTTGGAGCCAAGTTACCCGGCGTCGCTTTAACCTCCCTACTTGCAAAGTTCCAAATCTGTATCCTTCAGGTATAAATCACCCTAAAACGATCCTTGTGGAAGTTTTATATTTTATCATCTACACTAAAAAAGTCCAAACTAAGCAGCAGAGCATATTTCAGAAGTCTTTTCTGGCTGGTGGCCCTCTTGGATCAGGCTCTCTGAGCTGGCGCTGACTCTGGTGTTAATGCGTAGCTTCTGATTGGTGAAGCTGGCTGAGTGTTGCATTACTTCTAACTGGCAGAGCTGCCTTAAAGCTCCCGAGACTCAAAAATGCCCATAGGGAAGGAAGCAGATACAGCAGAATGGCTGCAGGATAACAAAAAATAGTGGCTGCAGTTCAGGCCCAGATACATTGGCTGCAACTGTTTTTAAGTGTAAACCTTTACAGCATAAGAGCAGTTTTGCTGCATTAATGCTGCGTTGCTGCTACAGTAAATTAGTAATATATACAGCAAAACAAACCCACACTCAGTTGACTTCTCATCTTACTGTATCAATACGTTCTCAGTTCCTTTTGAGCACTTAATAATAAAAATGACTATTTTTTTTCTCCACAAACAAAACTCTTTTCAGGACATTCAGGAAAAGTACACTGATACAGCAAAGTTTCTTTTTGTATTGTGGCAGGAGGAAAGTAGTGAAGCACAGTTGGGTACCGAGCATCCTCCGTCTCTGGCCGCGGCTTTATATGTGGGTTTTTTTGTGGTGAATATAAAAACTGTTCTCTGTGTCCTTTCCAGAGTGTCATCTCTCCTGCTGGCTCTGTACTGGGCCATCTGCAGACAACTGTACATCCTGTCCCTCCCCGTCCAGCCTGCACGAGGGCCGCTGTGTCCCCGCCAGCCCACAAGGCTTCTTTATCCAGGACAACCAGTGCCAAGGTGAGAGCACACACACACAAACACATTCTTATTTCTATACTCGTGATGCATTGTCTTGTGCCCAACTTAACTTAAAACTTTAACCTTAAAACTGTCGTACAGCCCTTTGAACAAGTGAGGACTGGACTAAATGTCCTCACTTTCCAAAAATGTCCTCATTCTCAAGGTCAGAAGTTGGTCCTAACAAAGATAGCAGTGCAAAAATAGCAACAGTGTAGAAATACTTTTACTTAAAGTTACTGTGAGGAACTTTTAACGGGTTATGAAACAGTCTCAGTGTAATACTGATGCCTCTATATGACCTTAAGTACAAACCAGCAAACAAGGTCATCAGCGAGAAGATTGGATATTTCTATAGTTCTTGTCATCGGTGCCACCGGGTCCGATTCAACGCGCAATCAGATGAAATCGTGCAGTTCACTAGAAACTCCGTCGGTCCCCGCTGGGAGCCAACAGCGACACCACGCTGCTGGAGGCCCAGGCCGTATTGCAGACTGTCAGACCCTGCTGCTACTAAAATGAGAGGTTTTCTAAAGGGACTCTGGTGCTCGGAAACACTACCGCTTTTGTCCACAGGGACCGCCAAAAACAACACAAAACTAAAGTTCCTCATAGCAACTTGTAAAAGTACAATATGTTGCATTAATAATCTCAATCTGTAAAGTAACTGGTAACTAGATTTATCAAATAAATGTAGTGAAGTTAAATGTACAATATTTAATCCATCTGAGATGTAGTGGAGTAGAAGTATAAAGTAGCAGAAAATGGAAATACTCAAGTAAAGTACAACATTTTACTTAATGCAGTGTTTTATAATTTAGTTATGTAACTGATGCTTTTAACTGTTGAATATTGTACGAGGTTAACTCCTAAACTCAAATCAAACAACACTGTTGTCATTGTTATTAACGGTGTCTCTAAACCAGTAAGACAATGATCAAGTTAATTGTTATTCTCACTGGTGTTTGTCCAGTTTAAGACCACTGTTCGTCGTGCCTGTTGCTGCTTCAATCTGCCTTTACCAGGAATAAACCACAGAGGCTGTAAAACATTGCAATCATTGCCTCACCGTCTTTGACCCATATAAAGTTGTTTCCACAGTGTAAGCAACAAAAAATGTCCAAAAAGTCCCTTTCTGGGTGCACACAGGGAAGAAACAGCTTCTGAATATTACTAGAAAGTCTAATGCAACCGAAACATAATTGGGAAAAGTTGTGTTAATGGTGATGGTGGTGGACAACAGTATAATCACCCATAAGAAGATTAACATTTCTCTTTGCATGTGCAGGGAAATTTAACAAAAATAAACTGTGTTTAAAGTTAAAGCAAGAGATTCTGTAAATTAGCCTAATTGTAAGAGAAATGCTTGTTCAGCAGCTGTTTGAAGTTAAAAGAAGAAGAAGGTTTGCAGGCTGATGGATTCTGCCTCCCGGTGTTCTCGGGTCCAGACGAGAGCTTTTAGCTCAGTCGGTGTAATGAAAAGCATTTATATTACACAACATTAATTTGGCCCAGAGCCCCAGAGGTGGGTGTTAAAAATTCTGTTTGTGTTCACCACACAATTTGATGTATTTTTCGGGTGAGGTCAGCGGTGAAAGCTTTTAACAGCTTGGTGCTGAAGTGGGATTAGTGAAGGTGCACAAAAATGACTGTTTTCATAGTTTAGTTGTGTTTGGACACTTTATTTAGCACCTTTTGACCAGATTAACAACACAACAAGTACTTGTTGAAGGAAGCATCAAAGATAGATCTACTTGACTGGACATCAAGAGCTCTCCATAGCACCAAACTAAATACTGTAGACAACCGTAGTAGGAAGTACTCAGATCCTTTACTTAAGTAAGTACTCAGTTACATTCCACCAGTGATATCAGCTACCTCAGCATGTTAACCACTGAACGGAGCCCCCCCCTCCCCCCCCCTCTCTATGACCCACCTTGTTAATGAAAATCCATTTTGTTCTTATCTCTCATTCATCACTTGGGCTCGGTTTACCGTCCTGACCTCATTTGAAGCAAGGCGACCCCCCCCCTTCTACCTCCCGTCTACTAGCATGCTGAGTTTTATTGTTTATCTGGAGGAAAACAAAAACTTGTGATAAACATCATTGAAGCTCTTAATAGTTTTTTTTTTCCTGAGTAATAGAAATGGCAGACGGACACCTAGACAGTAAGGAGGAACGACGGGCTCAGATTCCCTCTGGGATATCAAAATAAATGGGCTCTGTTTGCTCCTTCGCTGTTGATTGGCTCATTAGAAGCTACCCAGACACCCTGAAGAAGTATTGTATTCCTGTCTTAAAGAGAGTAAACTTTTACTACAGAGTTTAGATGCTGGTGACTTTTTATGGTTTGCACTAAGACAGCATGTAGTTAAAGCTCCATTAATCGATACTTTAATATAATGGCAGTGGATCAAATGACTATGAGTAATGTGAAAGGGGTGGCTCGTAATGACAAAGCCACAAAGAATTATCATCAACTCTGCAGCTCTGCGGAGCTTTTTAGCCCCTTTTATTTAATAGCTTTTTGTTTTATGGCACATTTATGTGTCTGTATGGTTCAGTCTCAGCGTTTTCTACAAGCTGACGAGCAAACAAGCTCTGATAAACCCATTGTACACTACACTACCTCCCCAGCACCACAAAGCAGACAAAGTGAGAGACTAGCTGGTGGAGAAAGAGGGACATCTAGCAGCTAAAGAGACAGATATTTCTCTTATGAGTTGGTGGAGACCAAAAACAGAGCTAAAAGACGACACAATGATTAATAATGGTGCTGCTGTGAGTCTGCAACCTTGTCTCCTACAAAATTGCGTTCACATACAACTAAACTGCATTCTCAATTACGTTTTGAGGGTAAAAGTATTTTCTCTCGGATTATGGTCGCAGTTTTAAAGAGATTTCAGGTTCATACTTGTATTTTGGTTTTCTACTAGAACATATTTACATGCTTTAATGTTCAAAAAACGCTTTATTTTTCTCATTTTATTTTATTTATTTATATTTATTTTATCTATTTATTTATTTGTATTATTTATTTTATTTTTCTCAACCAAACTCTTTGGACTCCACTCCAGTTCCGCTGTAACTAGCTTTGTTTGAGGGCGTGCAAAAATAGCCGCTAGGCAGGTATTATGCAAATGTGTTACTTGGTGACATCACCACGTTACAGAAGAAAAGCCGGGACTTCAAACAAGTCAGGCTTCCCATCAGGAAGTTCAGGAGCAGTGTTTCCTTGTAACTTTGTAGATCTTTTACATGCACAAAAAACTATATAACACACTAAAGGAAAGAGAAAAAGCACAAAAGCATAATAGGTCCCCTTTAAACACTTGGTCAACATTGTAAATTGAAACAAAACAATACAAAAACGCAACAAAACTACTTGGTTTAGTTTTGTAAAACCATCATGGTTTGGTGTAAAATAAGTATGTTCTTTTCTCCTTTCCTTAACACCAAACTCTCTCCTCTCCTTCTCATTGTATCCCCTCTTTTCTCCTTCCTCCTCCCCGCCCATCTTCTTCCTCTCCTCCTCTCCTTCTTCTCCTCTCCCTTGTCCTTATTTCCCCTCTATTTTCCCCCCTCTTCTCCTCTTTGCCTCCGTCCCCCTACTGTCCTGTCTCCTCCTAACGTTCATCACCACTTTATCTTATGTTTTTACCTGATTTTGACCCTTTTGTCCCTCCTCCTCCTCCCAGCATGCCACCCGTCCTGCCAGATCTGCTCCGGTCCGTCCCAGGCCGACTGCACCTCCTGCCCCCCGCTGGCCTCCCTACAGAGCGGCTACTGCAGGACCAGCTGCCAAGAGGGGCTTTTCCTCAACGCTGTCACTGGAGAGTGCCTCCGTAAGTCAGCCTGTGTGTAAATATGTGTGTCATTTGTTTGCCATTTGCACGAAGCTTTCATCAAACACGCTGCCATGAGTGCTTGTATTTTTAGCCCGAGTGTCCCCCGGTGGGAATAGAACCACCAACTCTGTCAGGGTTAGTACCTTTCTCTGCAACGCTGAGCTCGGCATGATCACGCACACAGAGACATAACCAGTCTGTAGCTCCTGCATTATTCACGAGAAATGAAGCCAACCATCTTTGTAAAATAGATGTTCTTAAATTAATATCTCTTACTTTACTAAGCTCTGCAGTCTGTTTCTATTGAATTGTTGGGTCAGAAATGATCTGCAGGGCTGCAAACTAAAGTAAAAGTCACCTTTTTTTTTACTGTGTGCTTGCTGGAGTTAGTCAGCATTTGCTTTTGCAGCAACCTGCTTTGTGTCCAACTGTTCCTATGGAGAACAGTTGGACACAAAGCAGGTTCTCTCTGTAGCAAAGAACAAAGAGAGGTTTAGTAATTATAGCTGCTGATCTACTGGCCAAGATTTGTTTACATGTAAAGGGTCCCATATAAAAAAAAATCCACTCTTTTCCTTAGTTCTGGTGGAGCAGCCTTTGATTATAAGAATTTAAATAATGTTAGCTCCTTAAAACTTGGGCAATACGCTGCTTTATGCAATTGTATGTATATATTTATTATTGGAAATCAATTAACAACACAACACAATGACAGATATTGTCCAGAAACCCTCACAGGTACTGCATTTAGCATAAAACAATATGCTCAAATCATAACATGGCAAGCTGCAGCCCAACAGGCAACAACAGCTGTCAGTGTGTCAGTGTGCTGACTTGACTATGACTTGCCCCAAACTGCATGTGATTATCATAAAGTGGGCATGTCTGTAAAGGGGAGACTCGTGGGTACCCAGAGAACCCATTTTCATTCACCTATCTGGAGGTCAGAGGTCAAGGGACCCCTTTGAAAATGGCCATGCCAGTTTTTCCTCGCCAAAATTTTGCGTAACTTTGGAGCGTTATTTATCCTCCTTCATGACAAGCTAGTATGACATGGTTGGTACCAATGGATTTTTTAGGTTTTTCTAGTTTCATATGATACCAGTATCTTCACTCTAACTTTAAAACTGAGCCGGCTACAACCTAAAAATCGCAAGTTGTGTTAATGCGTTAACCATGGCTTTAATTACAAATAAAATGTGGATTTAAAGTGGTGAAAACCACTTCTTTAACTCCACAACAAACCGGAGAAAAGTTTCTTTCCATAAACGTATCTCCAACTTTTGGTGTTACTTTAAAAAAAAAAAAAAAACAGCTTTTAATGAGTTTCTCACTCACAGTTACGCCTCTCAGAGAAACTCTACATGGAACATCCACCGGGATGAAGACAAGCTTTCTTTAGATCTTTGCTAATAAACACCAGCATTAGATGCTTCACACCTCCCTTCTCCCACATCTCTTCTTCATTGTGCACAAAAAAAAAAAATGCTATTTGTCTTTGACAGGCGAAATATGATAAACCACCAGACAGAAGATAAATAGGAAACGTACATTTGTGCATTGTTTGTTTGTAAAAGTAGCTCCTGCTGTCCTCCTCCCTCTCTCTGGGTAATGAGATGAGTTTTTACCTCTCTGGACCGCTGGCTGCAGATTAAAAACAGGCGTGTTTACACGATGGGAAGCCAGCGTGGAAGAGATAGCGGGGGGGGGGTAAACAGAAACTGTGGGAAAAAATTGACACATTGACTTTTAATTACAGTTTTTGATGGCACACTGTTTGGAGATTTTAGCTCACACACACACACATGTATGTGGACAGGCTTTCACACACACAAGCAGATATGGTTTGCAAACACACTCACTCGCTACCAAATCTCAAATGGGTCAAGCTCAGCCAAAATCTGGTTAATAAAAGATGCCTTGAGGCACTTCAGGGCTACAGAAATACTGGGGTCATCATTTCTGCATGGCCAGGACACACACACACACACCAACACACACACTAAGCTCTCTCCAACCATCATTTCCTTACTTTTATTCTTGCTTTATCCCTTCTTTCTGTCACACACTTTATTTCTCATGCACTCACACTTTCTCTCACACACAACAGCCTCAGATTACCTCTGTCCACCCAGCGGTACCTTCGCTGTTACATAACCTCTTAAGTCGACGAAGCTTTCACTCTCAATTATGAGTTCATAGAGCAGCCATCGGAGGCAGATGTCTCACTATTGGCTGTCTCCTCTCATCCTCCCCGTCTGTCTGTCTTTCTCTTCCTCTCATTTGATTCGTATTTGACAGCAGCAGCTCTCTTGTCGCTCATACTTATCACCACGGCCAGCCAAGTGATTTGACAAAGTCCTTAAAACACTCTTATCTTAAACCTTAAACTGTTCTAAGCCATCAAACTCAGTTCTGAACTGTCTGCTGCTCGTTTGTGATTTATGCTTTTGCTTAAATGCTATAAATCTATTGGAGACTGAAGCTTGTTTATCTTCTACCCATAAAAAGCGATATTCAAGATGGAAAGACATTTGTTGTTGGGCCAGTGTTGCTCCCAGTATGAAACCTTTTAATTGATTCTTTTCAATAAATACCAGTTAATTGGCTACGCTAGCTTTCTTTCAATTTCCATGAGTCATTATCCTCGATGTTGACTGAGCCAACACTGACTCAGCCAGCAGGCTGCAGTCCCAGGTGAATGATGGGAAATATCGAAGTGTGTCTGAGACAGGCGGCAACATCCGATTCTGAAAAGTGAAGCCAATGCTGAAGTGCCTTAAACCTGCATTCTCTCTAACAGCCAGCAGGGGGCGACTCCTCTGGTTGCTAAAAGAAGTCTGATTGTATAGAAGTCTATGAGAAAATGAGCCTACTTCTCACTTGATTTATTACCTCAGTAAACATTGTAAACATGAGTTTATAGTCTCAATCGCTAGTTTCAAGTCTTCTTCAATACAGCATGATGTTCATTTAGTAAATTATGGTCCCATTTAGAGTCAAACAGACCATAAAGCAGGGGATGCTTTAGAGCGGGGCTACCTTGTGATTGACAGGTCGCTACCACTGCGTTGTCCGGTCTGGGAGTTGTCCGTGTTTTAATCTTTTGGTTGCCTCCCTATGGAAGATGAACACCTTGACAACCCGGAGACCTTTCCTCTAATGCCACCCTTAGGATAAGCTAAATCACTATTAAGGGTTTAATAATAACTAAATTATCAAGTTGTTCCTTCCAAACAATAGTGATGGAGACTGCAGCTACGAGCTGGTCTTCAGAGATTTAATCCTGATTCGTTCACCTGTTTTGTGACACAGATCATGAGTATATTATAAACATGGGAAATCAACATGGATCTGATATTTTCAAAATCATTTGGTCAAAATTAGAAAACAAAAACACGCCTCTTGCTGTTCACACCGGAAGCCTGAGATGTGAGTCTCACATGAGGATTAAAATCAGCTGTTTAACTCTCTTGCCCACCTGCTGCCTCTCTCCCTCCCTCCCTCCCTTTCTCTCTCTCTCTCGCTCCCTTTTCTGAAATCTTTCTTGTCTGATGTAAAGAGAGCCGACTTCTGAGCCAGTCACGTGGAAACGCTGAGATCTGAAAGTCCAAATGAAAGAGAGAGAGAGAGAGTTAAACTGGAACACTTTGGCTCAAAGCTTACAGCTACTCCAGTTTATTTTTGCGTCATTATTGTGTAGAAGCCATTATTTAACAACATATGAAGCTCAAAATAGACCTGCACGTTGGATAACAGGAATGCATCACCATAGAAACACGGCATTGAAATAAAAGACATGGGATCATGTTTTTTCTTGTCAATAGAGAATGAAAACCCTCCATGGAAACGCATTTAAGACAAGTTTTTGCCTACGGCGACGGCTGCTGTCGATGCCTCTTTTCATGCATTTATCATGTATTGATGCTGAATGTGTCACTAAACTAAACCACTGAACATGGTAACTCCATTTAGCTCAACAGAGAGGACAACGTGTGTCTTTTTCCAGTTTGGATTGGGAAACCGGTTTGTTAAACATCTTTGTACCTTTGAGCATTCTCACTTTAACATTTTATCGTTTCTGTTGTAATTTACAAGCTCTGTTATAGATCTGTATCATTTATTTTTAGTAACGCAGGCAGTAACATTTCAGTGTGACCCTGAGCCGAGGCGTATGGACTCACGGAGGCCTTGTTTAATATTTACAGTGTTTAGTATGGTGAAAGATTCAGTGGATTTATCTTTCATCTATCCTGCAGAGACCTATTAGAAAAAGAAAATGAATAGCATGCATGTGGAACTTCCCTTTTAACGTCTGCTGGCTGCAAAGAGAACAAAGAAAATGTCTAAATCGATATTTTAGCAGTAAAACATTGACTCGGAGGTAATGCAGGGTACACACTACACAAGAATAAAGCTGATTTTGGGCCTGATTCCCCCCCTCCTGAGAATGGTCAGCAAAGCCCAGATTTTTATCTATAGTGTGTGGAGAGCAACGATTTGGCCAAAACAGCAACAACACCTCACACTAACTGATTCATTCATGAACAACAAGAGTCCCCACTAAAACAAAATCTTGCAAAATCTCTCACGATCAAACGTGACTTTAGTGTAAACAAACATGGCCGACGACGGGCAGGAAGAATTATGACTTCATCCATCCATCCTTCGTTAATTTTCAGTACAAAGTAATGAAAAAAGTAACATCACTAATTCTTCTTGCCCGTCGTCCGCACATGTTTGTTTTCATTAAAGTCACGTTTGATGGTGAGAGATTTCGCGAGATTTTGCAATATTTCTGTTTTTGAAAGTCGGGACTCTTGTTGTTCATGAATGAATCTGTTAGTGTGTGGTGATGTTGCTGTTTCAGCCAAATCGTTGCTCTCCACACACTATAGGAACAAAACTGTTACATTTAACATGTCGTTATGTGTGGTCTCTCTCACATTTTACACATCTCTTACAATTTGAAAAAATCTTTTAGTGTGGGCCAGGCTTTAACTGACTAAATGTGCAGAAGATGGCAGCATGACATACTTTTGAATGAAGATATTTGTCGTCTTTGAAAGGGTTAAATCTTCTGCTGCCTCTAATTACACCTCAATAGAATATGATGCACTGCTCTTTGTGCATTAACACTATAATTATTGTTAACTTCATCACTAAAGCTGGTGCTTTTAATGTTCTGCACATGATGTGAACCTAATTGAATGTTGTTGATTAGTTATTGTGTGCTCTTGTCCCTCATTTTCGCAGTAGAAATGTCTAAATCAGACCTCTCTTCACACATATTTGTTCTGCTTCTATTCTGCATTAATGCCGGCCTTTGTTTTAGTGACACAGTGGAACTAAATATCCTAATTGTGACATCTAAAACAAGAGCAGCACTTTCTTCCTGTTTTTGGGGACAGAGCCAGAAGTGATTCAGTGTGAAGAGAAAAGTAGGACTTCTTTAATAGCGTAAATCCGTTCTTTGTTGGGGCAACATGTCTAGACGGGTTGAAGTCAGCGTCAGAGGACCACACAGCGTCTCTCTCTTTCTCTGCGGCGCTCTGTCGCTTCTCACGCCTGTAACTTCAAATAAAGATGATGTCCCACTTTTGTTGCTCTTGTTTTCTGAACTTCTGCTGCACTCAGACTCACAGAAACAAGTCTTTTCCTCACTTCAACGACACAAAGTCACAACTAATTGAGAGACATTAGGGTCTTTTCACATTTTCCTGTTGTTAAAGAAGTTTCTGCTCGATATATTTCAGGAAAAAAAAGCATGATATGGGATAATGTCTGGTATAAATCCGTCCCACGGGAGAATACGATCATCCAGTCTGCGTGCCATGCATTTATAACTCCTGCATACCTTTTTTATGCGCTTCAAAATTGGTAACTACGCCATAAAGAGTGACTCCGAGGACCCAAATCAATACCATTTTAGTTTTATATTCAGTTTTAGTCTGCACAGTCAATAATCCCTGACGCCTGAGTTATCTTATCTCCACCGTGGAGCCATTTATTTAGCTTCCCGGAGCCGGATTGCCTGCAGAGTGTTGGCAGGAGGAATGCTGATACGTGTATTGTTGTAAAGTGCTGCGATATGAATGAAAGGTGTGGATGGGAGATGACAAGAGAGGAAGTTCCTCTTCGTCGTATACTCTGTTGATACTGGAGCTGCTTCAGAAGGAGAGCGTGACTCACCTGGGCAGATGCCACGTTCAGGAGACGGGAGTTTGACGAAGAACAGCTGCTCTGGAGGAAGAAATAATCGCTGTCTGAGTTAAATGTCAACCTCTCAGAAATATACGCAAGCAGACAGAAAGAGCTGTCAGACAGATGAAGAGAGATCAAAACATTTTCCCATTTGATTAAAACAGTTTACAATCTAGTTGATATATATTATTGAACCTGTTCTCACAGAAGAGTCACTCACTTATATGTCTATATAGACATGTGGACTACATGGACTTTATCTAATTGGTTTTCATCCTAACCATAACCACATAAAACGTCAATTAAAAGCCCCAATTAGACGTAGAGTCCCTTTTACTCACCAGGTGTGGAGACACGTTTTGAAAAATAAACACAGGTCTCTATTAGACGCCAAACGTCCACTTGGACTCAAGGATGAACTGTTTAGATTTTGGTGGTCAAAACACGCTTTTGGCCGTAACTCAAGAATTCATATGCTAATTAACAATTTCACACAAATGTCCGATAGGATAAAGCTGTCTCACATAGTTCAACAGAGCAACGTATTCTCATACGATGGTATCTTACGAAAAGTTAATCCTCATTTTTCGTGCGTTCTCCTACGAATGTCCAGCAACACGTGTCAATTTCCACATATTACATGCATACAGTCTTTTCAAAATAAACTTCCGTCTTCAAAGGAAACAACTTAGAAAGGTTAAAGCAACAAAACTACTTAGTTAGGTTTAGGAAAAGATCGTGGTTTGGGTTAAAATAACTACGAAAGTGGCGTTACTTAAAGGACCAGTCTGTAACATTAGGGCTCTATACTGGCAGTAATGGAATATAATATCAATAAGTATGTTTTCTTTAGTGTATAATCACCTGATAATTAGAATTGTTGTGTTTTTGTTAGCTTAGAATGAGCCGTTTATATCTACATAGGAAGCAGGTCCTCTCCACGGAGTCCACCATGTTTGTCTGTTAAGTTTCAATGTTAACTTTTCCTGCTTGGGCCGGAGTCGATAACGTTACTCGCTCCCGTCGCCGCCTCTCTCTCTCTTGCTTCACCACTCACTTGCCACCTCTTCTCCAAATGACCTACGCTCCTCCTACAACAAGAGAGGGACATTCGCGTTTTTGCGTCGGCCATCGTAGCTCTCCTTGCAATTTCCTCACCTCAGCGCTAGATACCGCCAGATCCCACACACTGCACCTTTAAGTACGGAAGTTACGTGACAATTAAGTCAAAGTTGACTTCTGGTTTCACACGGGACATGAACATTGGTCTCCTGAGTGAAAGTCTGGTGGGGTTTTTTTACCCCGACCTCCTCCACGACTCCTACATGGAGTTTGTCGCTCTTTATACTTCCTGGTTCACAATTATGTGGATCAAATACGCATTGGTTTTGTGGGATATATGCAAATAACAGTGCATTACTTTTCGTAATGAAACAAAATGAAACCAAAAGGGAATGTGCTGAGCCAAACAAGCAGACTTTAAAAGTGGTTCAGATCTTTAGGTTTTAAGACTTGAGACTGAAGGTAAACAGGGTTTTGCCCTGAGGGCCCCGAGACTGACTCTGCTGGTGTAAGCAGAGTCATCTTTTAAACACTTCTAAAACTTCTGCATCTCTTTGTAGAAAATGAAACAATGGAAGAACTAGTCTGAAGAAAGTACAGTGTATGAATTAGTATATTTAACCAAGCCATGGAAACAGGGAGTTAAAAATAACATGCCCGTGTTTCCAGGGCAAAAAACAACGCCTACTCTTTTTTAGTTTATGTCAGATAACAATAGAAAAAGTGGCAGAAGAAGTGTGTTTCTTTCCTGTGTTTCAGTTTTTTATTTATCCCACGAACACTTGGTTTCAGAATCAGGTTGCTCCAAGTACACTTCTTGGATTATTTTGTCCTTTATTTAATCATCATCATTCAAATCTTCTAAACTTATAGTCTAAACTTGTTTAAAAGTCTAACTCTTGCTACTTTTCCTCTTCTTTTTAAAGCATAAATCCACTGAAATAGTTTTGACTTGCATGCATCACCTTTAGACCTTTCAGCCAACAAAAACCTAGAGAGAAGATCACCTGTAGCATTTTCTGACTAAATCCATGGTTTGATATTCGTCTGCTTTCACCTTGTAATCACTCTTCTCGTTTTCCTTAATCCTTCACAAAGAAAGAGAAGTGCTTTCATGGTCTGAACACTTCTTTTCTTTCTATCACCCGTACGTGATCAGCCTCTTTATCTGTTCCCTCACCTGACTGACACACAGCTCTTCACCTGCACAGCCCCGTTGTGCTGCTTTTCACTGTAGATAGTTATCTCTGCACGGACGGATAACTTTAAGGTTTCCACCGCTGTGCCAGCCAGACACAACCCAGACACCATCAGATAAAACACCACGAGGTGCTCCTCATTGTTCTGCTAATCTTTGCTCCATTTGGGCGACCCCGCTGTGGGTATATATGGGTCAGTTGGGAGGTGGACGGCGTGGACGAGCGTTAATCTAAAAGAAAGAGATATGAGTTTGGGAGTTAATAGATGAGGAGAGAGACATAAGCGAAGATGGAAATGTGTTCAGCCAGAATTTCTTCTCTGATTTTATTTCTCACAAAGGAAGGTTTAATTAGTGCCTTTTAACACCCAATTCCAGTATTTCTAGATGAGACGTCCTCATTAAAATCTTACTTTTATGAATGTTTCTTTTGTGTATTGTTCTTTAGTAATTGCTTCACTTGTTGCTTTTCTTTTGTATGTCTTTCAACGAGGCTCCCACAGGCTTTGAATCAAAAGTTAACAGATTTTAGAAAAAGTAAATATAGATCAAAAAGTTTTTTTCTGAATAAATGGAAATCCTGGTTTGTTATGCAAATGCATAAAGATTCATCAGCTCTCTGTCTCTGCATGTATCATCTAAAGATGATGATATCAAAAGATGATGATTAAGATGAATCATTGGTGTTGACTTGAGAATAATTGGACTATTTTTTGCAGCTTAAGCAACAACAACAGAGACGCTTCTATCTTGATTTAGACCGTTGTTCACTGACTTAAAGTCTTTTTGCAAAACATGTCCTTGAATATAATTGAAAAGATCCTGAAATGTCCTTAAAGGTGCTAAATTTGATATCCAGATAATTAATATAGCAGCAAACAACTATTGTCTATGTAAAGATATAGAGGAGTAATGTCTACCTGAGCAGAGAATCATCGTTTGGTCACATAAAGTTGGTACGGGTTACCATGGTTACACTCCTCCAACCGACAAGGAGGCTCTCAGGAAGTGACGACACATACTACTGTTTATTGTTGAACGGTAGTACAGAAATTGAGTAAGTAGTGCATAGTATGCGATTTCGGATGCAGCCCATATTCGTGCATGTGAGCGTGCACTGCTCTCATACGGGGGTTAACAGCTGATAATAACAATATTTGTTCCCTCTGAATGTAAAAAACAGAAAAATATACACTCATATGTTGCATCCGGTCTAAAAGATTAAACAAACTTTTCCAAGCACTTCATTTTGGTGACGTAAGAAAACAGTTTTAGCAACCAAGTGTGACTTTGATGGCGGCTTGATGTATGATGATGTAAAAGCCTTCCTCCCTGTGTGTGTCCTTCCTGCAGAGTGCAGCTCAGACTGTCAGCGCTGCACGGCCGACCTCCAGACGGGCGTCGGCAGTGTGTGTCTGTGGTGTAAAGTGGCGAGGACCTGGCTGCTGGGCGATCACTGCGTCTCCCAATGTCCCCGGGGCCACTACGGCTGGCACGGAGCCTGCATCAGTAAGGACTTTTACTCCCCTGTCTATAAGCACATAACAAGGTCAGAGGTCAGGCAGTAGCTGTCCTGAATGTGAAACCTGCAAGAAAAATCACCAGCAACGCTTTTATGTTTTATTCATCAGTCAAACATCTTTAAAATTGGGGTCAGTTTGTTGACCTGGTAGGAGTTTTTGCTCAACCCTCTTAAAGGAAGAAATCCTGAATTCAAAGCCAGAAACTGCTTTATGAATAAGTCTCTACTCTGTAGGAGGTTTATTCTTTTTATTTTGCAGTGGAATCAATTTCAGAGCACATCTCCTCCGGCTATAGAAGTACATAATAAAGCGACTCTCCCTGATTCTCTTATAATGCCCAAAAGAACACCAAATCCTCATATTTCCTCCCAGCTCACTGCTGATGCTCTGACGCTCAACTGCAAACTGTGTAGAGATTCAAAACAATGACTTGGCAGATATTCGGGGATTTGGAGGAGTTACTGTGTTTGAGAAAACCTGTATTATGTTCTAACCCTTTAAAAACGGACCTTCTGCGGGAGATCGTTGTTCATCTGATCTAAATCAATCTTAAATAAAAACTATAATAGTTAGAGCGTTCATTGTTTTTGCAGTGGAAAGCTAAGGTTTTGTCTTTCGTGTCATCACGACAAAACATAGGTTTTTGTAGTAAAATGAGGAGGTATCGTTTTGATAACTCCTCATTTTAACCTCCCGAATCAGCCGTTCCTCGTCCATTGCGGCGCTTTCAAAGTGAGCAACATGGATAAATAGAAACAGGGCGTCCGACAAAAGTTCAGCTCAAAACGGCGCGCTGCCCAGTGCTGCTTCGCTTGCAGCCGGTTAGGACACATTGTCATGGATATAATGCGCAAAAAAAGATATTAGTATAGTTCGAATTAGGGCTGCCAAACCATTCAAATACTGAATCGTGATTAATCGCTTGATTGTCCATAGTTAATTGTGATTAATCGCAAATTGATCTGCTGTTCAACATGTACCTTAAAGGGAGATTTGACAAGTATTTAATACTCTTATCAACATGGGAGTGGACAAATATGCTGTTTTATGCAAATGTATGTATATATTTATTAGTGGAAATTAATTAAGAACACAAAACAATGACAGAAGTTATCCAGAAACCCTCAAATGTAAAAAAAAAGTTCGAATAATGTCAACAACAAAAAATGGCCGCAATAATGTCGAAAAAAAAGTCTGAAAAATGTCCAAAAAATGTAAAAAAAAAAAAAAAAAGTTTGAATAATGTAAAAAAAAAAAATCTGAAAAATTTTCCAAAAATTTAAAAAATAAAAAAAATAGGAATAATGTCGAAAAAAAAGAAAAGTCTGAAAAATGTCAAAAAAATAAAAAATAAAAACCAAATTCGAAAAATGTCCAGAAAAAGTCTGACAAATGTCAAAAAATGTCCCCAAAAAAGTCTGAAAAAAACGTTAGAATAATGTCGAACAAAAACAAAAAGTCTGAAAAATGTCCAAAAAATATATAAAAAAAAAAAAGTTTGAATAATGTCAAGAAAAACAGTCTGAAAAATTTTCAAAAAATTAAAAAAAAAAAAAAAAAAGAATTTGAATAATGTCGAAAAATAAAGTCTGAAAAATGTCCAAAAAATTAAAAAAAAAAAAAACGTTAGAATAATGTCGAACAAAAAAAAAGTCTGAAAAATGTCCAAAAAATGTAAAATAAAAAAAATGCTTGAATAATGTCAAAAAAAGTCTGAAAATTTTTCAGAAAATGCAAAACACAAAAAAAAAAATTTGAATAATGTCGAAAAAAAAGAAAAGTCTGAAAAATGTTGAAAAAATTTAAAAAAATAAAAAATAAAAATCAAGTTCGGAAAATGTCCACAAAAAAGTCTGACAAATGTCAAAAAATGTCCCCAAAAAAATCTGAAAAATGTCCGAAAGATGTACAAAAAAAAAAAGTTCCACAAATGTAAAAAAAAAAAAAACGTCTGGCAAATGTAAAAAAAATCCATAAAAAAAGTCGGAAAAATGACGGAAAAATGTAAAAAAAAAAAACGTTAGAATAATGTCGAACAAAAACAAAAAGTCTGAAAAATGTCCAAAAAATACATAAAAAAAAAAAAAGAATTTGAATAATGTCGAAAAAAAAAATTCTGAAAAATGTCGAAAAAATTAAAAAAAAAACAAAAAAAAAAAAAAAAACGTTAGAATAATGTCGAACAAAAAAAAAGTCTGAAAAATGTCCAAAAAATGTAAAAAAAAAAAAAAAAAGTTTGAATAATGTCAAAAAAAAAAGTCTGAAAAATTTTCAGAAAAATTAAAAAAAAAAAATTTGAATAATGTCGAAAAAAAGAAAAGTCTGAAAAATGTCTAAAAAATTAAAAAAAATTAAAAATAAAAATCAACAATCGACAAATGTAAAAAAAAAAAAAAGTCTGGTAAATGTAAAAAAATTTCCCAAAAAAGTCTGAAAAATTTCCGAAAAATGTAAAAAAAAAAAAAAAAAAAAATTTGAATAATGTCGAAAAATAAAGTCTGAAAAATGTCCAAAAAATTAAAAAAAAAAAAAAAAAAAAAACGTTAGAATAATGTCGAACAAAAAAAAAGTCTGAAAAATGTCCAAAAAATGTAAAATTAAAAAAATGCTTGAATAATGTCAAAAAAAGTCTGAAAATTTTTCAGAAAATGCAAAACACAAAAAAAAAAATTTGAATAATGTCGAAAAAAAAGAAGTCTGAAAAATGTTGAAAAAATTTAAAAAAATAAAAAATAAAAATCAAGTTCGGAAAATGTCCACAAAAAAGTCTGACAAATGTCAAAAAATGTCCCCAAAAAAATCTGAAAAATGTCCGAAAGATGTACAAAAAAAAAAAGTTCGACAAATGTAAAAAAAAAAAAAAGTCTGGCAAATGTAAAAAAAATCCATAAAAAAAGTCGGAAAAATGACGGAAAAATGTAAAAAAAAAAAACGTTAGAATAATGTCGAACAAAAACAAAAAGTCTGAAAAATGTCCAAAAAATACATAAAAAAAAAAAAAGAATTTGAATAATGTCGAAAAAAAAAATTCTGAAAAATGTCGAAAAAATTAAAAAAAAAAAAAAAAAAAAAAAAAAAAACGTTAGAATAATGTCGAACAAAAAAAAAGTCTGAAAAATGTCCAAAAAATGTAAAAAAAAAAAAAAAAAGTTTGAATAATGTCAAAAAAAATTTCCCCAAAAAAGTCTGAAAAAAACGTTAGAATAATGTCGAACAAAAACAAAAAGTCTGAAAAATGTCCAAAAAATATATAAAAAAAAAAAAGTTTGAATAATGTCAAGAAAAAAAGTCTGAAAAATTTTCAAAAAATTAAAAAAAAAAAAAAAAAAAGAATTTGAATAATGTCGAAAAATAAAGTCTGAAAAATGTCCAAAAAATTAAAAAAAAAAAAAAAAAAAAAACGTTAGAATAATGTCGAACAAAAAAAAAGTCTGAAAAATGTCCAAAAAATGTAAAATTAAAAAAATGCTTGAATAATGTCAAAAAAAGTCTGAAAATTTTTCAGAAAATGCAAAACACAAAAAAAAAAATTTGAATAATGTCGAAAAAAAAGAAGTCTGAAAAATGTTGAAAAAATTTAAAAAAATAAAAAATAAAAATCAAGTTCGGAAAATGTCCACAAAAAAGTCTGACAAATGTCAAAAAATGTCCCCAAAAAAATCTGAAAAATGTCCGAAAGATGTACAAAAAAAAAAAGTTCCACAAATGTAAAAAAAAAAAAAACGTCTGGCAAATGTAAAAAAAATCCATAAAAAAAGTCGGAAAAATGACGGAAAAATGTAAAAAAAAAAAAGGTTAGAATAATGTCGAACAAAAACAAAAAGTCTGAAAAATGTCCAAAAAATACATAAAAAAAAAAAAAGAATTTGAATAATGTCGAAAAAAAAAATTCTGAAAAATGTCGAAAAAATTAAAAAAAAAACAAAAAACAAAAAAAAAACGTTAGAATAATGTCGAACAAAAAAAAAGTCTGAAAAATGTCCAAAAAATGTAAAAAAAAAAAAAAAAAAGTTTGAATAATGTCAAAAAAAAAAGTCTGAAAAATTTTCAGAAAAATTAAAAAAAAAAAATTTGAATAATGTCGAAAAAAAGAAAAGTCTGAAAAATGTCTAAAAAATTAAAAAAAATTAAAAATAAAAATCAACAATCGACAAATGTAAAAAAAAAAAAAAGTCTGGTAAATGTAAAAAAATTTCCCAAAAAAGTCTGAAAAATTTCCGAAAAATGTAAAAAAAAAAAAAAAAAAGAATTTGAATAATGTCGAAAAATAAAGTCTGAAAAATGTCCAAAAAATTAAAAAAAAAAAAAAAAAAAAAACGTTAGAATAATGTCGAACAAAAAAAAAGTCTGAAAAATGTCCAAAAAATGTAAAATTTAAAAAATGCTTGAATAATGTCAAAAAAAGTCTGAAAATTTTTCAGAAAATGCAAAACACAAAAAAAAAAATTTGAATAATGTCGAAAAAAAAGAAGTCTGAAAAATGTTGAAAAAATTTAAAAAAATAAAAAATAAAAATCAAGTTCGGAAAATGTCCACAAAAAAGTCTGACAAATGTCAAAAAATGTCCCCAAAAAAATCTGAAAAATGTCCGAAAGATGTACAAAAAAAAAAAGTTCGACAAATGTAAAAAAAAAAAAAAGTCTGGCAAATGTAAAAAAAATCCATAAAAAAAGTCGGAAAAATGACGGAAAAATGTAAAAAAAAAAAACGTTAGAATAATGTCGAACAAAAACAAAAAGTCTGAAAAATGTCCAAAAAATACATAAAAAAAAAAAAAGAATTTGAATAATGTCGAAAAAAAAAATTCTGAAAAATGTCGAAAAAATTAAAAAAAAAAAAAAAAAAAAAAAAAAACGTTAGAATAATGTCGAACAAAAAAAAAGTCTGAAAAATGTCCAAAAAATGTAAAAAAAAAAAAAAAAAGTTTGAATAATGTCAAAAAAAAGTCTAAAAATTTTCAGAAAAATTAAAAAAAAAAAATTTGAATAATGTCGAAAAAAAGAAAAGTCTGAAAAATGTCTAAAAAATTAAAAAAAATTAAAAATAAAAATCAACAATCGACAAATGTAAAAAAAAAAAAAAGTCTGGTAAATGTAAAAAAATTTCCCAAAAAAGTCTGAAAAATTTCCGAAAAATGTAAAAAAAAAAAAAAAAAAAAATCGTTAGAATAATGTCGAACAAAATAAAAAAGTCTGAAAAATGTCCAAAAAATGTAAAAAACAAAAAAAAGTTCGAAAAATGTCCCAAAAGAAAGTCTGACTAATGTAAAATTGTCCCAAAAAAAGTCTGAAAAATGTCCGAAAAATAAAAAAAAAAGGAAAACGTTTGAACAATGTCGAAAAAAAATTGAAAAATGTCCGAAAAATGTCTGAAAAATGTAAAAAAAAATTGTCAAGAAACATATTGTCATTTTGGTCCACTGTTGACATCCCTAATATACAACCAAAATAAACATGCACTTACAAACAGACGATAAGAATTATAATTTTTAGTTTAGGTAACATCACATCTCTCTCTTCCTGCTGCTGATTCAGACCTGATGATGAATTTTTGCCACATCAGAGCGAAACTTGAAGTTTCCATCTTTTTTGGTGTTGATGATTATTATGCAGGGCTGGATATGAGCAGTGGTGGTGATGATGGGGTGAGGGGAGCGTGAGCAGCAGAGCAATCTGAGAATGATTAGACTCTTGATCGTGATTAGTGAGATTTATGAATATGTATTTTCTTATCAAGGACTTGAAATTTCAGCAGTTTTTAAACATCCAACTTTTCTGAGTGTTTCAAGATTGTCACGGTGGGACTATAACTACAGTACTGATTTCATACTGTATATCTATATAGTGTCCTTGTGTTGTACTTTCATGTGTCAGTAGTATGTTAGTTCTCAATAATGCTGCATTATTTTAATGTGTACCTCATTCATATATTCTAAGCAGTATGTTCAAGTGTTGATGTTGTTAGTTGCATCGTGTTTACGCTGCATTATTCTATTTCATCCCATACTTTTCTTAGTTGTATTCCTTTAACCATATGCTGTTTCCATGACCCAGTTTCTCCACATGGAAGCTTGTAAAGGGGGCATATCATGAAAAACTCACTTTCTCAGTGCTTGTGCTCATACATCTGGGTATCTGGAGTTCCTACCAACCCACAAACTGTGAAATAAGACAACCCAGTCAGTTTGTTGTGGGCTGCTTAGATCAGAAAACATGTGATTCAGCCACACTGTTTGCCAATTTGTTTTTTGAAAAAATAACTTAATTTTGTGCTCGATGTTAAAAGAAGAAGATTTTAATTAATTTTTAATCATTAATTTTTTTTTACCCAGGATGCCATCCATCATGTGACGCCTGCAGTGGGGCGGAGCCTCTCTCCTGTACTTCCTGCCCCGCCGGCAGCGTCCTGTTGCCCACGGGTCTCTGCGCTCCCAAATGTCCCCTCGGTTACTATGACAACGGCCAGAGGACGTGTCAGGGTAAGTGGGGCGCTGCATCTCATCTGGAAGATAACCCCGAGATGTTACTACACACAATCGAGTAGCACCTCTGAGATTACATCTGAGACTACACGGTGCTGCAGTCGATCCTTAATGACTTACAGGAGGTGGACGAAATAATAAGAACACTACACAGTACAGTGGTTCTGTAGTAAATACAGCTCATCTCTTGACTCAACCTTTCAGCTGGACTAATGCAGTTTACTAATGTCTTTTTCCACTTGCTGCATTATATACGTTTGCAGTATTCGTGACTGACGTACCGGCAGTTGAAGCAGAAGCTCTCCGTATTCTTTGTACTTCTCTAAGTTGCCTTGAAAACACTGAATACATTGACTGTGAGACATTTATTCAAGCTGCTACCTGGTATTCAGATTAATTTGACTTTGGCTTTACTAACTAAAAAGCACTCAGACAGTGCATACCTCTGCCAAGGCTGCTCATCTAGTAAAATAAACATAGTGGTAGATAACCATCAGATACATGTGCTGAGTGTTTTTACATTCAAGTACGTGAAGCATGTTGATGAGAAAATTGTGCAAATATTCACAAATGCCTTAACTTGACATTTTTGCTTTTGTCCATCGCCTAACTTTCTACCAAATTACCTTTTAAATATATATTTTTTATATATAGTATTTTTTATGATGTCCTGTTAACTCTCAGGTAAACAAACAAAATCAAATCAACACATTCTTGTTGGATTTAATACAAATAATACTGTAACTGCAGCCTGAAGAGCTGGAGGATCATATGCAAACAAACATGTAATAAAAGTGGGTTACATTCATTTTACAGGTCCACAAATTTCATGGTAATTAGGTGATAATTAGCAAGTAACCTATTTGAAATGTCTTTGGAATTACTGCCAAATTACCCCAATATTTACCTCAAAATTGATCGAAAATTACTTTTGAGTTTTTTTAAGAAATTTCAAATAAGTTATTTGCTAATTATTATCTATTTATCAGCAAACATGGAAATAAAGCATATCAATTAACGTTTTTCATGGAAAATAATATAAATAATATAATATATATAAATATAAATCATGTTTATAATAATTTCGAGGTAAATATTGGGGTAATTTTGCAGTAATTCCAAAGAAATTTCAAATAGGTTACTTGCTAATTATCACCTAATTACCATGACATTTGTGGACCTGCAAAAATGCAAAAGTGTTACCTAAAAGTGTCAGAAATCATGACGACAAATTTAAAACCTGATAAAACCACACTGTCAAAGTGTTCAGTAGGTTATGTAGAGCATGTTGGAGTCCAACAAAGTCACATTTAGCCGGTTATTTGATTGACAGGAGGTGTTATTACATCTTCTCCCCTCTGACCTTGTATCTAACCTGACCTCCACGTTGACCTCTTTGTCTCCGGCAGCTTGTGGCAGCCAGTGCCTGACGTGCGACATGACCGGTGTTTGTACGTCCTGCCGCGACCCGGCCAAGGTGCTGCTGTTCGGAGAATGCCAATACGACAGCTGCGCCCATCAGTACTACCTCAACACCACGACCCGGACCTGCAGAGGTACGCTGCCGTCACCCATCACACACACTGCAGTGGTACAGGGAGGGTGAGGGGAAACGCTGGATTAATAATGAGGATGTAGTGCGCCCTTTATGATATTCATAAATTACTCTCCATCCATATTGCATGTAGTGCAGTGTGCTACATTGAGTTTATAGGGTCCATTGATCAAGTAATAAACTGTGGGACCAGATATGCAAATCCTAAACAATGTGTGTGCGTTTTAACTCCGTATTAAATCTTCCAGTGTGCAGAGAAGTTGATGAATGAGCCTCAGAGGATCCACGTCCAGACTGAATAACTTGTCCTTTTTTCACTCAGCATGCAATAACTCTGTTTAATTATCCACTAACCAGCCCAGACCACATCCTGTCACACTGATTCCCACTCCGCTTTATCGCCAACTCACAAATAAGGACGTGTGGAAATATGTTTTGCCTCTCTTTTCCTTTATGCTTATCTCAAAGAGGAACGACTAGATGGGATTTAGGTTCAGAATGCCAACAGCCCAACTGTGTTGTCACACTGGCTTAACACAGATATCCTCTTTAATTCACAGAAAGCCATTTCATGTGAAGCTTACTTCACACAAACGTCACCTCGCAGACTTCCCTTTATCAGCGATTTGGTTCAGCGTAATGAGATTTTTCCAGGTATCAGTATCACCACCTCCCATGCAGGATTAGAAGCTAAGCTAACCGCTAGTGGCTAGATACACAGCCAGCTGTGCCTCCCACCTTCAACAGGTGGTTTTAGCCATCCAGCCCGTGACGATGCTGTGTTTATCCCCCCAGCTAGCCGCTACCTGGATAATCCACTGAACCCCGGATGAACTCAGAGCGCTAGAAAGCTGCGCTGCTTGCTGCTCTCTGAAAACTAAAAGAGCTTTGAGCAACCTTTGGGAGCTTTCAGCTCGCAGCCACGGGGGAAGTTTGCCTGAGAGAATCTCTTATACTCCCATCAGCACAACAACCTACATTCGTTTCAATTTATCAGTGATCTTTTTCTAGGGAGGAAACCCCTAATTTACCTCTTGGCTCCCTTTGGATCGTCAGAAAAACCCCTGTGGGAGCCTCCATTTCTTTTATTCATCAAAGTAGATTTATACACTCCGACTGTCATGTGATCAAGAGATGAACTGTAAGATGTATCACTACTTCTCCTGTAGGCTTTAACATTAACAAAATGAGGAGAAAAATGTGATAACTTTGATGTTTACCAGCTGGAGAGTGATCATTAAGTATCTCCTCTTAATTGAGGATGCTTTTGGGCAAATAATAAGCCCCTCTGGGTTTTTTAATCTCACCTGCACAACTTCTTTTCTTTTGTTGTTGTGTTTCTGCTGCTTTGTTTTATTGTGCAAACTAAAATAAATAAGTATAGAAATGTTGAACTTAGAGTAAGATCTAAATGTGGATCGTAGTTTTCTTTTCCTCACCATGTGACTCAGAAAAAAATGTATATGCTGCATTATATTATGCAGAACATACACTTATATATATAATTATAACACTGACAAGTCAAAGAGTCAATACAGCCAGGCTAGTATGGAGGATGGAACCTGCCAAAATCTAAAATAAATAAATAAACAAATAAATAAATAAATGTCATTGAATATAGAAAAATAAGATTAAAAATAAATTTAGCCATGAATTTATTGATAAAATGTAACATAAATTGATATTTCTGTTTTTATTTGCTTCTCTGTTTATTTATCTTTGCATTAATTCCCTTATTTATTTACTCTTTAATTTTAAGTTTAATTTTCCCTTGTATTTATTTTTAATTAATGTATTTATTTTTTTTGCTTTGCATTTGACATATTTATTCATTTATCGAGTCATTGATTGATTCATTTATTCATTTATTCATTTATTCATTTATTCGTTTATTTATTCATTTATTCATTCATTTATTCATTCATTCATTTATTTTTGATTTTGGCAGGTTCTGCCCTACATACTAGCCTGGCTGTAGACTATTATAATTATACATTTTGCATTACAAATGTATATTCTGTATAATATAATGCCCCCCCTGGTTTCCTCTGTAATGGCTGAGAACGGCGTGATCTCTTCTGTGTAAAACCTACTTTACTTTAATACAAACCTAGAAGCTCAGACAAACACAGAGAGTTTAATTTGTCCTAATTGTGTTTAATTCTCTTGTCAATATTAATGGAGCACAGCACCAACACATCAGATGTGCAGGTGATACGAGAGAAAGGGGAAAAACACACAAATAGGTTTAGAACAAATCCCCTGCTGACAAGAATTTATTAATCTCTTTTTCTCTCTCTCTCTCTCTCTCCCTCCCTCTCTTCTGTTCTGCTCTCACCTTTTGCTCTTGCCTTCAAAATCCCCTCAATTCTAATCTCAACGTCCCTGCACACACAAACACAAACACTCCTCCTCCTCCTCCTGCGCTGCCTCCCATCCTGTTTCCAGAGTGCGACTGGAGCTGTAACGCCTGTAAAGGCCCTCTGCGGACAGACTGCCTGCTGTGCATGGAGGGATACGTGTTGCAGGATGGAGTGTGCACCCAGGGGTGCTCCCCCGGCTCCTATCAGGACGGAGACAAATGCCTCGGTCAGTCCACCAAACAGCAGATAAGCCAAACATCTCACAAAAGAAGGATAAATACGTACAGCTACAATCAGCTGCACGAATTTATCCTTCTTTTGCACATCTTTTCTGTTACGTGACTGTACTACATACTGTAGTACGCTAAAACAGTATGTGAGATATTTTAGTATGTCCGAAACTTTAGTATGAAACCGATATTACGTGAATTGCATACTACTTCCGGTAAAATATTACAGTATGCAGCGCTATACAACACACTTCCCATTCATTGTCTATGTAAGCAGCCGTGCAATGCATTCTGGTAGCGTGGCGGCGCGATTCGAGAGACGGGGCGTCACATTGGCCGCTCCTCATTTGCATAAAGTTGAGGTCTAGGCTACTTTATGCAAATCACGGGCGTCCAGCACGACTCCCCGCCTCTGGAAACTCTCTAGAAACTTTTAAACTAAGCGTTGTCGATCTAAAATAAAGACAGATTCAGCATCTACGTGGCTTATTTCTCACATAAAATGTTTTCAGAAACACATTTCGGTGAACTATTTTTGTGATATAAGAGATGAAAGTTTCCAAACGAGCCGCCATGTTGGTTCCAGTTTGAAAGCTGGGAGCAGCAGCCCACGGAGGGAAAGCGTTCGTCCAATCAGGTGCCTAGTGGCAGCCCATCAAGCATCCAATGCTGGGAAGAGAGGCGATCCCTCCCGATAAAAAAACGCCCCTGTGGACACATACCATAAAACTCCACTTTGCTATATAAATGTAATATAGTTTAATTTAGACTTTATGATTTTCACAAATCATTGTTCGGTCACATGAGGTTGGCACGGGTTACCATGGTTACGCGTCTCCAACCGGCAAGGAGGCTCTAAGGAAGTGAGGATGTAAATTACAGCTCAGTGCGTCTGAAAAGATCCATACTACTGTTTATTGTTGAACGATAGTACACATATTGAGTATGTAGTGCATAGTATGAGATTTTGGGACGCAGCCAAAGTCCTTTACAGCTCTTATATAATCAGAATAATACAATAGTAATATATTTAACACGTCAAATCTTCATCATTAAAATCTAAACATGTTCCACATAAAAACTAGGAATGAAGTAAATGTTCATTTTTGAGTTTGAAAATATGTCAAAAAGCTTATTTCTTATGACTAAGTCGTTCCCTTTGAAGTCACGACTTCGTGTCACTTGGATGTCACTTTGGTTTGTGTTTAATGCTCTCAGTGTGTGTGTGTGTGTGTGTGTGTGTGTGTGTGTGTGTGTGTGTGTGCCAGGCTGTGATGATCACTGTATGGAGTGTGGCGGTCCCGGTCAGTGCCAGCAGTGCCAGCCTCCCTACGCCACCCTGCAGGGTCAGTGTGTGCTCGACTGTGGCAGAAACTACTTCCTGGACGCCTCCTCACAAATCTGCAAACGTAAGACTTTTTTTTAAATCTCTCATATTTTTACTTATTTAAGGAGTCAAAAGAGGGTATCTGTGCAAGGTCACTCTATCAGTTTAGCTTAAAATTGAGGAATAAAAAAACGGTTAGGAATCCTAAAAGTGTCTTTTAAAGCTGGGGTCTGCGATCTTGGAAAACTAGCATAATTTGAAAGTCGCATCGCCTCAGGAGCTCCCTCTAAACCCCCCCCTCCCCTCGAAACTCCTTATAAGGCAACGCCCCCCACACACATGCACGAGCACCGCCGCATCATAACTACTTCACATTTTTCGTAGCTATTTCATCACTAAATTCACTTCTGAAAAATGTTGAGGCGAGAAATCAACGGTGTAGATTTAGAATATTGACAGTTTTACAATGTTAGATGGCGAATCAAACATTTTCTCCACTGTTGTCGGAGTTTAGAAGCTCCACAAACTGCCGGCACAGCTAGCTAGCTCCTGCCGGGATCGCCACCTCTCCACCCGGGCATTCACTCACACAAACCCCGCTATGAGCTGGAGCTCTCTCAAGAGACCGGTCTCGTAGACGAGGGGCTTTTATTTCCTGGTTGACGGAGGGGAAGGGGGGGGGCAGCAGCTCGCTGGAGAGCCGGCCACAGAGCAGCAGAGAGGGGAGGGAAAGAGAGAGATACCTGCTGAGACAACACGACCCTTTTTAACATTACTCTAATATCTGGAGGGAGATCAGTCCACTCGTTTGTTTCTGTAACTGAAAAAGCAGTTTGAGTAACGTAAATTTTGTTCGGCAATATTTTCTATCCGCCGTCTCCCCTCGTTGATAATCCTGTTTGTCTGACTTCACTTTGAGCTGTTAGAATAAATAGTTTAAATCTGCAGTATTTTATAAAGTAAACTAACAGAACATAAACAACTAAATCAAAGTTGTATTTTTCGATAATATGGTAATAGTGGTACGAGTTCGTTCTCGTTGTCCGGTGTTTTAAGAGCTGAGTTTTCTCTTTCACTCTCCAGTGAACGTGCGGCGGACACGCGCTTTGAGTTCACGCTGGTGCACGCTGAGGCTAGAGTACGAGCAGGGAGGCAGGGAGGCTTCTGATTGGTTCCTTACAACCGGGACCATTTTTACTGACTGGGAGACGTTTTTACAGGATTACAGCAGCTACAGATGACGGATCTTTTCCGACCTTTTTTCAGTGCTCATAAGAAACGGATTGCTGTCGGGGTGTAAAGACCATTTCAACCAATATAACAAAAAGTGTATACTGGATAAATCGCAGACCCCATCTTTAAGGAAGAGAAGGTTAAAGAATCATTGTGTCCAACATATTGAGATTTTATTTTAAGTAAAAATGTGAGAATGGAAGTATGAAAAAGTTGTTATTTGGTTTGCAAAATACCAGCACAAAGATAATAAATAAATGAAAAGGTGTACAAACTTTCAAATCATCCCCTCTAACACTCCACTAATCTACGTCTTCTTTAGCGTGCTCATCCGACTGCGTGCTGTGTGACGGGGTCGGACGCTGCCGTGCTTGTCGTGACCAAACCTACCTCATGGAAGGATACTGCACCCCCGACTGTGGACACGGATTCTACGCCGACCAGAAGACCAGGACCTGCCACGGTAACAACATGATGTCTGTTTTATGTTTAAAGGGAAAAATGGTTATTGTCCTATAACACTAAATGAACACAATCACCAATAGAGGGTCGATAGAGTTAGTATTAGTTAGTAATAGTTCCTGACTATCAAAACTGCCAACTCTTGCTTAAAGTTACTAAGAGGAACATTCATTTTGTGTTGATTTTGGCGGTCCCTGTGGACAAAAGCGGTAGTGTTTCCGTGTACCAGAGTCCCTTTAGAAAACCTCTCATTTTACTGCAGCAGGGTCTGACAGTCTGCCCTGTTTAGTCCTGGTTCTGGTTCTCCTGTACCTCCCTTCCTTCCAGCGGGCCCAGCAATACTGCCTGGGCACTGATGGTCTTGTGTACTTATGTAGGTCATATAGAGGCATCAGTTGATTATGATAAAGTTCTTCACAGTAACTTTAAGGAACTTATATTCTACAGTTTCTTTTTTTAAGCTGCCCAGATGTTAAACGTCTCTGATGTTTTAAGATGTTTCCATGTTGTTTTTGTCGATGTTTTTTTATGTGAAGCCACAGACTGTAGCACTGTGCCCAAGACAAATTTCCCCTCGGGGACAATAAAACTTACTCTACTCTACTAAAACAAAATGCTGCACATGTTTTGCACTGTTCAAATCATGCGACGTTGCATGAAACATCCAATAAATGTTAATATCCGCTTCATAGTCCACCGTGTTTGCGGGCATTTTTATTCTATGCAAATTAAATCAAGAAAGCCACATAAATAATGCAAGTTAACCTTAAGCGAACATCACACGCATCACATAAAAACAAATCCACATGGCTGGTTGCTAGGAAACGGGCTAGTTAACCAAGCTAACAGAGAAATCCCACAGCCCGATGCTGCGTGAGGTGAAGTTGTTAAATGTTAATGTCCCTCCAAAGCTGCAGCTCATGTGAAATATGCTTGTGCTGTTCTGGCTGTCTAATTAATTTAACAGCAACATTTATACCATCGTTGCTAATTCACAATTTATCTAGAACAAGTCACCTGATGCTGAGATCCTCATGATGCCAACGTGGGAACCAACGACAAGTAGAGTACAAATATCCAGTTTAGTTTTCTAACTGGGATGAAGGAGTTTTTATCCTGATGGACGAGTTCCTCCTCTGCAACACAGAGGTCAGGTAGTTACTGTTCTCTCAAGTCTGACAGGCTAATTAAAGCTGGGGTCTGCGATCTTGGAAAACTAGCATAATTTGAAAGTCGCATCGCCTCAGGAGCTCCGTCTAAACCCCCCCCTCCCCTCGAAACTCCTTATAAGGCAACGCCCCCCACACACATGCACGAGCACCGCCGCATCTTAACTACTTCACATTTTTCGTAGCTATTTCATCACTAAATTCACTTCTGAAAAATGTTGAGGCGAGAAATCAACGGTGTAGATTTAGAATATTGACAGTTTTACGATGTTAGATGGCGAATCAAACATTTTCTCAACTGTTGTCGGAGTTTAGAAGCTCCACAAACTGCCGGCACAGCTAGCTAGCTCCTGCCGGGATCGCCACCTCTCCACCCGGGCATTCACTCACACAGACCCCGCTATGAGCTGGAGCTCTCTCAAGAGACCGGTCTCGTAGACGAGGGGCTTTTATTTCCTTGTTGACGGAGAGGGGGGGGCAGCAGCTCGCCGGAGAGCCGGCCACAGAGCAGCAGAGAGGGGAGGGAAAGAGAGAGATACCTGCTGAGACAACACGACCCTTTTTAACATTACTCTAATATCTGGAGGGAGATCAGTCCACTCGTTTGTTTCTGTAACTGAAAAAGCAGTTTGAGTAACGTAAATTTTGTTCGGCAATGTTTTCTATCCGCCGTCTCCCCTCGTTGATAATCCTGTTTGTCTGACTTCACTTTGAGCTGTTAGAATAAATAGTTTAAATCTGCAGTATTTTATAAAGTAAACTAACAGAACATAAACAACTAAATCAAAGTTGTATTTTTCGATAATATGGTAATAGTGGTACGAGTTCGTTCTCGTTGTCCGGTGTTTTAAGAGCTGAGTTTTCTCTTCCACTCTCCAGTGAACGTGCAGCGGACACGCGCTTTGAGTTCACGCTGGTGCACGCTGAGGCTAGAGTACGAGCAGGGAGGCAGGGAGGCTTCTGATTGGTTCCTTACAACCGGGACCATTTTTACTGACTGGTAGACGTTTTTACAGGATTACAGCAGCTACAGATGACAGATCTTTTCCGGTCTTTTTTCAGTGCTCATAAGAAACGGATTGCTGTCGGGGTGTAAAGACCATTTCAACCAATATAACAAAAAGTGTATACTGGATAAATCGCAGACCCCATCTTTAATAGGCTAATTAGTAGGCCTTTACCGAACAGTTCGAAGCTTTATTCATAACGTTGACATTGAAATTCTATTTCAACATTCGAATGCTGCGCAGCTTTTTCCTTTTTTTGCATGTCTATATGTGTTTAAAGCTGTTATTTCTGCACAGTTGCAGATAAAGATCAGGCTACACTAATATTATTAGTATTATACTATTTGTAGAATTAGATTCCAGTGGTGGCTGCGCAGGATTGTTTCAGACTAATCCAAACTTTTCCAATAACTCCAAAGTGTTGTAAAGTCCAAAAGTCAACATTTATTGATAAAGGTTAGATTTTCCAAAATTCACAACATGTTTTTATCTAACAAAATATTCTGCTTCAATCCATATTTGTTGGTGTTTAGCCTTTCAAAAACATCATTTTGTGTATCTCAGCTCTGTGGCTCCTCTTTAAAATAAGCCCGGTTAAAATCAGGTTCTCAGAAATGTTGTAAGAACAGACTACCAACATGAACCGCCTGACATTAGGAGTTTCCTGTTGGTAAAAAACTAGTTGGTGTTCCTGAATAACACTAAAAAATAGCATTGTCTGCAGAGTCAGGTCATTAGAGGAGTACTTTTATTTTTTAGGCTGCTATGTTCAAACAGTGCTTGTTAACCTGCAGGCGGAGACGCCGAGGCCCTCAGGGTCACACTGTGCTCGTGAGATGATTCATGAAAAAGCATAATTGTAAGAGAGGACTATATTATCATATTGTGATAAATGCTTTCTTCTTGTGTGGAATAATGCAATTTTTCAGCCTCCGGGCTTCAACTAATCCACTAGTTAATCAAGCGAAATAGCCTGCAACCAAATTACTTTGCTTTTTTTTATGTTATTGTTTTATTTTTTCTCATTTTTGCCAGCCAGGAAAAAAAAAGTTGAGAAACTATTGCGCTTTAAATTAAAGACTTATTCTCACTCGTGAGATTAATTACATGGCCGAAAGTCTGAGTTTTCAGAGTGCCTATTGGCATCATTAGAGGAGATATAATGAGATTACAACGTGGCCTCTCAAAAGAGCTGATCTTTAAAAAGTCCCCCAACAAAGTCAGTTCCAATTAAAGCCGACTTCTAAAATGCCACGCCAATACCGAGATGTCTCGCTCGTATTTCAACCGCTGTTTCTGCCACACACACACACACACACACACACAGACACACACACACACACACACAGGTTTTCTGTTTTAATTTCATAACCTCGTCTCATCCCTCCACCCACTCACAGTCTGATCCAGCTGCAGTTTTAATTAGATAAATGTAAGGCTTTAAAATGCATTAAAATGTAATAATTAGAGTAATTAGAGGCTGAAATGTTTTTCACTTGTTTTTTTTCCATTAAATTATTATCACATTTTATTGAGACCTGTCAATTTTAATCTCCTTTTGTTGTGTGAGACAATTCTCTAACTTTTTTCAGTAACTATTTCCTCTTTTAATGCATTTAAATGTTTTACTTTAATCTGCTGTAATTAAAATAATTGGACATCATTTCCCAAAACTATTAGTTCATAAGTGTGCTTTTAGAAATATGCTGCATATAACCTTGATTGTCAGTACTTCTCGTCCTTCTTAATTTCCTACCTCTCCTTTATATACTATTAGTCATTCCAATAATACTTCATAACCCCTATTTGCTTTAATCTTTTTTTATGACCAGACTTATCTCCCCACAGGAATCATTAAAGTGTGTTTTTTTTTTCATGTGAGATTCACCTCAGAGATGAAAAACTTTTTCTGGGGTTTTCAAGTTCAGTTTGGCTTTGATGATTGCACTTAAGATAAATATTAATTAGGGCTGTCAATCAATTAAAATAGTTAATCATGATTATTCGCACATTTTTTATCTGTTCAAAATGTACCTTAAAGGGAGATTTGTCAAGTATTTAATACTCTTATCAACATGGGAGTTGGCAAATATGCTGCTTTATGCAAATGTGTGTATATATTTATTGTTGGAAATCAATTAACAACACAAAACAGTGATAAATATTGTCCAAAAACCCTCACAGGTACTGAAATTAGCATAAAACATATGCTCATATGCATGTGATTATCATAAAGTGGGCATGTCTGTAAAGGGGAGACTCGTGGGTACCCATAGAACTCATTTTCATCCACATATCTGGAGGTCAGAGGTCAAGGGACCCCTTTGAAAATGGCCATGACAGTTTATCCTCGCCAACATTTAGCACAAGTTTGGAGCGTTATTTAGTGACAAGCTAGTATGACATGGTGGGTACCAATGGATTCATTAGGTTTTATAGTTTCATATGATACCATCTATCTTCACTCTAGCTTTGTTTAAGAGGTTAATTAAAAACCGCAAGTTGCGTTAAAGCGTTATTATCACGTTCACTTTGACAGCCCTATATATTAGTCATTCTTATAACACTTCATAACCCCTGTTTGCTTTAATCTTTTTTTATGACCAGACTTATCTCCCCACAGGAATCATTAAAGTGTGTTATTTCATGTGAGATTCACCTCAGAGATGAAAAAGTCTTTCATTTAGGGTTTTCATGTTCAGTTTGGCTTTGATGATAGCACTGAAGATAATTAATTTCAGTTTTTTCTTTCTGTTTCTGTCCTCTCAGTGAACACCCGCCCCCCTGCCCTCCAGGTCAACGGTTCCCTGCTGGTTCCCCTCGGCGGTTTTGCCCCGCTTCCCCCCACCCTGCTGCAGGTGAAGGACGCCGACAGTCCGTCTGAGCGGCTCATCTTCCAGCTCGTTCAGGGTCCGAGTAACGGACGGCTGGTCCTGTTCAGAGGGGAGGACGGAGGAGAAGAGAGGGGAGGCCGAGACCTGACCAGGGACGATGCCTTCACCTGGGCGGAGCTGAGAACTGGCCGGGTCCGGTTCAGACACCAAAAAGACAAAGCCAGGTGAGTGGATCTGATGAGTAGGAGGTTTAGGGAGGTGGAGAATGTTTTAAGGAAGAAAACTCCACCCCAACTCCACTTTTGCTAGTAAAGCGGTGCATAATCTGGGATGATTGACTTGATATATGATTTTTCATGTAACTCTGTGAACTATTTTCAATGCATCGTCTCCAACACACATGTTGATTTACAGCAGAAACTGTAGAATGATGATTCATACCGACACCTTTGATGTGAGCATAAGCACAGAGGTTTCTGTGGTGCTTGTTGCACAGAATCTAACCAGGGGATCTGCCTTAGCTGTACCGTAATTGTGACTTGACAGAGCGCAACATCGCTCCAATTAGAGACTTCAGATGAAACAGATACCTGCTGCACTTCAGGTGGCTGTGAAGAGAGTCACCGGAGTAAAAGAAAGGCCAGCAGGTCACCAAGATAACAAACTCAGCACAGGCGAGGAAATAACCTCAGTGTTCCCCAGTAGGAAAATAACAGTTTGCCGATGCAACACTGAGCTAGACGACCTGCACCGACATGAAAAAAGAACAAATCCATTAGATGAGAGACGAGACAAAAAACAGAAAGAGAGAGGAAGGGTACATATGAGGACAGCAAACTTTATTTGATAATTTAGTATGGAAGTCTGTGGTTTATCATTGATTACATGCACACTAATATGTTACTATTATACCAAATATGAGAATATTGTAAATTTGATATGGGTCATGTAAACAGCATACTCTGTTTGGATCTTCTGAATTAGGCCTTATTCTGAATGGAGCATTTTCATATTAAGACGGTGGTTGAATGGTTAAATTTAGCAGCAAATCTGTGTAACAAATGGTATCAACCCACAAATTGTTGCAACAACTTATGAGACATAATAGAGCATGGAGATGACCATCGTTTACTTATATCACAATGTTCTAAACCCTTATACACTTTTACAATTGACTTTAATTAATTGATCAATTCATTCATTCATGTTTATTTCTGATTTATTTTTATACAACTTGACACACAGTGCTGAGCTGCATCTCAATTTAATCTGCAGGTTCCCAGCTTTCAGATGATGTACACCACTTCTATGTGACATCTACTGTTGACCTGCTATCTCCCCCTAAAGACCCCCTGAACCCCCCTAAAAAAGACTAAAACTGGTCTATTGTGGGTCTCAGGGGGTTAATTAGTCTCCTGTCTGTATAAAATGTAAAAAAAAAATGCAAGGCTAGATTTTCCCAGACTGTCCAGTTTACACCCAACACTTTAAAATGCATCTGGTATTCAAATGAATTTCTCCTTTTGTTGCCAAAGTTGTAACACACGCCATGTCTCTTTAAATATATAAAGTTTTTTTTAAAGTTAACATTAATCACCTTGTCTCCGTCCTCTCCGTCCACGAACATCCTGACATTTCATCTTCTGCTGCTCTTGTTATTGGCCCAGCTGCCTGCCGTCTGTGTGATTTATGCAGCTTCCTGGTTGGAAAGTTCATCTCCATTAACATACACACGGACCGGAGATGCATTACATTTATACTTCTTAGTTAATGTGGCCACATTTGCATTTGTTCTGCATTTTTTGTTGCGGTATCTGACAGTGTGATTAGCCGGTGTGAGTCTCCGTGCCAGAGATCAAAGAGGCTGCTAATATGTATAGAGGGAATTCATGCCGCCTCTTTAGAGCTCAGCCTGGAGCCAGTTTCCCTCTCTACAGCTGTTCTGCTGTGGCCTTTTCCTGCAACAAGTCTGTGGCATTTTCAGTTTGTTCCCAATGTCCGTTCAGCCAATCGGAGACGACGTGTTCAACACATAATTCAATCCTGACTCAGCTGGTCTGGACTGAAATGGAGGCATGCCAGTGAATTAGCAAAATACGGTTCACTGCCCAGTTTTGAGCCATTAGATTAATGGAGACAATAAAACGCAAAGCCCCAAATAGGATTTAATCTGCATATTATAGCCATATTTGTCAAATTATGTGGAGTGGGGGATAATGGCTTCAGACACAGAGCCACAAACAAATGCTCTCAGGTTTGATTCCCTTAATAGTCAAACAGAGAAAAACACGTTGTGTCCAAATGTCCTTTTTTTTCTATTGTGCATTTTGAGAATGAAATCAAAATGCAAATTAAAGTGGAAATGTAGAGAATAAAGTCCAACTTTCAGTATTAGTGCCAGGCATAAGAGAAAATAAAGGAAAGGAAGATTTTTTTTTTTGCATTTCGAGAATAAAGTCAAAATCTTGAGAATGAAGTTGAAATACCACTTCGAGAATAAAGTCGAATTGTTGGGAATAAAGTTGAAATGTTGAGAATAAAGTCTAAATAATGAGAATATAGTTGAAATACCATTTTGAGAATGAAGTTGAAATGTTGAATAAAGTCAATACGTTGAGAACAAAGTTGCAATGACTAGAAGAAAGTCGAAATAATGAGAATAAAGTTGAAATGTTGAGAATAAACATCAAGCTTTTGAGAATAAATCCAACTACCAGCGTTTGCGCATATATTGATATTTCAGCTTTATTCTCAACATTTCGACTTTATTCTCAACATTTTGACTTTATTCTCAACATTTTTACTTTATTCTAAACATTTTGACTTTATTCTCAACATTTTGACTTTATTCTCAACATTTCGACTCTATTCTCAACATTTTGACTTTATTCTCAACATTTCGACTTTATTCTCAACATTTCGACTCTATTCTCAACATTTTGACTTTATTCTCAACATTTCGACTTTATTCTCAACATTTTGACTTTATTCTCAACATTTCGGCTTTATTCTCAACATTTCGGCTTTATTCTCAACATTTCGACTTTATTCTCAACATTTCGGCTTTATTCTCAACATTTCGGCTTTATTAGATGAGCTAAATTCTTTTCACTTTTCTAAAGAAGGTACTTTCATTCATTACTGCCGCAGCAGAACATGTCAAGTGTCAAGACTCAGACAGAAGCTGAGTTACATGACTCAAGTGGCATACTTTAATATTACTGTTGTATTTATACACATATACAATCACTCAGACAGAAGCTGAGTCACATGACTCAAGTGGAATACTTTAATATTACTGATGTATTTATACACATATACAATCACTCAGACAGAAGCTGAGTCACATGACTCAAGTGGAATACTTTAATATTACTGATGTATTTATACACATATACAATCACTCAGACAGAAGCTGAGTTACATGACTCAAGTGGCATACTTTAATATTACTGATGTATTTATACACATATACAATCACTCAGACAGAAGCTGAGTCACATGACTCAAGTGGCATACTTTAATAATACTGATGTATTTATTCACATATACAATCATACGCATCAAAAGCTGCTCCAGTTTTGTCTGCATTAAAAAAGAAATCCATCTTTCATGTATAATGAATCCAACAAATATACCAGTCACATTTTTAAACTGCGCATAAAAAGAGATTTAGAAGTAATATGTCAGAAATATATTCCTTATGTGACTTTAATAAGCTGTCCAATACTTCTTTAATGGGCCACTATTATTATAACCAGAACAAATGATGTAAAGCTGTGACTAATCTCACTTCTGTTGCCAGAAATTGTAATTCAGAAAGAGTTTTATCATTGTTGAGAGGCGCTGTGAGAATGTGTTGTATGAAGGATGAATTTTAAAGAGGAGCAGAGAGACGCTGCCTTGCTCAAGTGTTGTGCAGATAGTAAATGTATAGATGGGTGACAAAGGAAAAGAAATAGCGCCGTAAAGTATATTAGCGGCCCAAAATATATTACCTCAGAACTATCCAGTAAGTCCTCAGTCGTGCCCTCTGTGGAAGCATCAGCATTCATTATGGTTTTATCTGTAACAGTGTGCATGCTAATTCTACATGCTTTCTTCCATTAAATATACAACAAGAAACATTTTAACATTAAATCATGACGGTACTGACTTTTTAGAATTTGCGTCATAAGTGAACAAATACTGGAAATACTGGACTCTATTTGTACGCTTTATTATACATTTTCTGACAATAGTAGTGGAATATAACGAAGTACATTTACTCAGTACTTAAGTACAATTTTGCGCTACTTGTACCGAGTATTTCCATTTTATGCTACTTCTACTCCACTACATCTTAGAGTGAAATATTGTACTTTTTTACATTTATTTGACAGTTTAGTTACTTTGCAGATTCAGATAATTAATACAAAATATAAATCAACAAATACATATATGATGTATTATTAAACTACCCAGCAGTATATAAAGTAATTAACATTAGGTCCACTTTTACCAGGTGCAACGTTAGCGATGAACACATTACTTCATTAATAATTATAATCCAATAATATAAATTAGAAAATGCATAATGAGTACTTTTACTTTTGGTACTTTAAGTATTTTTTGAGCCTAATAGTTTTGTACCTTTACTTACTAAGATTTTGAATGCAGGACTTATACTTGTAACAGAGTATTTCCACACTGTGGTATTACTACTTTTACTTACTGTGAGTAAAACATCTGAGTACTTCTTCCACCTCCGTCTGAGACTATGATGAATTTCACAAGATATCTTCCTGCTTGGTCGTTGCTTTAGGGCACAAAAAGCAAAAGGAGATTGCTTTACAGCACAGGACAATAAGAGGGGGCTGTTTTTTTTGCAAACCACTCACCAAACAGCATGTTGGTATACATATATAGATACTTGTGTAATGTGTTCACACTTACTTGGCCATTAAAGCTTATTCTGATACTGAACTTTAAAAAGATATGTTTTCAATGGCGGCATTTTTTATTTATTTTCTTACATCTATCTGCACATGACCACTGCAGTAAGTTGTGGTATTTATAAGCTTAGATAACTGACCCTTTAGTAAAAGTTGGGGAAAAACTACATCAACAGTATGATAATTCAGTTTTTTGCGTAAAATATTGATATTGAATGAAAAGAAAGCAGCAGGATATAATTGTGGGAAATATAATGCTAATTTTGTGTCATTTATTTTCTAAAATTATTTCCGTTTATTAAAATAAACAAAATTAATATTTAGATTTTTAAAAATTCTTCTGTTGCACCTATATAAAACACTTTATATGCTTCAGCTTGTAGCCATAATTCCCTCTCAGTCGTCACTAAACCAAAAACCTGCTCCGTCATTTGGTCTTCAGCCGCAGTTGGCCGTGTCCCAGCCCTCAGCCCCAGGGACTTGTGGGTAATAAGCCTTGTCTGTTGATGATGCTGAGGCGGCGCGGTGAGAGGAGACATTGTTGATGACAAGTGTGTGTGTGTGTGTGTGTGAGCAGGTGGGCTGGTGTGTGTGTGTGTGTGTGTGTGTGTGTGTGTGTGTGTGTGTGTGTGTGTGTGTGTGTGTGTGTGTGTGTGTGAGCAGGTGGGCTGGTGTGTGACGTCATCGTCCTCCACTCACCTAGACAGCACCGAGGTGATTAGGTCTAATGACTACACACTAGGCCTAGGGGAGCCTCACAGGACTCATTTTCCCAGAATCCTCTGGGGCTAACTAAAAGGCTGTTTTGAGGTCATGTTCATTCAAAGTGAGTCAAGGAGAAAGACAATGGACTGACCTCTTTAATTCAACACTGTTTATCTGCTTTCAAGTGATTAAACAATGTCCTCTCTCTTTGTCTTTCTTTCTTTCTTTCTTTCTTTCTTTCTTTCTTTCTTTCTTTCTTTCTTTCTGTAGGACTGGTGAGTTCACCTTGCGTGTCGCTGACCCCCAGCTGTTTTCTCAACCAGAAACAATTCAAGTTCAAGCCGTGTCCATGCAGGTAGGCACCGTATAATAACACTCTCCTTTATTTCATCTGGTACTCTCAATGACATGTTTTAAGAAAGACTCGAGAGAGAAATAAACTGCCTTAAAAATGCACACATAGACTATAAATCAATCATTGTATCACAGGTGTATTCTCCCAGCAGAAAGCAATTGTCTAGAAATATAGATATCTAATAATAAAGATGGCCGTGTCCGCTGTGCAGGTCAATTCAGTAACATTACAGATAATAGAGAAGAATAGTCTGCCAAGGCACATTTGTTTCCAGGTTTAGTTTACTGTGAAACAATAGATGATCTTATTCTGTGCACCGAGGTTAAAATGCCACGTCGATACTCGTGTCCTTGCTGAGAAAAAACACGTAAAAAGCAGCTGCACACATGAACAGATAAAACACGGAGCTTTTCAGTTTCTGACAACCTCATACTGTAGGGCTTTAAGGGCTTGATGTTCATGTGTTCTTGCATTGATTCTTGAAGTTTCTTCCTTTTTGTCAAGTCAATATCTGATGGATAAATATTACACAGCCAGAACAAGAGTTCTAGATATTAATATATACTATTTTACTAGTAAATTACTCAGTAAATATTTGCCTGTGGTCCTTTTGACTGTCAAACAAGCTCAGAAATCTTATTGTATCTGTATTTGACGTCTCACAAAACTCTTTTCTTAAGTCTTGTTGTATTTTGTGACTTCTGCCAAATTGATTAATCTTCATGGAGTTTTTGACAGTTGTCCGTAATAAGTGAATAGAGCACAGAACAACTAGATACTGTAGTTTACAACTAGATAGCATATTTAGCTGGTTAGCTTACCACCGTGATTGTATAAGTAATCAGTTCCCTTCCATACAGGACAAAAAATCCCATCTATTTATTTATTTATGTTTTACAACAACACAGAAACACAGTCAGCTAGAAACCTCCTATATGGCCGCCATGTTACCCGATATCCATACAGTAAACGTATACATTAGGTTGATCAGACGTCCTGGAAAAAGTCCCGAAATACGAGCAGTTGTCCCAAATCCCAATCCTGTCCTGCTTGTCCTGAAAATTAGACTAAACCTGAGTTTTGATTAGTTATAGCCTAATACAGTGGTTCCCAAACCTATTCTGCTGGGCCCCCCTTTTGTGCAGAACCATGTATCATTGATATTTAGCCTCGCCCTATGGGGCGCACCCCCCAGTTTTGAAACCACTGGCCTAATAAAAAATTAAAAAACTGATTATTGTAAAACAATATTTTGCCTACAGACGGGCACGGAAACCTACATGAATTGTGGCTGTTGTAGTTTCTTTTAGCCGTGTACAGTTGTGCCGCGAACTGATAAACAACAACGCATACTGTAACGGCGACCCATAGCTATGAAGTTGTTGAATTAAAACATTTACGGAGGGAAATTAAACCATCCATCGCTGACCGGGAGCCCGCTGTCCCGGGACCTGGTGAACATCCAGCCAAAAAGCAAAAACGTTACTGCAGGTAGCGGGAGGAGTCGGGAGGGAAATACCCATAGATCATTGCTGCCTTAGGAGATCCAAACAAAGCGTTTGCAAAGTCTGCAGGAAAGAATTACTGTTATTATTACTGTTAGTTGAATGTAATGTACTGGAGGCCACGTTCACCCCCAACTCCCCTAGACAACATATAGTACAGAGACATGTTTATAAAAAGCTTTAGTATCTTTACCATCACTGTGGATGACAAGCAGCACACAGCCAACAGTTAATCTGCTAAATCTAACAGCTCATTTTAGAGTGTAGCCGTTTCTCATTTTGCTGCATCATCCCAGCTGATCTGCATTCCTCACTGTCTTTTGGCTCCGTACCCGCGGGCTGAAGCCAGGGCTGTGATTGGCCGATGTCAGCCCGACAGCGGGCCGTGATCGGTGTCGAGCTGACCTCTGATTTTGGCCCAAATATGGGAAATAATGAGGAACAAGGAATTAAAGGCTCCCTCTGAGATGTGTTAATGTGACGGCTGTGTTACTCGTCAGTGTGTGTGTTTAACAAACTGACGTAATGATGTAATTATCTGAGTCGAAATAATTTGTATTTTTATTAGGAAAAACAAAATCATCCATATCTTTCACTAAGCACAGACTTCCAGGCAAAAATGTTTTTGTTTTCATATAAATAATTAAAATAGATAATAAAAACTCCAATAAACAGATAGATGAAACGTTTGTTGACTCTGAGGAGCTCCTAAATCCTTGTCAGTGTTTAGCCAACATGGCAAACAGTTATACTTTCAAGGTCTCTGTAGTGACAAACAGCCTCTTTATTGGCAGACGTGACTGTTTTCTTAAGTTTGAACGAGCCCCGGGTAAATTAGTGTTGCAGGCGCGGCGCTCAGAGTGCTGCTTGCAGATGGTGATTGAGTGGAGCTTCAGCGTTTGGCTGTGTTTGGGGGGGAACTGCTCAATTACACCATCACTTGATTAGCTTCAGCTTTCTCTGTCAGTATTAGCAGAAGCAGCTGATAAGGAAAGAGCAGTAACTTTAGCTCATAACTCAACGTTGGCGACTATGTTTTGACTGACAGTTGGTCGGCCATTTTTGTTAGTATTTATTACGGTAAAACTCTTATTAGTACCAGCCTTTTTCTTACAAACAATCTATAAGACTTTAACACCTGCGCAAGAATGTGTCTTAGTTCATACAGCAAGTTACTACAGTATCTGAGCAACAAATATGTACAACTTGCTCACACTTGACATCCCAGCTCGGTGAGGTGAGGCAAGGTGTGTTTAACAAACAAAAAAGTCAGTAAGTAAGTAAATATAACTTTATTTTTAAAGCAACTTTCAAGAGCAGAACCTCACAGAGTGCTTCACAAAAGAAATTAGGCAACCAACATAAATATAAGAAGATTAAAACACCATAAAATAGAAATACATTAAAATAATTCTCCCTCCTCTGTTCCATTGCATTCACTTCACAACAAGTGGTTGCCAGTTTGTTGTAAAACCTGCATATTTTATGTTCTAGTGGAGTGAAGTGATGCATCTTTCGTGGTAGAGTAACATAGTGATTTGTTAGATGATAAATTAGCTATGGCTGTAGGTGGTTGTTGTTTGTTATGTTTAAATGTGCCAAATTGTAATTTTATGAGTTATTGTTGTTCGGATGATTAAGCTAAGACAGCTAATATGTGCCAACGTCAGTCGTCACTTGTTGCCACAGTAAATATTCACATATTCTGCAGCCTGATGGAGACACCAGTGTCAAACTCAGCCATTCATCAGCCAATTTTCCGCACTATCTGGCAACTTGATCGCTAATGACCCAGAGACACCACATAATACAAACGTTGTTATACTGTTGGCTCACAGGCCTTGTTAGAAGTGGGAACCAAATGTCAGATATCTTCCACGGAGATAAACAAAACATTAATTTTGGACCCATTAACATTTTTGAAATGATGAATTCACGTTCGTAATAATCATTTTTTTATTCAGCACCTTTCTAAAAGCTAAAAGATAAAAAATGTTATCAAAAAGACCTTTAATGAAACCTTAATTACTGAGGTGGCAGATCAGAAAACACCCATATGAATCATTTTTGAAACACTCACAAACACTTTTAGTCAGTATGAGGAGTTGTTGAGTTTCCTCAAGATGAGACGTTGATCTCGTCTTTTTGTTCGGACAGCTACATCTCCATCATCTCCATGTCCATTCAATTTACAGACATTTCTTTTTTTCTGATCAAATTTAAATTTTTCGATACTCGCGGTTAGATAGCAGCAAATCATCAGCCTCTGCATGCATCTGTAATACTGCACATGGATCATTTTAACATGAATATACAAACATGTTCTTGTTTATCCATGTATATTATGACATTCATCAACTGCCTTGAAAGAGGGCTCTTATTTATATATTTATTATTTTCTTTATTGTATCCTCTCCTCCCTCCTCCATCACATGGGTAATTTACAGACATTTCTGACAACAAACATTAACTGTGCCTCTCTGTGCTGTTTTCTCTCAATCCTTGAACTCCTTCCCTCTGCCACGAACATGTCACAAAGAGAAATACGCAGCCAACGCGGTCTCATGTTATTGCTCCTTTCAGTCTACATCAAAGAGCATCAACAAACACTGATGTGACTTTCACTGTTGTTTTTTAGTCTTTGAAAGTATAGATCTTTCCGGTATTTGTACATTTGCATCAGAGGAAATGTCGAGGTCTGTAGACTCGCTTTGAAAGAAACCATTAAATGCAGTCAAACCTCATTCTCATTATCAGAAGCACAACATAATAGAGCAGGGAGACGGGAACGAACATGGTTATTTCTAAAGCAGTGTTTCCACTGCACGGTACGGCTCTGCTCGACTCAACTCGACTCACTTTTGGGACCAGATCCTCTTTTCTATGACGTGTTTCCTCTGTGGGTAGTACCCCCTCAGTGTAGTCGTGATACTCAGCTGATCGCCGTAGCAACGGTGCGTGAAACTGCTGTGACATCATCTTCAACAGGACACCGACTGAATCATTTCAACGGGATTTGTGTACGTCCGGCGTAGTGCACGGTGTTGCTTTACGATCTGCCATTTTATAAACTCTGGGTCAAGTGAATAAAAAATCGCAGTCGCTATTGACTGCAGCTTAAACGTCGGCCTTTTGCAGGATGTCCCGTGTCGCGCTAGTGACGTTTCTATCTGACCAATCAGTGGTCTGTAGTGTTTTAACTCCACCTTCTAGTATCAGCTCAGCTCGCTTGAAACCTTGACCGACGTGGTACCAAGAATGGAGCGGTTCGATTGGTACCATCCATAACTTTTGCTATTTGAATGTGTAACAAACTGAACTGAACTGCTTGGTTGAAACATGCCATATGTTATGATCTGAATGCACACATCCTGTACAGTTTGTACCAACCAGAGCTGGCACAAACAAACTACATTGTAAATACTCCCTAAATGCAGAATGCATTGTTGAACAGGTTGACTGTGAAGCAGGTGGCTTGGAGAAAAAGACCATTTGTGCTTATGCAGCCCTCCACGTATAAATAAGGTTGAAAGAAAAAAGCAGAAATAGTTGATTGAAATCCACATCAGATCCCCGGCCAGCGGGCACCTCACAGTGTAATAGCCTCAGGAATGAGAGATCTGAGCTGCAGATAACCTTTCCCCCCTTCTGACAGGAGTGGCTGCTGCTGCTTTAGAAAAAAAGTTTCTCAGAGTCCGGTATCTGCTAATGGTATTTCCAAAGAGGTGGTCTCTCTCACACACACACACACACATAAAGCACACAGCTCTTTTTGTGTAGCCTACATTTTCATCTTAAGACGGCAGCCTTTAAGTGTGTGAGACTTGCTCTGGTGATATCTTTGCTGTGGACTTTCTGCAATGCTCTCAGCTGTCAATCAATACACCTTCTACCTTGGATTGTTTTGTTGATGAAGTTCAGAATAGTGTCTGGAAGCAGTGCTCGTGAGCCGGTACTCACCGGTACGCAATACAGGCACTTCTACATTTTATTTCGTGGCGTACCGTGACTTTTTCTTGCATACCAGCACTTCTCACAAGCTACGCATAATGGTGCAGCACCAATGTATTTGCAATATGAACATAAAAACTATATAGGCAGCATCTGGACGAGCCAACGCCTGGCACTGGGGGGATTTATCACTACAGTGTGCACACTCTTTTTGTGAAATAATTAGTGAACTAAATAGGAATAAGTCGCAAGAGATTGCTGATACCGGCCGATACACTCACCAACATGTGAATTAGAGAGTACGGGCACTTATTTTTTTCCACTTCAATCACTGTCTAGAAGTAAAAATAGGAGTAAAATCCAGAATAAAAATGTCAATATGTTGTGTTGTGACTGCGTGATGCAAAAACCTGAGAGGAGAGCTGCAGATAACAGGCAATGTTATCCAGCGAGAGGCTAACAGGCAGACAGGTGGATGGAGTCGACTGGGGAAACACTTCCACTCTGCCCGTCGTGTCTCTGAATACCATCCAGCACGATCACAGCAGGAAAAACAAAACAAGGTGCAAACGAGAGAAAAAAAAAAAACAGGAAGCGGCACAAAACAGCTTTTCTCCATCTTCTTGATAGTCCCAGAGCCCCGTGGGGGACGACAGATTTCTCCCAAACATGAACCGCACCTCTCTGTCACCTGTGAGGTGATGATAAAAGGTTAGCCCTCCTACCTGAGTGTGTCTGTTTTCATCTGCCTCGGGGGAGACATTTCACTGGTTGGCTCTAGTGAGCAGGCATGTCTTAGCACGATTTAACTGCAGCACACACGCCCACTTTCAGTCCCCGCCAACACTCCCAAAACCTTTTGTTTTCCTCCTACGAATTGCAGAAGTGACGACACAGGATTTAGTCGGGCGCCCGAGGGCCCAGTCGTCTGTCTCTTGGAGATAACTCCTCTGACATCTAAAAATTTGTCAACAAACGACCTCAACACACAGGGCAAAGGGCTGTGGATATCTATATCAGCTCTTTTTCTTACAGTTTCAGCCAGAGGTCACGTTGGTTCGAAGACACACAGAGAGTGTGTGTGTGTGTGACTTCCCACTAGTCATCCTTCTCTCCGGCGCCAGCTTGTTTCATGCGTCCCCCTTTGCTTAAGCTGCTGCTGTAATGGCAACGAGCTGGAGCTCAGCCAGCAGCCGTCGAGGGCAGCGAGTTGGACCCGAGCCCTGTCGAGCGGCTCAGAGCTCCCTGCCTGACAACTGGTTTGATTTAGGGCCACGGCAGAGTGGCGTCTACGCAGCTCATGCCTCTCGACCTGCGCCTCCATCGCTGCCAAGCTGCCCCGATAACACCTTCTGGCAGAGTCGCATTAATATGAACCGCATAAATGTCGTTGTTTTTGGCCTCTAGCCTTTAAATTTAGTCTTTCTTTGTTGTTTACTGTGTCTGATATTCAAACACAGAAGATGCAAATACACCTCCATCCTCATGAGAATCTTTCATTGACTCTAAACTCAAAAGATCATGTACGCATGATTGTAGGAAATTATATGTTTATTTTAAAAACTGTTGAAGAACACAAAAGTACCTTTACAAATACTACAAGACAAACTCACAGAAACCACCCTGATATCCCGTCGGCAGTTGTTCTGTCTAACTTGCAACATTATCATTCATCTGGTGTTTGAGTCCACCAGATAAACGTGATCTCATCCCTACTCGTCAGAAGGGTCACGTGTGTTTAACGATGTGAAACAATCGCGGTCACTCAACTTTTGGTTTCACACGGGACGCAAACGCTGACCCCCCGAGTAAAAGTCCTGTGTTTGTTTAAACCGTCCACCTCCCCTCCTTCCCTTATAGGACTTTCTTGCTCTTAATACTACGTCAGTTGCTCTGAGCGTCTACTAATGACATGGATAGGTTCACATTGGAGTTAGTTGAAAGTCCAGTGTGTGTCATACAGATTCTTAAAGGGTGCTTTGTGTATTTGATGTCCTGGGAGTGAGGCCAGGCTGACCAGACGGATGTTAGTCCAATATTCACTTTACTTTTAGCTCTTGTTTGGTCTCCACCAACTCTTGAGAAATCTGGCTTTTCGGCTTCCGGTTCCTCCACTGTCGTTTGTCGCTGCCTTTGTCTGGCTGCCGTTAGGTGCTGGGCAGGTTGCGTACAGTGTGTTTATCAGAGCTTGTTTTCAGGAGGCTTCTGACTACAGTTTAAATTGGGGGTTAATGAGAGCCTGCGTGAGTCTGTACTGTACAACAAAAGCAATGAGCTAAATGAGGCTAAAAGCTACATAGAGTTGCAGAGTTGGTGTCTCAGTGGGTTTGGCACTACAGGGGAAACCTTCCAAGATCAAGGTCATTACTTTAATTATAATATCAAAGATATAACTTATTTATCTCTTTTTTCAAATTAAGTCTGGTTTGTCAAAGAATGGAGGGCCGGACAAATTGACTTTACTTCATAGAAATATCCACTCGGCACCTCTAATCCAGAAACACAGACCGAGGCAGACACACAGTGAGCTCTGGATGAAGTCATACCTTTGGTCACTATAGGAGGCCTCTCGCTCTCACAGGTGCTCCTGAAATTACTTTGTAAGCAAGATAAAGCTTTCCTCCCGCCGCGGTGAGGCTTCAGGTAGAGTGAAGTTTAATGAGGCTGCTTAACCTCGCCTTCATCTTCTTCATGTTCCTCAGCGGCAGGACACGACGCCCCGACCCGCTGGGAGAAAATGTATCACCTGACAATATGGGAGACATTTTCCTCTTGCTCTCAGCCAGCCTTCAAAAGTTTCACACTGAAACTTTGCTTTTTACCGTCTGTCTGAATCGAATCTATCTTTGTCATATCTGTCTCATTATAATCAGACCATGTTCTTACTCTCAACCTCTCTCTTCTTTTGTCTTTTAATCATTTTCAGCCTCCGAGGGTCGTGACTCTCGCTCCTTTACCCGTGGAGGGCCGCGGCGCCCTGTCAACCATCACAAAGTCGGTCCTGCAGGTCGACGACCCCGACAACCCGGCCGATGTCCTGGTCATGGTCCTTGAACCGCCCCGCCACGGCCGGCTGACCCGTCTCCACGGCGACCGGGCTCTCGGCCGGTTCAAGCTGGAGGAGCTGTCACGGGAACAGATCCAGTACATCCACGACGGCTCGGAGGGGACGGAGGACGGGACGGTGCTGCAGGTCAACGACGGACACAGCTACAGGAATATTCTCCTCCATGTCCACATCAATCAGAAGGTAGGAAGCACAGCGGGGGGGAGGACGGGAGATTAATGGCTGCAAGGCTGCTGTTTGATATTTATACAGCAGCTTCATGCTTCTAATATTCCAACATTAGCAGCTGTAGAAGTCCATGCATTCATCCACTGATCCGGCTGCTTAAATACTTGACAAGTCTCCCTTTAAGGTACATTTTGAACAGATAAAAAATATGTGATTCATTTGCGATAATCACAATTAACTATGGACAATCATGCGATTAATGACAATTAAATATCTTAATCGATTGACAGCCCTAAGAAAAATACTTCAAAGGCTTTTTTTAAATAAATTTAAAGTTGTCCTGCTGCTCAGTTCAAACATCTCTACGGAGGCAAACGACCTGCATCGATCCGCTATTAATACTGGATGAAGTTCTTTCCTGGATGTTACGTAACTGAGCCAAATTAGTGAGCTGCAGCTCAAAGCTCCAGCATCTCTTCACCAACTCTAGCTCCCAAACTGCAAGTCAGACGAGAAGGAAAAAAAGAGCGATTGATATTTTTCCAAACAGATCATCTTGGGGGATGAGCCGGAGTGCAGAAGTTCACACAGAATGTGTTAAAAAGTGAGACTACACAATAAGAGCATCTGCTGATACGTCCACACACGAATCACTTTTAGTGTGAAAGTACAGACAAATCTGCTTTATATCTACAGTACTCGTATTCATTACGTTCTACAGTTTTACTGTGAATTGTAAATGATTTTCAGGGACAGAATAATCAGACTGTCTTTTGCATTTCAACATATTCTGAGCTGTCCTCCGGCAGCAGGGAGAAACTTTTATGTGCAAGTGAAAAATACTTTTTCAGTTATAATCGGTTTTAAAATTGAACCTCAAGGACTTATTTCTGTTTCTTTCCTCCACGAGTTCAAAGTTTAATAGTTAGGAAGAGAACGATTTTTTTTAATGAATACACTCACAAGTGGTGAGATTCAAGGTTGCTGCATTTGTGTTCAGAAGTTATAAGAAGTGGATAATATTGAATCTCACAAAATATTCCTATTATTTTTACTTTGCTACACAGTTGAGTGACATTATTTATTCATTCACCTCTTTGACATCCGCTATATTCCTCTAAACTCCTTTAAGTGCCTCAACTTTCAGCATTAATCCCACTGATTGTACTTGACGTGTCCACACAGTGTCCTCTGTTGACTTTATCCCTGAAAATATAGGAGGCGCAGGCTGATCCCCGTGTGTTAAAGTACTAACAGAAAGAGCAGGTCAGAGCTCTGAAATGGCAGCCGTTATCCCTCCTCTGTCATCACTTCTGGTCGGGTTTAATGACAAGGGCGCAATTATCTGGCAACAAGCGCCGGCTACCATAACCGAAGGGGGGGGGGGGGATGAGATTGAGATGTTTGGCATGAGACAAATCTGCCAGCTCGCTAAATTAAGTTACCAAACAGGATCACACACACAGAACTGGAGACGAGGCAGCTTCAAATATTGAAGATGTCTAGACAGACAAGCATCACAGATATGAATGAGTGTGTGTGTGTGTGTGTGTGTGTGTGTGTGTGTGTGTGTGTGTGTGTGTGTGTGTGTGTGTGTGTGTACACTTCAGTCTTTGTGGGGACCAATTTTAGACCTTAAGAGTAAGGACATTTTGGAAAGTTCTTCAAAGCGCTGTTTGTGAGTTAAAGCCATAGACTGTATGTTAGAAGTGGATGTCGTCACCCATTGGTTTGTGGACGTTTTTTTTGTCCGTCGCCATCTTGTTTTTTTTGGTGTAGACATCTTTGTTTTTGGACGTCGCCATCTTGTTTTTTTTGGTGTAGACATCTTTGTTTTTGGACATCGCCATCTTGGTTTTTTGGGGTTGCCATCTTGATTTTTTGGTGTAGCCATCTTGGTTTTTGGCCGTCGCCATCTTGGTTTTTGGCCGTCGCCATCTTGGTTTTTCGGCCGTCGCCATCTTGATTTCTGGCCGTTGCCATCTTGGTTTTTGGCTGTCGCCACCTTGGTTTTTGGCCGTCGCCATCTTGATATCTGGCAGTTGCCATCTTGGTTTTTCTAGCTTGAGCTAAGTTTCCAAGCAGTCAAATCTCAAGTAAGTCAAGTCTGACAGCATTTCTGTAAGTCCAAGTCTATTCTCGAGTCTTTATTCTTGTAACTTGTCTGACTCGTGTCGTATATTGACAGCTTTAAGTCAGCTCTTCCGTCTAAAGTGTCCAAAAACACACACATGCCGTATCTGACTTACACACTTATTACTCCAAGAATTTATTTTCCTGCTTTCCTTCTTGAATCAGAAGTAGTAACATCACCTCAGTTTACTTTGGTTTAGATTTCATATCATTGAAATAGAAACATTCACGACACTAAACAACTTCCCACCTCATTGTGTGCCGGTTATACTTTAGTCCCGGAAGCAGAGAAACTTCTCAGTGACTTACTGTATGTTCTGCTCACACAGTCACTACAGTTTGGTTTTGGAGGGCAGCTCTGTTTGTCTGGCTGCTTACAGATGGTGTGCTTCAGGCTCAACTCCTCTGCCTTTTCCCCGTCTCTAAATCGATATCGTCCCACTCACACACACACACACACACACACACACACACACACAGACACACACACACACACACACATACCAGTATCCATTTACTGTAAAATGTCCTGATGCTGCATTCTGTCTTGCATTAGACGGAGCAGGATGGACAGCGTGATGGAAAGCTTGATTTATGTCGTTGGCTTTTTGGACGCATCCCAGCAGTGTCCCCACTTCTTCTTGGTTGCCTCCGGCTTGATCCACTCAGGTAGATCACCACAGAATAGAGATCAGTGAGGACATTAAGGGAGAGGAGCACCAATTGCTGCAGTGATATTGTCTTCTCCCAGCACGACAGAAGAAGAAGAAAGGCCTCGTTTCACTGGTGTGAGGCTGTGCAGTTAAAGGAGGAAGATTTACATAACTTCAGTGGGCCAATATTCTCAGATTAAAACTTGAAAAAAGTCGTTGCATTTTCAAGGAGAATACTTTCTGCTGTTGGATAATTTAAACAGGAAGTGGCACATTTAGAGCTACAAATTAAATCTGAAAGTGTCGTCTCAACAGCAGCAAGAGAGCTCTCCACCTACTGCAGAGGAAGCTTTACAAACCAAATCTCCATTCTCTTGAGTTGTCTTTCAAATACTGCATCACAGAGCTGCTCAGGCTGTTCTCATACTCCGTTTGCAGCTATACATACGAAAAGTAACCCACAGAATAAATTGTATGTAATCCACGTAATCGTGAACCAGGAAGTATAAAGAGCGACAAACGGCGTGTAGGGAGGAGGTCGGATTGGATGGGTGGGTCCAAAAACGGCAGACTTTCACCCAGGAGACCGCTGTTCGTGTCCCGTGTGAAACCAGAAGTCAACGTTGATTTATTTGTCACGTAACTCCCGTCGTTAATTAAATCAAACCACCATCTTTTCCTAAACCTAACCAAGTTTGGAATTTTGAAAAGACTTTATGCATGTAACAAGCGGAAATTGACACGTGTTTCTGGAAATTTTTGTAGGAAAACACATGAAAAATGAGGAATCATTTTTCTTAAGACATGATACAAACCGTGGTATGAGGACACGTTGGTAGCTACATGAACATGCTGTGTGCAGTTTACTGACGTCACCTTGGAGGATTTCTGGAGCTTCAAGTTCAAACTGAAGTTCAAACCTGCTGCTACGTGGAGCTGCCAACATGTCAAGTCGTCTGAAGTAGCTGCGACACTGTCGGCAACTTGCTGAGGAAACTACTTTAGAAAGTGCATGAGAAATAAGCTGCAAACTCACTGATCACATAGAAAAGAATCAGAAAATGAGATCAAGGCAATAAAACCCCAAAATCTACTTAAAGCTCAATGAAGACTCCATGAACCCGGAGTGATTATTGGCTCCGTCTGGACTTAAACAAACCCGAGCCAATGAATCTTTAGTGTTCAGAGCGTGGCGCTCTCTGTGTGCCACTCTTTGTACTTCCAAGCCCTCCATCCAGAGTGCAACAGTGGCTGTCGATGCCAGGCTGTGCCGGGGACAATAGGCTTCCTGAAAGTTGGATTAGTGAGCTCTAAAGCAGGAGACTAATCAGGCTCTAAATGACCCTCTGATGGATGGACTTTCCCTCCACTGACGGAGGCTGAGCCCGGAGCTGAGCCGGAGCTCGGCTGAGTAGGAAGCAGGACCCTTGGCTTTCAATTACTGTCTCGGGGAACACTTTGAGCCTCTGAAAACCCCCCGGGCTCTTCTGTTCCTCTGTGGAAATGGAAGGGAATTAGATATTTTTTTTCTGATCAGCCGTATAGCTTCGGAAGGCTAATAGCTCAGCTTTGTTGTCACACAGAGTGCTACGAGTTTAGCTCCTCTCCCGCTGAGCGCTCGCCTTCATCGTTGTTGGGGGATACAATTATTAGTTTGAGTTTTCTTTTTTAAGCAACACTCCACATCCCGAGTCTGTGATTACATTTCTGATTGCTGTGATTTGTTTGTGTTAAAGCTGGCAGCCCGTGTCACACAGCCCCGATGTTTACTTTTGCTCCGAGCTCTGATTTTAGACACGGCGGCGGCGGCTGTGTCCCGCTGAGATTAAATTAGAATGTGTTGCAGATAAGGATTCAATCTCCATTCTGTGACTTTCACTTACTGTTTGACGTGTCCATCAGCTCGTCCTGTTCACCCCTCCCCGTCTGGAAAATCTGAGAGATGACAATGTCATTGTCATTACAACAGCACGACAAACCCCGGCCGGCAGCTAGCCGATGTTTTATGGATGACGCCGACTCCATCTCGGCAAAGTCATTTATTTCTGTTTTTGTGGAAGGCAGCCAAAAGCTGTGCATCCAGCACCAACTCTATTTACAGTCAATCTCAGACCTGCTGGCTCAAAGCCCTTTAAAGGTCTCTGATTATTCACTTTCCGTGCATTTGTTCTCAAAAGTACTGCGGCTAAGGAAAAGAATGATGATGTTTAGGTTTTATTTTCTAAAATATATTTTGGCCAACATGAGGGTGTGAAAAAGTGTTGTTTGCAGCATGGGCTGATGGCCTTCACTTATCCCCCTCACCTCCTGCCCATATTTAACCCGACACTATACTGGATACATTGATTGAAAAAAACTAGGACTTTCAATCAATATTTAATCAAAATTAGTTGCAAATTAATCACACATTTTTTATCTGTTCAAAATGTACCTTAAAGGGAGTTTTGTCAAGTATTTAATACTCTTATCAACATGGGAGTGGAAAAATATGCTGCTTTATGCAAATATATTTATTATTTGCATAAAGAGGAGACTCGTGGGTACCCATAGAACCCATTTTCATTCACATATCTGGAGGTCAGAGGTGTGGTGAAAATGTATGTATATATTTATTATGGTAAATCAATTAACAACACAAAACAATGACAGATATTGTCCAGAAACCCTCAAATGTAAAAAAAAAAAAGTTCGAAAAATGTCAAAAAAAAGTCTGAAAAATTTCCAAAAAATGTGAAAAAAAAAAAAGTGTGACAAATGTCAAAAAATTTCTCCAAACAAGTCTGAAAAATGTCTGAAAATTAAAAAAAAAAAAAAAAAAAAAAATTGAGTAATGTCGAAAAATAAAAAAGGTTTGAAAAATGTCGAAATTTTTTTTTTTAAATGTCCGAAAAATGTAAAAAGAAATCGTGTAAAAAAAAAAAAAAAAAAAGTTTGACAAATGTCAAAAAATGTCCCAAAAAAGGTCTGAAAAAATGTAAAAAAAAAAAAACGTTTGAATAATGTTGAACTTTTTTTGAAAAAATGTCCGAAAAATGTTAAAAAAAAAAAAAAAGGTTTGAAAAATGTCCAAAAAAAAAGGAAAAATGTCAAAAAATGTCCCAAAAATTGTAAAAAGAAAAAGAAAAAGAAATGTCAAGAAAAATATTGTCCAGAAACCCGCACAGGTACTGCATTTAGCATAAAAAATATGCTCAAATCATAACACAACAGACCATCTTTTGAGTTTGTAACCCCCCATTTCTCTCTATTTCACCTCAGTTTTCGCTCAACAACCTGTTTATCCACCTTCTCTACACTTCAAACTCACTTTCTTGCTCTCCCAGAGGTCAAATTGCAGATAAACTTCCACGAGCAATTTAATTTTCTTTGCACCTGTCTGAAGGAGATGAGACTGTCTGTCTTTCTAATGGGGCAACACAAATCTCACTCTGGCGGAAAAAAAAAACCTCGTTAGATTTGTGTGTTATTCAAGAAAGAAAATGAGAAAATTACCAAGTGGGCGTGCAGCTGCAGGACAAAGACTCAGAGGTCTGGGGAAATCAGGAGTATTGGCAAACTTGTAAATCCTCTGACCTCTTTTATTTTGTAGAGAGTGCTGTTCCTGGGTCCTTCAGAGACCTTGGTGTTCATCAGGAGAGCTTGATAATCTCCTGGATGATGCGGTCCTCTGAGTTAAAAGCCTGCCATGCTGACTTATGTGTTTTCTCTCAGGCTCGCCTGCGATTCTTTGCCTGCTGCTGCCGCTACTCTGAAATAGTGTGATTTGGATCAGCCGAGCGGCAGGCAGATGGTCGGCAGGTTGTTATCTGCAAACACAGACAGCCACACGTGCACACACACTCATTCTCACACACCTGTGCACACTCTTGTAATCTATTATCACCCAGCGCCACAGTGTCTCTGCCACTGCACTGATCTCCTTTAGGAAAAGGCCAACTGTGTGGGTGTGTTCAGCTAAAAAGACTGACTGAATATTTTATCAAAGTTTTGGTGCTACTTTTTAATAAGACATCCTTTATGAAGGCCTTATTAATGACTAAGAAGTTATTATAACTCAGTTAGAAGCCATCAACAAGTTTTGGGTTGCCAGTTTGTCCACTTCATAACAAAACAGTTCAATCAATAAACACTTGTGGAGTTCTAACCATGTTTTTAAAAATGCGACCGTAATCCAGGAGAAAATATGTTTCCCTCGAAACATAATTGATATTGCAGTTTAGTTGTATTGGAACGTAATTTTGTAGGAGACAGGGTTCATATTTCTTGATTTCTTTTGGTCTAGGTGCTCTGCATATCTCCCCCTTTATGTAAGAGATCTGACAGTTCATGGAGGGGTCTTCTTGATAAACTGAATAGGTAAAAAAGACAAAGCAAGCACCAGCAAAGGGGATTTGTTTTACAACATGGCAACCCCAAAGTTGTTCTTATCAATGGTTTATAACTGATCTCTTTTTAGAACGTGTTGTCAAAAGTTTTTTTGCTTTAAAAATAGATATCTGCAAAACTTTTTGGTTGAAGAGTAATGCTATACTAACATCCAATATCCTCCCGAGAGTACCTGGAACTTGGATTTAGTACCTCCTCCTGAGGAGTGAAATGTAGCTTCAGGAAATCGCCCCTAAAGCGAGTACAGTGGAAACAAACGCCGAACCCAATGGCTACACCTTAAGTTATAGGTTCTTGTAGTTATAATTCTTTCTTTCTATACTTAAGTGAAAAAGCATCCAGTGTAGAATATTCTGTACAGTCACCTGTGAGGTAATGGTTTTCACTGCATATCAAGAGTGTTGGTAAAATAGGAATATCATTGTTTTTCATTGATTTTCTTGCTGTCAAGAGTTGCCTCTCTCCCTCTCTTTATATAAACTATCTGTGACAGCTGGATGACTTTTAGATCCTTTAACTTCATCCATATCTATAAAATGTGGAGATTCTGTTGACAGAATAAATAGCAGGTTGGTTTTATAGATGCCCTAGAAGTATGTCATACCTGTTTTTATTCCGGCAGCAGGGTGACACCGTGAGTAAGAGGTCTAGTTTCAAACCCTCGCTGACAGCAGGCGTCTTCCCTGCTGAAATGTCCTCGAGCGACATTGAATCATCCTCCAGCTCCGGGTGCTCTCTGAAGCTCCGAGTGCTCTTTGTTCTTTGCTTTTGGAAGGGAGGGCGAGCAAAACGATGAGTTGCTCTGTCTCAGATCAATACAGCATCACAAAAATAAGTCTGATTCCAAAGTTGTGCTGTCAGTTCTTAGACAGCGGAAGCACGGATTGATACATCACTTCTGATTGGTGGATCTGACTCGGGGCTTAGCGCTCAGGTGCCACATGCTGCTGATTGACAGAGCTTTTTACAACGGGCTCCTGGGATTCACAATCCTGGGGTTACAACAGATGTGGAATAAAACAAGCTGCGCAAACTGTGACAAAACAAAGTGAAAGTGGCGTCAGGCTGCACCTGAGGAACAGGGAGTCTGCTTCTATTTCAGAGACATATTGCTCAATTTACCACATTCTTGATTATGCTACTTCACCTGTGGCTAATCCAAGCTAACATCCAGGTCATGAAGGCTTTTATATTTGAAAAATAAATACCTGGCATCTGTTAAGCTCTTCCTAGGGAAAAAAAAAGACCTGTGGCAAACTGGAGATGATATATTTTATTTTGATTGCATTTTGCTAACAAACCATCTTGTCAAAGTCTCACAGTGTTCTGGGGAAATTGGCAGACAGACGGTTAGAAAAGCAAAGTCATTAGTCTTGGAATAAATTAAGTTGAGCAGAAGTTGCTGTACCCAAACAGAAATCAACCACAGTGGTAATGATGGTTAAAATTCCTGGTTGTGTTTTTCAGGCTGCTGACTCTCCTCACGTGCTGTCTGTACCGATGACCTGGGTAAAGGAAGGAGGAATGGTGAGGCTGGATAAAAAATACCTGCAGGCGGACTACAAGGGAGTCAGCACCGATGACATCGTCTACACCATCCTCGCCTCAGATGGACAACCTAAATATGGTAAAAACTCTCAGTCACATGTACAGTAATGTCAATTCAAGAGATTCACAGACTCTAAAGATCAGGGGCCGGTTGCATAAAAATAGACCTAGTCTTTGTCTTAAATATAACTTTAAGTCAGATTTGCTATAGACACTTAAATTGACCTTTTAACTGAGAGAAACAGTCCATCACCTCCACCTTCTCTGTCCCAGGTGAGGTGGTGCTGGTCTCCATGCCGGCTGACGGCCCGCCAGAAGGCTGGCGTCCCTCGCTAACCGACGACCGAGGCTTCACGATCACAACTTCCTTCACTCAGCAGGACGTCAACGACGGCACCGTCTGGTACCGCCACTTCGGCAGCGGCACCGACAGCGACTCCTTCCAGTTCCAGGTCATTATTACTGATTCTTTATTTGTTTGAATTTATTTATTTAATACATCCAAAATGAAAACACAACACCACAACATGACAATATGATGACATGACAATATAACTACACAAAAAAAGAAAAAAACAACTGGACAAAAATAAAAAAGATAATAAGATAACAAGAGACAAAACCAGTGTTCACCCAGAACCCCCAACATCATGTTTAAAGGTGTAAATTAAAAATAAATGTTGAGTGGCCTTAGCCACTTTTCGATATTGGTCCACTAACGTTCAACATATGGACAATAGAAAAACAAATGCAACAGGATGTGTTTCAGTCATCCGTCGCACTGGTGTCTGATTGAATCAATATGCAATGTATCAACTGTACTGTGACAGAAAGCATCATTTCATGCTTCAGGTCTATTTTTCTGACCTTTTCAGTGCATACCAATAACTGCGTATTCATTCAGGCAATTATAAAGTGGAAACTGGAATACTTTGTTACTTTCCTGTAAGTTAGAAGTGTAGATGTGTGTGGAAGAGTATTAGTGCCAGGCATGAGGGGAAAAAGTGAGAAGAGGACGTTTTTTTTAATTTTGCATTTTGAGAAAGAAGTCAAAATATCGAGAATAAAGTCAAATTTTCAATATTAGTGCCAGGCATAATAAAAACATAAATCAGAGGATTTTTATTTATTTTTTATTTTATTTTATTTTATTTTATTTTATTTTATTTTATTTTATTTTATTTTATTTTATTTTATTTTATTTTATTTTATTTTATTTTTTTTTTTTTATTTATTTATTTATTTATTTTTTTGAATTTGAGAATAAAGTCAAAATGTTGAGAATAAAGGTGAAATACCAAGATTCAAGATGGTTATTGTCACTCCGGTTATACAAGTTCAATTGTGTGCTTTCGCTGGGAGGCTCCATAAAAGACAGAAAATAAATTATAAATATAAAAATACATATAAAATATAATAACAAAATATAAGAAGCAATAAAAAGATCCATTTAATAAAAAAACAATAAACCTAGGTTGCATATTGCACAGAGGTTGGGTCATTTCGAGAGTAAAGTCGAAATGTCGAGAAGAAACGTCGAACTTCTGAGAATAAATCAAACTACTAGCGCCGATCATCAAAAATGGAAGAAGTGTATCATGATTTAAAGAAGAAACAAAGAAGAGTTCAAAGCAGAGCTTCAGCAGAGATTTATTGAAATACCACATGTATTCGTTGAACTTTTAAATTCAAAAGTTGCCAGATGAATTATGACATCACCGACAGTAGATCTTTTTTATGAACTAGTCTCAAGAGGAAAACACCGTCGGGATAAACACACGACAAGGTTGTTTTTTCCTTCCAGCTGAGTGTGTAGTACTACTACTACCTATAAATAATTTCAGAAAGCTGATAAAAGAAAATAAATACGCTGTGAGACGAGGAACCCTCGGGGGGCCGATAAGAACGTCTCACCCTGAAAGGAGAAGAGGAGGAGACGCTGACAGAGACGCATGTCGTCGTCCTTGTTGTTTCTTCTCTCTCTCTCTGGAGTGATCTTTGAAGCTCGTACTCGTGTTCCCTTGTGTTTACCTCGTCTCTCCCTTCCCAACATGTCTCCCTCTGGCTTGATTTATTCTTCCTCCTCTCATGTATCTCTTTCACCTCTATCTGCCTCTTCTATGAAACCATGAAATGTATCTATAAAACTGAGCCGTTTGTAGGAATCTGTAAAAAAACGTCCTTCAGGTTTTTTTTTATTATATAAGTTCAGCTCATCACTCAGCAGTTTTAATCACGAACCACTTAACAGTTCTCAGACAACATTTTTGCACGTCTCCTCTCGTCCTCTCTCACGTATTTTCCCTCCCAACTCTTCTTTAAGCGGATTTCTTCTCCTTCAGTTCAAACCTTGGCACCAAACTTCCTGTGTGACTCATAGGCACTCAAAATCAACCCGTAGCGACTTATCTTGATTAGCCTTTAATGACCCCAAATTACTCGCAAAGTGGCCCCAAATCCGAGGCAATCCCAGTAAAACCGATGCAGCATTCATCAGAGGGTTTTCCTGCCAGTCTCTGCTTCACCTCGACTCCATTAGGAAAACAAAAGAGGCAGCCAAGAGCTTGTAGCTACATCTAATCATCTCTCTCCCTGCGTCCAGCCCCCCACATTTTGGCTCCATCCATCAGGGCAAATGTGTTTCAATTACACAGTGCTGGATTCAAATTAAATTCTCAAGTGTCTCATCATTTTGACGGGAAGTGGGAAAGCGGAAAAAAAGCGAAAACAAAAAAACCCGTCAAGAACTTAACCGCTGGAAGCGTTTGTGCTGTTGGGCGATTAAACTTGACGGTTTGTCAGGGTGGTATTATTGTCCTCCGTTGGTTTTTTATCAGAGTGTGTGGCGCCTTGTTAGAACTGATTGATTTGAAATTTATTCTGCTTCTGCAACTGAACAGAAGTAGACTGCACAGCCTTCTACACATACATTTCCTCGTGCACCAACGTGTGATTCTTTTTAAAACCATGTTGGAATCAGAGAGATGGGGATTTGGTGTCCCAGAAATTTTGTCTGGAGTGAAAATGTGTCTTTTTCAAACACAAAATATCTTAATGAACCTATGCAACAAAGAAACTGGACACTTGTGCTATAAATTTACCCAGTTAATTAAACAGATTAATAGGTTATTACTTAGTTTGTATAGTAGGACAAGGAGCGCCCTGGTGCCCGATTCAAATCTAGACGGGGACCTTTATTGCAAGTTGTTCTCTCTCACTTCATTTCCTGTCATCTTTTTATAGCCAGCTCTGTAATAAAGGCATAAAACGGCCCCAAAAAATACTTTAGAATAAAAAGGATGAAAAGAAGGAAAAGCTAAGGAGCAGTTTGCAGCTTACAATTAAAAGTTATACTCAGCATTGCAACCTTACACTGCGTTCCAGGTGCACGACGCCAAACTTAAACAAAAAACATGGCTAACTGTGACAAAATGACGTTTCTTTGGCAAGTGTTCATACAACTGAACCACTTGTTTTTTTGGCATTTTTCACCTTTTTTCCGATTAACTTTTGTACAGAGAAGATAACTTTCAGAGATTGTTTACTGTAACCAGCTCCCTAATAACATGGCGACATATTTTGACACCAATTTTTACGTGCAGGACAAGTTTTACTAAATGATAGTATGTGTTATTTCAATTAAGTACAGGTTAATATACTTTACGTTGCCTTTTAGTTGATGGTTTACCATTTACAATGTGCGCTTCCATTGTTGTGTGACAACTGCTTCTTCATGAAGTCGGAGTAGATGGATTTGCCTGGAGTTTAGAGTAGGATCACTGACTTTGAGTGGCGTTTCATTGTAATTTTTCTAGTAGGAGGTCGGAAAGTTTTGAGTTGTCTGGAACGCAGCACAATGCCACTTCAGAAATTGAACGAGCTTGAGGACTCAATGTGGCGAAAATGTATTGATTTCCTCTTATTTTGTCCATCGTTATCAACACAAAGAGATGGGTATACCCCGTATACCTGCGTATTCCCTCCACTACACAACTGAACTGCACTCATTTGACCTGATGTCAGTAAACTGCACACAGCAGCCTCGTGTTTATAGCCTCACAGAGCCGTATACTCTTTAGATTGAAGACGTGACTATATGTGACATCCCAGGTTGATTTGGGACTCTTTATCAACTTTCTGTTGATAAAGCAGGTGTATTTGTACATAACCTCTTTATTGTATTTCAAATGATCCAACATATGATATACAGTATGTCATTTAAGTTGAATGGAACCAAGTGAATAATCAATAATTTACTGCTGCTGCAACACCATCCATCCAGCTGACTCAGCACCGACTCTCGTGGTAACACCATTACTTGTGATTGGTGGCGCTGACTCCCGGCTTCATGCTGGTGTTACATTACTTCTGACTGACAGAGCTGACTACAACTTCTTGAACTTTCTTCCCCCTCAAATGCCACCAAATGCCGCCGAAGTGACAGGAACAAGCAGCGGCAGCGGAATATGTAAGTGGAGACAAAAATTGGCTTTTAGGAGGAACAACTGAGGCTGCTGCTGTTGCTCGTCTACATCAGGGGGCAATACAAGTTAAGGCTACATGTTGTGGAGAGCTGGAGGAAGAGACATCGAGCACCAGTAGCACAGTTTGTATAAAAGTTTAAACCAGTTTACTTTAAGTAGCGTGGGCAGAAAGGAGCAGAGTCAGGAAGGCAGAGCGGATTAAACTGATCCACCAGCTTCTCCGTCACTTATCAGCAATTCAATTAACATGATCTTAAATTCTAATTTAAAGCATCAGCTGCATTATAAGCAAGCTAAAGTACAGAGGTCGTGGCCTCAGCACAGTGCTGGAGAGAAGAAGAGCTGAGAACTGTGCAGCAACAGTGGCTATTACTGCTCATGCAAGTTTAAGTTATTTATTGTTATGTGCACAACAATAACAGAGAAGCAGTCATTAGCCTTGTTTCCATTCACATATTTTTATGCACATTTTGAAGTATCTCATTAGAAAAGCTGTATAGAAATGATCAAAAACGTCCTCAATTGCGCAAAAAAGTTTTACGTTCGCTTGAGGTGGTTTTTGCCTTCGTCAAAAAAGAGTTAAATGGAAACGCTTTTGCCGAATAAAATCTGACTAGCGAACATTTAACTCACATGACTGATCAGCTGTTACTGCTGTCCGCGTCTTCCCAGATATATATTTATATTGTCTTCATCTCCAGACAGCATGAAACATGGTTAATACTAGCTGACGTGAAAGAACAATTAAAACTTGCCCAATTGAAACAAATTCCTGAAGACCTCTCTCTATTTTTTGCGCATTGGCGTCACTTTAGGTTTAGAAAACAAAACCACTATAGTTAGGTTTAGGAAAGAACTACATGGTTGGGCTTAAAACTACTACGTTTGTACAGTGAAAATGACACTGAACGCTGTGAACACGGGACATAAACGAACAGCTGATTGTAACGTGAAAGTGAAACTTAACGCACCGGACACGAACAGCGGTCTCCTGGATGAAAGCCTCGTGTTTGTTGGACCCATCCACTTCCCCTCCTGTCCACCCAGTGTGTGTCTTTTCACTCTTTAAACTAAGTCACCATACTCCCGGCGCACTTTCTCTGCGCGTTTACTGTTGACACGGATGGGTTTACATTGTAGTTAATGGAAGGCCCGGTTCGTTTCATACCAGCGCTAACGTTTGCCTTGTGCGGTGGTATCAAACGCCGATGGCTGTAACAAAACCTTGGTATGTAACGCCATGGGATAAAAAGGAAAAGAAAACATGCAAGTAAAAACCAGAATCTAAGACATAAAATAGTGCAGAAGTTAAAATAGAGGGATATAATATAACATATATGAGATATTAAATTGATAATATATATTTCTGGTAGACAGGTGTACAGCCTGGAGTAGGCTGGATAGTGGTGGTATAGTAGTAGTGATAGTTTAGCTCCCATCCTGCCTCTTCTCCTGGGGCGGTCGACTCCGCTTTGGGTGGCGTTTGGTCTGGCTGGGTGATCAGGAAGATGACTTTATCCAATCCCAACACTTCCTTTTCCGATGTCGATGAGTGTATCTCTGTCATATGCCATACGTGCTCCAGTAACAAAGACGAAAAGACGACAAATTAAAACAGAAATGTAGTGAAATTCATGGGAGCTACCGGCCGCCACATAGATGTTGTTAAAGCTGGATGGTGTTAAAAGCAGAGCTGAAGTCCACAAAGAGGATCCTGACAAGGTGCCCGGGGGATCCAGGTGCTGAGGAGGAGGAGGTGCAGCATCGTCTGTGCCGCTTTTATTGGAGGGGATCCAGTTGTGGGGCGACAACTGGCAGCAACGGGGAGGTAGTGGTTGAGATCTGTGGGCCGGGGTTTGTTGGGTATGCGGTTTATGATGGCAGTTTTCCAGAGGGCGGGTATTGTGGCAGTCTGGTAGGATTTGCAGAGGAGTGAATGAAGAATTTGTGAGAGATCCAGGCCTGAATAAGACACCCTGAGGCTCCTTCTGTGCCCTTTTATTCACTTTACATTTGGAAACAGATTTTTATGGGTTTTATAAAGTCATTTAAAAGTAATCAGGGGTGTAGTTGCTTCAGTAAGAGAAATAACTGCCCTCTTACTGGACACAGATTAGCACTTAAACACGGTCAGCTGGGCAACGAGATCATTACACTGAATTTGACTCATATTGGCGTCTCCTTTATTAATATTCTTGCAGTTTCCACGGTGATTTATGGAAAGAAACAGATTCGGTGAAGATTTGGTTTCGTCCCTGCAGCGCCGCCTGACGCTGGGTTCACTTCCTGTTGTCACAGTTATACACTGTGGCACGTTTTTCATCACATCTGTTGTATCTCACTTGTGGTGATTCTCCAGAGTCTGTCGTCTGCTCTGTCACTCAGAATTAATGCATAATACAAGAGTCAGTTCGCAGCCGGAATAACAGACATTTATTGAGATAACGTGCTGCAGATAAAGACTTCAAACTTCCAGATAAGAGAAGTTCAGAGAGAGTAGAGGGTGAAGATAAGAGAAGAGGTGTGTGGAGTGTGTTTTCTTCGAGATACAAGTTTTAAATCTGTAATATAAAGAGTGTGTTTGATTTTATGTGTATGCAGGTTTCCCAGGAGGCAACCCCAGTCATACGGAGCGAAGCCCAGACCTTCACCATCGGAGTCCTGCCTCAGACTCCAGGATTCCCCCAGCTGGCCCCCGACTGCGACCTGCAGGTCACGGTGAGGGATCAAAAACAATGTCAAACTTACACAGGAAACCTCGACTTCTATATAGTAATGCAAAACAATGGGTTGTATAGGAAAATTAATATTATTTGAATAATTTTTCCCAAGAGGTTTAATCAGAAATGATCCAAAGAAACAGTAAAATATAAATCACACAGTTCTCCACCTCTGACTCATTTATATAACCCTCTGTCCTGGCCAATATAACAGTGTTTATTACATATACAATATGTACATTATCGATGTTGAATCACATTTTCAGAGCTCAACTTTCAAAAGTCGTCACAAACATTCTGAATTCAAACTCTGAGATCTGAGAAGTCAACAGCTTTTGGTCCCACACACCTGTCAGTAATATTTTAAGGTGTGCAGAAACTTTTTTGATGTTTTTACTTGTTGAAAATGTCATTTCCAATTTTTTATTATTAGTTCTTCAACCTAGAAATCCTAATGTGCTACATCTAGCTCACTGAAGTCAGGCTAACAGCTGTTTTAATTAGTATTTTATTGAATTTTCTATATAAGCATGGTCACATTTTGGTCAACAAATCTAATGACTCCTATACAGAATATGCAAAGTAATATTAATAATATAAAAACTAGGGCTGCCAATAGATTAAAATAGTTAATCGCGATTAATTGCAAATTAATCACACATTTTTTATCTGTTCAAAATGTACCTTAAAAGGAGATTTGTCAAGTATTTAATATTCTTATCAACATGTGAGTGGACAAATATGCTGCTTTATGCAAATGTATGTATATATGTATTATTAGAAATCAATTAACAACACAAAACAATGACAGATATTGTCCAGAAACCCTCACAGGTTCTGCATTTAGCGTAAAACAATATGCTCAAATCATAACATGGCAAACTGCAGCCCAACAGGCAACAACAGCTGTCAGTGTGTCAGTGTGCTGACTTGACTATGACTTGCCCCAAACTGCATGTGATTATCATAAAGTGGTCATGTCTGTAAAGGGGAGACTCGTGGGTACCCATAGAACCCATTTTCATTCACATATCTGGAGGTCAGAGGTCAAGGGACCCCTTTGAAAATGGTTGTGCCAGTTTTTCCTCGCCAAACATGATTTGTACCGATGGATTCTTTAGGTTTTCTAGTTTAATATGATACCAGTATCTTCACTGTAACTTTAAAACTGAGCCTGTTACACTCTAAAAAAAAAAAAAATTCTATTTGTTTGTGCATGTGGATCCCTCAGTTATAATCACATGTGGCGTATCAGAGTTGGAGGATCTCTGGTTTTATATCTGTTCTCACCTCAGCTTGTGTGTATGTGTACATCGGTCTGTGTGTGTGTGTGTGTGTGTGTGTATGTGTACATCGGTCTATGTGTGTGTGTGCAGGCTCTGGAGGATCGGGTGACGGAGATAACACCTTCAGCTCTGTCCTTCCTCGACTCTGAGACTCCCAGCGAGAAGCTCATCTACAACATCACCAAACCTCTACCGTCAGGACAAGGTCAGCTACACACACACACACACACACACACACACACACACACGCACACACACACACACGCACTGAGCTTTTCCCTCATAATGTAGAAAAGATTAAAAGGCTTAAAATCTAAGTTGTGTCAGGGGGCAGGAGCTTTATAATTAGACACAGTGAGTGAGCTTCTGAGCCTGTGTTTCATTCCTGACTCACAGTTAATGTGTTAAGCTACACTGTTCATCATTAATTATCACATAAGTGCCCACGAGCAAGGCACTGTGACCCATAGGTTGACCTGCAGCGATGGAGCTGCTCAACTATTTCTTAGCAGCTGGAAACAGTTTAACAATCTACTAATAAAGATAACTGTTAAATGATGATTTAATATTCTTATATGAGTAATTTAGGAAACTTTAGCTTTAATGCCTTGCTCAAGGGTTTATCTTTTCAGAAACTAACAACCTGTTGTTCCTCAGCCTTCTTCAGTGGCATCACCACCCTCCAAAGTTATTTAATTACGTCTCTTTGTCTGGACTTTAACAAGAAGTGTCGATTTCCTTTTCGCTGACTGTAATGTGCCCGGCCTTCAGAACTGGAGCCATTAATTTCAGCGTCGGACCATCTGACAAGCCTGTGTGTCATTTTCAACTCTCCGGCTAATGAAAGGGAAAAACGATTTACAATGGGTCATATTCATCAGCTAATGGACTGATAAATCTGCGTAGGAATCGTTTTGAACGGAGCCAATGAGGAGGAGGACAGAGTCGGATTAAACAGCAGCGTTTTGTCATGAACGTTTTATTTTGTGAAATTAGATTTGAGATATTTGTTCTGAGTCAAGTATTCTTCCTAAAGACTTTTTCACCCGTCTTTAGTGTAGCGTTATCTATCCAAAAAACTTTCTCTGGCTCTGTCTGCTGAGAAGAAAGAAGTCTGAATGTAATACTCTTCCTGTGCTGCTCGTCTTCAGGTACGATCGAGCATCGGGACAGACCGTACGTACCGGTGACACATTTCACTCAGGCCGACGTCAACAACGGCAAGCTGGTCTACAGACCGCCGCAGGCCCCTTCACACCTCCAGGAGCTCTACCAGTACTCCTTCATTGGTGAGACACACACGTGCACACACTCACAAGACAATATGCCATTTTATTCAATATTGAAAAATATTCAATATTTAAAAAAAAAAACATACATGAATAAATAATTATGGCTGTGAAATAAATAAATATGGCTTTGAAATAAATCCTGAAATAAATTAATGAGGCAATAAATATAGAATATAGAAATAAATGTAAATATAAATATATAAATGAGTCCCTATAGTCCAATAAATAAATTCATAAATAAATCCTGAAATAAATAAATGAGGAAATAAATATATAAATAACTCTAAATATAAATATATGAATGAGTCGATATAGTTCAATAAATTAATTAATAAATAAATAAGTATGGCTATGAAATAAATCTTGAAATAAATAAATGCGGCAATATATATATAAATAAATGTAAATATAAACATATATATGAGGCAATATAGTTCAATAAATAAATACATAAATAAATGAATAAATAAGTATGGCTATAAAATAAATCCTTAAATACATAAATGAGGAAATGAATAAAGATATAAATGGAAATATAAATATATAAATGAGTCAATATAGTTCAATAAATAAATAAATACATATGGCTATGAAATTAATCCTGAAATAAATAAATGAGGCAATAAATAAATGTTAATATAAATATATAAATTAGTCAGTATATTTCAATTAATAAATATATAGAAGGGTGCTTTTCAGAGGACTACTTATTCATTTCAGGGGACTTTTATTTCCCATCCCTTTTTATTTATCTGTCATTTTCAAATTAATAGGGTATGGTTATCTCACAGATTTATTTATTTATTTATTTATTTAATATTGAATAAAATTACATTCCATGTGATTACAATGATAATGTGATTAATACAAGCATACATATTCACACACACTAACCCTCAGCCTCTGTATAATACACTGATAATTTTATTTAATTTAATTAGGAGAACTTGCCAGCTGTGTCTTTGGGTAAATAGTGTAACCAGACCAGTTGGTCAACTTGGCCATTACTGTATATGATGAGAACATCCAGTGTTGCCCAAAAATCAGACTGTTTGTTGGCTTCAGGATGTAAAACTTCAGTATTACAGATTCTGTATCAAAAGAAAAAAGATATTAATTAAAAAATCAGTAATGAGCTCTTGTTTTATTAAATTGCCTCTTGGTGTTTACATTCTGAAAATCAGACATAATTAATCTGAACTGGCTGCAGCGATCAGGTTTATTTCTGAACTGTTTCAGCCGAGCAGCCACATATTGATCTGTAGCTGAGCAGTCCGTCGTCGCCCACCACAAACACTTTCTGTGGAAACAAAATAAGTAACTCCAGCTTCATGACACTGTATTAGTTTTCTAGATCTACCACATAAAACCAGTGGATTTATCCGCCGCGTGTTATGTTCAGGTGATTTACTATTCATAGAGCTGCTGCGAGCTCTCAATTTCTCATGACTTGAATATGTCACCTACTGTCACTCACTTTGGTGTTTTGTTAAAGGGGCTTTCCAATCATTTCACATGTCAAAGTCAATCTAGTAGACACATGGAGCGCTGCTCATCCTGCGGAAACAGATGTGTGATGTCTTCTATATCAGAACATCTCAAGCCTGAGAAAACGACTGAAGTGATTACTCAAGTAACACTTGAGTAATCTCGGCTTTATACTCGGAGACGGCGTATTTATTAACAGAATGTCTGCGTTATAAACTGCAGGTGACAGAGAACGGTGTTTGAAAGGTGTTCACCAGAAAGAAACTATCTGTGTTTCAATAATCGTTTGCCATGTCTGCCTTCATTGGTTGGTGGATTTAAGATGGAATGGACTTACAATCATCTGCAGACTTCAAAAAAATATTATTACATGATGAATTTTTAAACAGCTGATGCCTAACTCTCTGTTCATTGTAGTCACTCGGTCTCATGCAACAATTAATATCATATATTGCCATGCAACGGGCGGCACGGTGCTGCAGTGGTTAGCACTGCCGCCTCACAGCAAGAGGGTCGCAGGTTCGAATCCAGCTTGTGTCCAGCAACTACTGTTGACAGATATTAAAACTGACAGTTAAAAAGAAGAAGAATAGACTACCCGTGTTGACTGTGTCTCCCCAAACATTTCTCATCCAGACTTGTTTAGCCTTCTGTTTTTGTTTTTATGCCTCTACGATGGTGACAGCCGTGACCAGAGATTATGTTTTTGGGTTGTCTGTCTGTCCGTCTATCCCAAGCTCAGGAATGCCTGCAGCGAATTTCTTTCAAATTTGGTGGCCAAAGGTCAAGGTCACTGTGACCTCACAAAACACGTTTTTGGCCATAACTCTAGAATTCATATACTTATTATGACAATTTAACACAAATGTCCAACAGGATAAAATGATGAAGTGATGACATTTCGGACAGACATGGATGTAAACTGCAACTTGACTGGTTGGCGAAGGCAGACAACCACGAGGCTGCAGAGCATCACTACAGCAAGTTGTAGCACCACGTCAGTCTCCGTTTTGTTTACATCTGAGATCACATGAGGTGGTGCGTTGCTCCCTCTGGCACCAGAACTTTAATAATATCCCGTGGTGTGCGATGTGCCGTTATTTTCAGATCTTGTAGTGTGTGCATGTTTGAGATTAGAGAGAAGAAGATCTGTGAAGTTTCTCTTTATGTGTGTGTGATGCAACCCGATTTTAAAATGGGTCATGATTGTAAAACTCCTGTAGTCTGAGCTCGGCTTCAGAGAGCTCTTATCTTGATGATGATTCAGTATCCATTGCGCACAGAAACACTCTTTAAATTATTAGTTTAGTGTAACTTTTTTCAGGTAATTTAGCAAAACTCTGCCCTAGATTATAAAATCCCTGATCGTATATACTGTATACCCTCACCTTAGCATACGGGATGAATATTTAAACAAGATGAGTGGAATTAAAAAAACAATCTGAGGGAGGGTGAGACGTTTTCAAAGTGAATTTTTTTAAGAGACGCACGTTCCAAAAGATAACCCATAATCCCAGATCAAAGATGACTTTAGTTTCTCTTAATCTGGGTTTGTGGAGCTCCAGAGGAGAGCTTTGTGTCAGTAAATCATCCACATCGCCTCCCGACTTTTATGCATTTTAGCGTCATCCGTTCAGTTTTTATGATCACTGCACCGGCCTGTCAGCTCAGCCTGAATACACTGTTTTTTACTTTTATCACCTCACAGCTCTAAAAGTTTGCTTTTTTTTTAACCCCAACAGGTCTACCGGAGTCGCTGAGCGTCTATTTCACAGGTAAATACTTCATCTTCCTCAATTTAAAGAGGAGGAGGAGGAGGAGGCAAATTGTTTCCTCTCTCTTTCCCATCCTCGTCTCATTTCCCCCCCACACCTCCTGCTCCATCCTCAATCTTCTCCTCCCGCCTACTCCTGTCTACCACTGATATCTCTCACTGAAATATTTGTCTTCTCTTCAATCTCCTCTCCATCTCTTATTTTCTCTCCCCGCTCCGTTGTACTTTTATCTCTGTTGTGTTTTCATCTTCCTTATTGTGACATTTTTTCTTACTTAAGTCTCCTCTTGCTCCTCTTCTCTGACCTCAATCTCTCCCGTTCTCTCCTTTCGCGTCCTCGGCACTTCCTACCTTTTTGATTTCATCTTCCTCTCATTTGCTCTCCTCCCTTGATCTCTCCTTCTCTGTTTCTGTTCATTTCCTTTTAAAGGGCGGGTCTATTATTTTTTAGTTTTTTTAGGTTTGATATCATTCTGTAGCTTCCTACTCTTGTTCCTTATGTATTCAAATCCGAACATTCGAAGTACGTATGTTTTAGTGTCAAAATACAATTTTCCCTTCAAGCCCTTCTAAAAACTTTTTTCCCACGTGACCTGATGTAGGTTTCTGCATGATGACGCTGCTACACATACAGTATATATATATATATATACATCCTTATAGTCAGTGTATTAACGTTACATACAGTAACTTAGATTGCGGTCGGTGTGCTCCCAGTTTGGAGAAGCAGACAGGAGTACCGGCACGGAAGATAAGCTGTACCGCTCTGGACGCCACGTTAGTTCGGATCTGAAAGTCACACAATAACACAAACTAACTAACCGATCGATGCAGCGGTCGACCAGAAACTATTGTGTTCTGAGAGGTAAAATTACTGTTTTTGTGAATGGAGTCTTGTGGCTTTGAAGACAGTTATATAACGGCTTCAGTCCCCCGTCAGAAAGGGCGGTCTGATGGCGAGGTAAAGCGGTTAAAATATTCTAAATATAGTGTACACTTAAACTGATATTGATTTTTTTAGGTGGCTAAAATACGTTTTTTCTGCTGCTCCCATCCACTTTACCTCGCTGTCAGACAGCCCATTCTGATGGAGAACTGAAGCCGTTGTATTGCTCTCTTCAAAGCCACCAGACTCCATTCACAAAAACAGGGATTTTACCTCACAGAACGGGAGTATACATACAACCCCACTTCAAAAAATCCAAACTAACCCTTTCAATTATTTCCAAACAGCTAACATTGACTCAACTAGTGCTAGCGTGCACATTATTCATGACCTGATTGATTAGCTTACTTTGGAAATCTGCATCACTGCTTTTAGCAATGGCTGAGTGGTTTCCATTTGAAAAGAGCAGAACACATATGGACCTGCCCTTTAATTTTCTCTATAAATGTCCTTTCTCTTTCCTCCACTTGGGTTTTTTTCTCTCTCATCTCCAGCTTCCTCCGGTCTTTTCTTCTCTCCTTGACTCCTTCGCCTTTCCTCCTCTTACCTCCACACTGTTGCTCTCATCTTCTCTCAGCTCTTAAGTTCATCTCTTCTTCTCAACACTAAATCTCTCCTCTCTTTCTTCACTCCTGTACCACTTCCACTGCATTTCACCTCTGTCACTTCGCTCTTTGTTGCACTCAATCACTTTCGCACCGATCTGGCTCGACTGTGATCTTCAGATCCACTTTGATTTTTATCTTCTAGCTCTTTGACCTTTGACCTGATAAGTTTCCTCTGTTTGCTACACGTTTGATAAAGTGCCTCTGCACTCTGCCTCAATCCTCAGCAGAAGCTGTGTGAAGCTGAATGAGTGTTTACGGATGCTGGGAGACGTCACCAAAGTGCTTTTCACTTTAGTGGAGGCCTTGAGGCACACACACACACACACACACACACACTGCATCCATCCTGCTTCACTTTTGTCTTTAAAGGGAAACTAAGCAAAAGATATAACAACAGTTATCAACAGTCAATTACTGCTCTGTGGCACAAAAGATAAAAGTATACTTACCCAAGTCCTTCTGAGGTACTTGTACTTAACTTGAGTATTGAGTATACATTTTGTACAAGGTTATATTTCTATTCCACTACATTTGAGAGGTAAATATTGTACTGAAATGATTTGCAAACTAATTTGTTGATCAAGCACCATTTAAATTCTTCAGTAAAGTAATTTCTCGAGCAGAAATTGCCAAACATTCTCAGGTTCAGCTTCTTAAATGCAATACTTTGCTACTTCTCTCTGTTTTTACATTAAAACTTAATATTTTTTTTGATTTGGACTGTTGGGCTATAGGAAATTGTGATGGGCAAATTTTACAATTTTCTTACATTTTGTGGACCAAACAATTAGTTGATTCTTTGAAAAAGTAATTGAAGGATTAAGCGGAAAATGCAAAACTCATTAGTTGCAGCTAGGGTTGCAAAACTCTGTGAATATTCAAGGTTGAAACTTTCAATGAGAATTTATAAGGATTTACAGGAAATATTCTTATTTTGGAAAAAAAGAAAAAATTCTTGAGCTTAACTTCCCTTGGAAAATTTCTGGAAATTTACCGACACTTTGCAACCCTAGTTGCAGCCCTACACTACAATAATGGCTACTGATGGTTACTATGCAGATCAAGGATTCACATATAAATCCTATGATATGCTTATTTATTGTTAGGTTAAACTACCGTGGTGTATTATGATGTAGAATTTACCTTTAAAACGCTGCTTACATGTTAAAGCATCAGTGATGTCACTCTGAAAGGGGCCATTTATCAACATGAGTAGTTTACATGTGGAGACTTAATTGGAAGGATTATTAGAAGTATGCCCAAAGTAATTTACTCTACAGCCCTCCAATGTCCCTCATAGCTTGTGGTAATCGTTCTATAATTAGCATTACATTAAAAATCCTGTTGCATTCATGTTGCTGCACATACACACTTCTTTAAATACTTCATCAAAAAGAGAAGAAAATATTGTCAAACTCTGTCCATCTGAAATATGAGCCATCACCGGATGTGATAATTGGCTTGTTGTTCTTTCTTGGTTAGTTAATTGGTTTTTTTTAAGGTCATATGTAGAAGTGACAAATGGAGCCAATACAGCCGATAATCCCGCCCAAAAGATTTAATGAGTGTAACGAGTTTCCACCTGAATCCCTGATGAATTGTTTCAGGGGTTTAGTTAATTGATTCATGGAGATTTTTAATTATAGCTCCTGTGATCGTGTGTGTGTTTTCTTTCTTTCTCTTATTAATAATCTTGTGTTTAGTGAGCCGACTCGAGGAAGCTGATTAGCTTTTTCCACCAGTTTTATCCTTCAAAATATCCCTCAGTAAAGGAGCTGAGGAGGTAATTAGCATCAGAGGTGTTTGTGTGTGTCTTTGCTTATCTGATTCATTTCCTTATTTTTCTGTGTGTGCATTTTTCTCATGTTTTATGTGTTTGCTTACATTGTTTTCACAGTGTCGGACGGCGAACACACAACTCCTGAGTTGGACTTTGCCGTCCTGCTGCTGTCGAACCATCAGCAGCCGCCGGTGTTTCAGGTTCTGGACCCGCTGCTGGAGGTCAGCCTGGGAGGTCAGGCCCCCATCGGTAAGAAAAGAACAGACTCACACACACACACATACAGATACACATATCCGAGAAGACAGCCTGCGGTGAAGAGGTCCAGTAAGTGATGAAGTGTACTGTGTGAGGTAATGAGCTCTGAAGTACGGCCCTGATGAGCAACAATACTGGAGAAAGAGCTGTGTGTGTGTGTGTGTGAGTGTGTTTGTGTTTACAGTCCGGTACAGACAGTTAATTTTCTCCTTCTCCTGCTTCTTCTCTCTTAACACTCCTTTACTCCTCCTGTGTGTGTGTGTGTGTGTGTGTGTGTAGGTGGTCAGCAGCTGGCAGTGAGCGACGCTGACACAGCTCCAGATGAGCTGGAGTTTGAGCTGGTGGAGGCGCCCGTCCACGGAGAGCTGATTAAGACCGACGGCAACACACACACCACCATGACCAACGGTGAGATGATACACACACACAACACAGGCAGGCAAAGATCATAAATCAGCTGTTAGTATTTCCTCCAGGTGTTCTGGTAGATTCTGACAACTGGAGGATGTTACTGTAAGGCTTTATGATTGTGATTGTTGTTCCGATTGTTTGGCCACACTCACAGATTATCATGAAACTCATACAATAACAAACAGATGGTACAACAATAGGATATGTATCACTTTCCATGGTTTGGATACGATTCAAGGACGATATTTAGCTCATCTAGAGCGATATGATACGATACGATGCGCTACGATACGATACGATACGATACGATACGATACGATGCGCTACGATACGATGCGCTACGATACGATACGATACGAAACGCTACGCTACGTTAAGTTACGATACGATACGTAACACTACGCTACGATACGATACGATACGATACGATACGATACGATACGATACGATACCATAAGATAAGATAAGATACGATACGATTCAATGACTTCGATACAGTAACTTTTTTTTACCAAAAATTCAGTCAGTGTGACTGTAAAAATAAATATCTGGATACTGGGCAGTGCAGGTCAGGATTCCTCAAAGTTTTCCTTGTTAGGGAATCAGGGATAAATTAATTATGGATATAAACACAAATATTAATGGTAAATGCATACACCTTTTATTTGAAATAATAAAAAGTGCAACTTCAGTAACTGCTGCTTCAGTTCTCAAGATGCAAAGCAGTGCAATATTTAACAAAAAAATATAATAAACCAACTTCTATTCAAGTTAAATGAACAGTGGTTTAACCTGCTGCTGTCCTCATTTTCAAAGCAAAAGGTAGAGCAGTAATATTTAGCAAAAAATAAAATGCAAACAACTTCTCTCCAGGTCGAATGAATAGTGGTTAGATAGGCATGTTTTTATGTATCAGTATGTTCTTGCCACTTTCTCCTCCACTGTCTTAACTTAATTCCATCAATATCAGACGGGGTTGGCCATCTACGCCTTCCTCTTTTTCAAACCTGCCTACATACACATTGTTAATAGATCAATATACCCTGAAAAATATCCACTGAATAGATGTGACTACTTAACATCTCTTGTCACGACTTTGGTTTTATAAATCTGCAAATAAATCTAATCAAAAGGTACTTGCAAATTATGTTTGGCTGTTCTTCTGGCTGTTAAGAGTCATATGATTTTTTATTATTAAAGTTATTATATTCTTAGTTTGAGTTTAATTGGAAGGGATAAAAAATGAGAGCGAGCAGCTTGGAAGGTCGAAGGCTCAGACATAGAGACATTTATTTTGTGGCCTCAAAAAACTGGTTTCTCTCAGGGTTTTGTCCAAACTCACTTACAAAAACGTATTCTGTGGTTATAAAGTTGTCCATGTACACTAAAACCTCTCCGTCCCGACAGGTGACATCTTCACCTTCAGCGACATCACCCGCAACGTTCTGCTCTACCGACACACCGGCCTCACCACCCAGGAAGACGCCATCACCTTCTCCGTTAGCGACGGCATCTCCATGGCGGTCATCGTGGTGCAGGTGGAGGTGCTGGGCGCCGGGGGCGACGGGCCCCAACGGGACCCGGCCGCCACGCTGTCGCTGGAAGTGGGCGAGAAAAGCAGCACCGTGATCAGGCGCTCACACCTGGCTTACACTGTGAGTTGAACAGGGATGAATCATAGCTATAACTGTTAGCTTCTTCTGAGATAGTAGAGTTTTATTTTGGTTTGAAGATTAGATTATTCATACTCTGTTCACTGAGTCAGTTAAGATGCTATTTCAGGTTTGGTTTTGGAGTAAATTGCATGAGACGGTAGTAAAATATGGTTTTAAATACATCAAATCATAACTAACTACTTTACATTGTGTAAATACATGTATATTATTATATTAAATATTTTTCAGCAATATTAAAAAGCATTTTTTATGTAATATCAGTCACTTTCTTTTAGCAGGAATGCAAATCTTCCTCTCCTGGGTCAATGCAATCATAGCAAACAAGCACCCTGTAAAATGTAACATGCATACCATTACAGTACATTATATCTTTGCTTGCACTTCAGCATCTGCTAATGCATTTTACATTAGTAGTGTCCCATTAACATATATATTATAGCATAAATTATTGCTGTTATCGGCTATTAGCTTTTTTCCCTTTTCCATTAACATTTCAAAACCCTGAAAAAGAAGCAACTGTTCAGGTTCATCTTGTTTACCATCAGCTGTAGAATATTGTTCTAATCAGGACTATTTGTAAGTTAAGGTGATCACACTTTGAGGTTCTGCTTTGAGGTTTTTGTTTTGCTGTTAAGATGAATTTAAGATCACAGTAAAAAGTTTTAATGAAGTGGGATGTAGTTGTGACGGTGTTTCGTCTCTCACAGGACAACACGTCGCCCGACGACCAGATTCAGATCCAGCTGGTGTCGGTACCGATGTACGGCATCCTGACCAGGAGCGAGTCCCAGCAGGAGCACCAGGAGCTGATGGAGTACTCCTCCTTCACCATGGAGGACATCAGCAAGAGCAGGATCAGGTAGGAGGGACAGCAGGCAACATGTTAGAGGTTTAAAACACTAAGGGCCCTATCTTACACCCGGCGCACAGCGCAGCACAACTGTCATTGCTACAGTAGTTTCAGACAGACGCAGTTGTCATTTTCACGCCCAGCGCCCACGTTGTGTAAGTAGCAAATGTACTTGCGCCCATCTGTGTAGCCATGGGCTTGTTGGTTTTAAAATGAGGCGCTTAGTTGGCGCATTGCTATCTGGAGGCAGAAGAAAGCCAGTTGATCAACAAAACGCTGGTCTAAAGTCTGGTGCAGTATTTTCCTGCTATTTAAAGGGCTCATTATTCAGATAGTAAGATGAGTCTAAAGGCAGGTTCACAACACTCTGCTTGTTACACACACAGGGACGCAGCAGCTCCTCCTCCTCAGTTAAATACAGTGGCAACGCTACAACAATGTTTTTATTTGTGGTGACAATTCAGAGTATAATGAAGTGAAGCTCTCAGGCATTCTGTGTTGCTCAACCTGCAGCACCGTGACCACAGAGATCACGGTGCTCATCATCCCTCTGTGTGTGTGGTGGTGTAGACATAGGCTCTCTCCGCACCGCCTCTCTGGCAGTGCACAATTGCAAGCCCGTGCGTAAAGCAGCCTCCAGATGATCCTGCTCAGCCGGTCCGAGCCCCCCCCCCCCCCCCCCTTGGGTTGCATCGGATACAGTTTTCATTATTTATCAATACGTGTTTATCATATTTAGCCTAGTGCTTATTATCATAATATGAATTTTGCTCCTGCACCGGTTAAATAGGTTATCGGTGCATTTGCTCAGATGCAGTCAGATGGAGTTGCTGATGGGACGGCGGAGGCAGAGGGTCCACCGGCCGAGGACAACATACTGCTCGCGCACTTTCACTTCACGCACGAGCAGATCCGCTTCCTCAGCAGAAAACCGCTCCCTTCTCCAATTTGCCGAATCCACCTTTTAAATAGCAATGCACCCAATGTGCAGGTGCACCTAGCTTTTAAAGGAATATGACACTCTGATTGGTTTAATTAAGAGACTAAATACAACCCCTTTGCCCGTTGCGCCTTACTTTGCACCCAGTTTATGCGCCACTTAACTAGCAAAAGTTGAGCTGGACACGCCCTAAATGCACTTGTGCCATGCACTTTAGATCATGCACTATAGATTGTTTAAATAGGGCCCTAAATGTAGAATGAGTTCATGCAAACCTCATCAAAACCAAATATAAAGTCAGGAATATTTTTATGATTTCCACCAGGGTAAGACTGATGTATTGTACCTTTTTAAGTACTTCATGATCACACCTTAGAGGGTGCTTCTAATCTTTTTCTTTGTTTATTAAATAGCTGCGTCCAGAGAAATCATTACAGTGTGATTTGGAAGTATTTTACTTATCTTCAAAGGCAAGAGTCTCTAAAACTAGCAATGAAAAGCGCCCAGAAGAATATTCTCGGTTTCAGCGCAGGGTTTTTAGTTTCCCATGATGGTTTAAATGCTACTTCAGAGGCTTATAAAAACAGAATATCAGCATAAAACCTGCAGCTATTAACCAAAAATGACTTTCAAAAACCCAGAAGCAGTCGTTTTATAAGCATAAAGGTTCTTGAGGGTCCAGGAGAGAGTGAATTAGCACCTTTTTAGTTCTTCAATAGGAAAAAAAAAAAATGCTCAAAGAGTTCTGTTAACAGCTCCCTCTTGATGACAACTTTTTTTAGGAACTATAAATGTGGATACCAATTTTTCCTTGACCTGCAGACATGTTTGGTTTTAAAATAGATTCAGAAGTGTTTCAGAGGAGTTTAGAATCCTTCAACAAAAGTTAAAACATGAAAACCACTCAGATTGAAGTCAAGAGCCGGAAAGAGTGATGATATGCTTTTGGTTCGCTGAGGCGCTGACAGCCTTTAATAAAGAGGCTGTTTTAAAAGAAAAGTCTGGTGTTGATGCCACTCTGTGAGAGATAAAACGGGCTTTGAGGGTTCTTCACGCTGCAGTCGTAGTCGTGATCAATTTCTGTGATTGCAGCTCCAGTCGGTTGGGATCATGTCCCCCTCACAGCCGAGGAGGACGTCCTAATAGCTTGCTGAGACATTTTGCTTTCCTTCAATCTAACGTTTCTCTCTGCAAACATTAACAAAACAAAACAAATGAATTAGCGGGATATAATTTAGTATCCTTTCCCCCCCCATTACGCTCAGTGACTCAGTGACTGTTGGCACAGGCAATACCAATTAGCATCACTCTGATATTACCTGCAAGAGGTACTGAGGCCCCATATGAGAGGCGCTGAGATGAAATATAAATATTCACATGCTAACTGCTTCATTTCCATAATGCGGGCCCTGATTAGCTTTAGCGCAGGACGATCCTCCGGGGGCAATCTGCAAATCGCCTGTATTAGTTTTGTCTCTGTGGCGTTGGCTCGAACAAACAAGAGCCGGGAATTGTTTTATGAGAATTAAATGGGATTAGAGAAGAGTATACCGGTATGGATTCAAATTTTATTAGTGCTTTGCAGAGATTAGCAGCTGCATCGTTGTGGGAGGTCTAAAGCAAAGCCTTCCCAAGTCCTCTTATCAGTCCAGGATTAGACAGATTTATGTTTTCATTAAAGGAGAATTATTGTATCAAACAAATTAGTTGTTAAACAACACGCCATCAGCGTAACAATTATCTCCTTAGACAACAGATCTAACCGGTGTCTCCATCTACAGGTACATCACCTCCTTAGAGACGGGCAGCCAGCCGGTCACCGACATCTTCCACTTTGTAGTTTACGACGGAGACAACAATCGCCTTGACAACCAGATGTGCACCTTCACCATCACCTCCACGCCCAGACAGCCGCCGGTGGTCACAGTCCGCAGCGGCATCAAGGTAGAAAACTTCTTTACAGCGTACACACATGAGAAATATAATATATAAACAGTACAGAAACACACACAAACCTGCACACACTCACACAGGACCAATTCTGATCCTAATATATAAAAGATTACAATTTTATGGCTGGTACATTACATAAACAGTCTTGTACACACAAACTGCACACTGTTATTTCCTCTCCATTACCCTGCCTGCTCATAAGAGACTCAAATCCTCAAATACTCTTTTGAGGTTTTTTTTTTTTTTTTTAAAAAGCAGCTGCAGAAACAGTCATTAACGAGACAAACGAAGCGAAGGAAACCATCGCACACTGTCACATGTTGTCCTTCAGATAGCATCAGACCAACCCTGTTAGTGACACTGGTGGAATGTAACTAAGTACATTTACAGACAAATCTGAGGTACTTGTACTTTATGTGAGTCTTTGAAGAGCTTCTAAAACTAGGGCTGTCAAAGTTAAAGCGATAATAACCCGCAAATTAGTTTTAACGCCACTAATTTCTTTAACGCATTAACGCAACTTGTGATTTTTAGGTTGTAACGGGCTCAGTTTTAAAGCTAGAGTGAAGATACTGGCATCATATGAAACAGAAATTAGACTTGGATCTGCTGTATGAGATGGGAATAAATGAACAGTAACAATCACATGCAATTATTGAAAAGAATTATTGAAATGTGAACAAAAACCTTTTAATTGAATCCTGTGTCGTCAAGGTTATTCATTCACGTGTTTTACCCATTATTTCGAAGGCCCATTATCACGGTAAATAGCTTGTATCACCGCCGTCTGTCTGTGCTGCAGCTTTTGTAATCTCTCCCTTTCACTGATTTTGAACGTCATCAGTATATGAAGTCATCGGTCAGACTTCATTCTTCTGAGGAGATAGGGGGAAAACATCCAAATGTCTGCCTATTCAGAGCCGTACCTTTACTTCTATCATGATGAAATAACCCCGTCCTCCCTCTGCATCATTGTCGATGTAATAATGATCCGTAAAGGAACCAACTGGACTTATTTTGTTGTTTAGGTCCAGGAAGGCGGCCGAGTGCAGCTGTCTACCAGTCACATCATGGTGTCGGACCTGGACACGCCCAGGAAGGACCTGCTGGTTTGGCTCGTCAGTCCTCCGAAGTACGGCTTCATCGAAAACACCAACAGAGGTGAGGCCTTCTTCTGTATGTGTGTGTTTTATTAGCATTGTGAGGTTTGGAGAGTTGGACATTGTTTCATGTAAGGTTACAAATCAGAACATGTGACACAGTGCTTCTGCTGTGTGCACGTACTGTACCCAGTCACACCTGCATCACTACGAATCATCTTCACATTTCTATTTGTGTCACACTCGTACGCACGCCGTCCCGGGTTGAATTCCCCGCGGTGCGGCCGCCATCTGTCACAGCTTGATTATGTTGTAGATTAGCGCTGCCAGATAGCCGGCTACAGATGGAGCCATTGTTGAAGTCCCAACGTTGACTGCATGCTCGCTCAACCGCCGCTGTACTTTCTTCTGCCTCAGAGGGAACGGTTTGTGAAAAATGTAAAAGGTGAGATGAGTTGAAAAGGAACTGATTCCCACTGGGAAAAAGTACCGTTGTGAGAGCAGAATGCATGTTTCTGAGTTCATGATTCACATATAGTATATATATAATGTTGGATGTTGAAATACAAAGCTGTTCACATCCACATTTCTGAGGTATGATGAACAAAATACTGCATAACAATAACACAAACAGGTTTAGAAGATACCTTGCATTAAGGGGCACACTAACAATAAATTCTAATGAGTTGCATCATGGGAAAAGTGGGATCTAATGTGTTTGGGGACTGACTACAAGTCAGTATATCTCAAACTATGCTGGTTTGATTTTTGGTTGGACCGCAGAGGGTCACTGAGTGATGAAGTTACACGATTGGTCGGCCGAGTGTTGGAGTTTCCTCATTGGCTGTTGCTCTTTCAAAATGAAAAGGCGGGAAACAGTCCTTTTTTTCGTTTTCAGGGGGACTGGTCAGCGGTTCCACTCATCGGTGAGAGTGCTCCTCTATCAACGCTTTCCATTCATGTCCTATGGGAAGCAGGAGAAGCAGTCTTCCAGTGCATGGTGGTTTGAGAGGGTCTGTATTTGCATAAAGTTGAAAAAAAATCTCAACCTTTATGCAAATGAGCCCGTCCAGCGCGACGCGTCCGGCTTACGAGACTTAGACCAAGCTGTCAAACTATGCGATTTATCTTAAAATGTTTTCAGAAGTAGATTTTGGTGGATTGTTTAGACGGAATAACAGAAAGTTTATGAGCGGGCCGTCATGTTAGTTGAAACGTCAAGCAGAAAACCAGAGACCGATCAGGTGCATTCAACGTCAGCGCTTGAATGGCCAGTTGAGTGGAGCAGCGTAATGCTAAATTGCTTTAGAATAAATAACAAAAACATCATAACACTCGCTAGCCAGATCAAGATCTTTACGACTCTACAGCTTTTGTCCACAGGGGGACGCCAAAATCATCAGAAAGTGAAAGTTTCTTGTAGTTGCTTTAACAGCCTGTTTTAAGTTGAAAGACGCTGCCCTCCAGCAGCAGAAGATCACCACACTGAGTTGATATGTGTAGCAGCACTTTTCATTTTTAATAACAGATGTGAAGCCAGAGCAATTCAAATTAGGCTACATGCAAGAAAAGAGTAATGTGCAGATGTAATGAAGGATGAATGCATGGATGTCTAGCTGCAGTAGATGAGCAGCTGGCTCCAGTCTTCTGTCTCCGTGTCCTTGGTGGCTGCTGGAGCAGAAGGACGGACAGTCGTTGGTATTCAGCAGAGTCGGACCGACTGGATTGCTGCTGTCACCGTGTCACCGTGGCACCGGGGCGGCCGGCCGGTGTCACCGTCAATGCGTTGCCTGCTTGCCTCAACGAATCCGACATGCACAGGTTGTGTGTTGATGTGCAGATGCACGGAAACACACATTCACCCACATGTTGATGTTTTGGATTTGCATGAATACATAACAGAACAAAACACAGAACAGAATACACACCTACATATGTGCTGTATTTATATGCAAAACAGCTTCTAGCAAAACATTTACATTTGTGTGGTGAGCACAGAAACAGGCGCTCATACATACAAGACCTTCTCTAATATTATGCATTTTAATTATAATAGCTGGTGCAGAAGCAATGAAGCGTGCATACATATATAACATATTTACATTTTTAAATAATAATTAGCCTGAGGTTATAGCAGTGTTAGTTGGTCCATCAATCCACTCATTACCTCAGTCCAGAGTGAACACTGGAGAAGTTTCAGTTGGTTGCAATCTGTAACCTCAAACTCTACACACTGCACCTTTAATACTAAACGTCCAGATTTCCTTTAAATTTGTAGTAGATATTCAAGTCAAATTAAAGTCAATTTAAATGTATGTCTGTCCTGCAGAGTACACAAGCTGCTCAACATACGACACCCTATATCCTTAGAGGCTCTTTTTGAATGAGGAAAAATGCCTCACACACAAGTTTTAATCAGCAAAGAAAAACCCTGACCTTTCCTTTGGCTCCACTGCCAGAAATATCCAATTTTAATGGTTTGCCATGAAAGTTTACTGAGCATATTATCGCATATTATGGAGGATGAACCTTTTCGATTTTTGGACCCTTTGTAACACTTTCTGAGCCAAAATGTCAAAGCGACTGTTCCAAGGCCAAATTTACACTCAGGGTATCTCATCATTTATTGGATTGCTGTGAATTTGCTGAGTAAATTCATGCTGGTCACAGGATGAACCTTCTTAATGAAACTCTAGTCTCTAGTGTCCCCACAACTCTAAAAACAGCAGCATTTATCAGTATGTTGTTTGTTCCATACAACGCTTCAGTATTGTGAAGTAAGACAACAGCCTCAGGAGCAGCTAGCGGGTTTTTTTATTAAATGATCTATCTCTCATTCATTCATCATTTCATTCAACATGATAATTAACACATTATGTACAAGTGTACGGTCACATAACTGCATTCATACAGTCTTGATTGTAATTATTTTTTTAATTTATTTCGTCACACAGTCCTCAGCAAAATAGGATTATCACAAAGTATCCAGAGGACTTAAATGTATTCTATACAAAGATATTCTGTAAATTTTTCCTTTAAAGCAACCGTAAACTTAAAAGTTAAAGTCTCAGAAATATTTAAAGTAGGGCTGTCAATCAATTAAAATATTTAATCGTGATTAATCGCATGATTGTCCATAGTTAATCACGATTAATCGCAAATTAATCGCATATTTTTTATCTGTTCAAAATGTACCTTAAAGCTGGGGTCTGCGATCTTGGAAAACTAGCATAATTTGAAAGTCGCATCGCCTCAGGAGCTCCGTCTAAGCCCCCCCCTCCCCTCGAAACTCCTTATAAGGCAACGCCCCCCACACACATGCACGAGCACCGCCGCATCGTAACTACTTCACATTTTTCGTAGCTATTTCATCACTAAATTCACTTCTGAAAAATGTTGAGGCGAGAAATCAACGGTGTAGATTTAGAATATTGACAGTTTTACGATGTTAGATGGCGAATCAAACATTTTCTCAACTGTTGTCGGAGTTTAGAAGCTCCACAAACTGCCGGCACAGCTAGCTAGCTCCTGCCGGGATCGCCACCTCTCCACCCGGGCATTCACTCACACAGACCCCGCTATGAGCTGGAGCTCTCTCAAGAGACCGGTCTCGTAGACGAGGGGCTTTTATTTCCTGGTTGACGGAGGGGGGGGGGGGGAGAGCCGGCCACAGAGCAGCAGAGAGGGGAGGGAAAGAGAGAGATACCTGCTGAGACAACACGACCCTTTTTAACATTACTCTAATATCTGGAGGGAGATCAGTCCACTCGTTTGTTTCTGTAACTGAAAAAGCAGTTTGAGTAACGTAAATTTTGTTCGGCAATGTTTTCTATCCGCCGTCTCCCCTCGTTGATAATCCTGTTTGTCTGACTTCACTTTGAGCTGTTAGAATAAATAGTTTAAATCTGCAGTATTTTATAAAGTAAACTAACAGAACATAAACAACTAAATCAAAGTTGTATTTTTCGATAATATGTTAATAGTGGTACGAGTTCGTTGTCGTTGTCCGGTGTTTTAAGAGCTGAGTTTTCTCTTCCACTCTCCAGTGAACGTGCGGCGGACACGCGCTTTGAGTTCACGCTGGTGAACGCTGAGGCTAGAGTACGAGCAGGGAGGCAGGGAGGCATCTGATTGGTTCCTTACAACCGGGACCATTTTTACTGACTGGTAGACGTTTTTACAGGATTACAGCAGCTACAGATGACTGATCTTTTCCGGTCTTTTTTCAGTGCTCATAAGAAACGGATTGCTGTCGGGGTGTAAAGACCATTTCAACCAATATAACAAAAAGTGTATACTGGATAAATCGCAGACCCCATCTTTAAAGGGAGATTTGTCAAGTATTTAATACTCTTATCAACATGGGAGTGGGCAAATATGCTGCTTTATGCAAATGTATATATATGTGTTTATTATTGGAAATCAATTAACAACACAAAACAATTACAGATATTGTCCAGAAACCCTCAAATGTAAAGAAAAAAAAAAAATCTGAAAAATCTCATGAAAAAGTTCGAAAAATGTCCCCCAAAAAAGTCTGAAAAATGTGAAAAAAAAAAAAAAGTTCAAAGAATGTCCAAAAAAAATTGAAAAATGTCCAAAAAAAAAAAAACCCCAAAAAATCTGAAAAATGTAATGTAAATGTGAAAAAAAAAAAAGAATGTCTGCAATAATTTTCAAAAAAAATTCTGAAAAATATTTTTTTTAAAAAGTCTGAAAAATGTGAAAAAAACTGAAAAATGTCCGAAAAATGTAAAAGCAAAATAAAAAGTCCGAAAAATGTAAAAAAAAAAAAAAAAAAAAAAAAAAGTTCGAAAAATGTCCCCCCCAAAAAGTCTGAAAAATGTAAAAAAAAAAAATGTTAGAAAAATGTCAAGAAAAATATTGTCCAGAAACCCTCACAGGTACTGCATTTAGCATAAAACAAGACTCGGTCAAAACCGAGTATATGGCTGGACCGTATGGTCAAGTCTTTGAATTTGTAGCTAAATTCTTACACAAATAGTCAGTGGTCATATCTATAATGTTTTGTGAACAGTTTTTTTCACTTATATCTTAATATTTGATTGAAAGCCAACTTATAATGAAGCAAATGGCATTCAGTAATGTAAATGGTAACATTTACTAGTCAGTATATTATACATTGTATAGAAGGTGAAAAGGTATTATCATGACATACATTATGCAAGGTTAAAAGTATTTCAGATTTTTATGAAAGCATGTGTATCAAAAGCATTCATCATATAAGTGATGTGTAACAATATATACAAACGTTGCAAAAGTTTATCAGCGTTGAGATATTCCAGCTGTCATCACTGACGTTGTTGTTGCTGTATTTATTCCTAGATGGAGTGTTAATGGAGCAGCTGCGATGTTAACGCAGCCTGCCACTGATCGATCCGAACTCCGTTCAGAAAACAAGCATTTTAAAAGTTGTTTGCCTGTCGTCATGGTAACAGACCCGACAAAGCATGAATTCAGACTTTTTACTAATCAACATCATTATGTAGTTATTTCGGCACACTTTGATCCGTTTACAACAACGTCGCTGCCGTATTTATGCCTAGATGACGTTATGTTGAGTGTTGACGGAGCAGCTGGTGTTATCATAGCCTGGCGTTGATCGATCCGAACTCCGTTCAGAAAACAAGCATTTTAAAAGTAGTTTCCTTGTTGTGTTGCGGACAGACTTGACAAAGAATGAATTCGGTCTTTTTAAAAATCGATATATTTATGTTGTTATTTCGGCATTATTTTGACCCGTTTATTGCAATTAAATCACAGCACAGTCTGTTTATTTTGGGTTCATACCGCAGTAGTGACGTGGGCTGCTAGATAGTCAGTTCATGGCGGAAATGGAGGAAAGCGAGGCGAAAATTTGCGAACATAACGTAACTTAAACGAGCATAAACAATAACACATGCACAACAACAGCGCTATGTAATGTTACATTGAACCGCTGACACGTAAAACATAAAAACAGAACTGTTCTCCGCCTTTTCATTTTGAAAGAGCAACGACCAATGAGGAAGCTCTAGCAACCCCAGCCGACCAATCCTGTAACTCTATCACTCAGTCAGTCACTCAGTCAGTCAGTCACTCACTCACTCAGTGACAGACTTTTGCGTTTGTAGGGCTGGCCCTCTGCGGTCCAGCCAACAATATGCTCAAATCATAACATGGCAAACTGGAGCCCAACAGGCAACAACAGCTGTCAGTGTGTCAGTGTGCTGACTTGATTATGACTTGCCCCAAACTGCATGTGATTATCATAAAGTGGGCATGTCTGTAAAGGGGAGACTCGTGGGTACCCATAGAACCCATTTACATTCACATATCTGGAGGTCAGAGGTCAAGGGACCCCTTTGAAAATGGCGAAATGACAGTTTTTCCTCACCAAAATTTAGCGCAAATTTGGAGCGTTATTTAACCTCCTTCATGACAAGCAAGTATGACATGGTTGGTACCAATGGATTCTTTAGGTTTTCTAGTTCCATGTGATTCCAGTATCTTCACTCTAGCTTTAAAACTGAGCCCGCTACAACCTAAAAAAGCACAATTCGCTTTAATGCGTTAATAAAATAGTGGCATTAAAACGAATTTGCGTTATCCTTCCGATTGGTGGGCGACCCGCTCTACCGCCGAGCCACAGCCGCCCCCCAAACATATATTTTTCACTGTGAAATAACAAAATTCATGGGTTGCATGCATAAATGATTTCACAACTTGTTCAATCACAGATAGGCAGAGATATCAGCAGTACTGCTTTTCTATTTCCACTCTGAAATCAGCAGATGGGTAATTTCCCATCCCGATCAGATACCAGAGGTCAGATAAGAGACTCCCTTCCTCTCACTTTATAACAGCTAGATGATGGAGGTGTGATTTAAAACACACACACACACACAGAAGCACACACACATCAGCTATTCCCTGCGGAGCCCCGACTCGGGAGTCATCAATCTTCTGCGACGAAGACTCTCACACTTTGCTCAAACTTCACAGACATCAAGGTTGATTTTGTACATTCACTGCGCCGCTCCTTCCATGTCATGAAGTGCCAGAATTGAAGGGAATTGTAAAAGTGTCTCGGTGCGTCTATCCTGCATCCAAACTGCCTGACAATTGTGACTAAAGGGAAATAAAAAAGGCAGTTTGGGGGAAAAGAGACAAGGTTTGCTGTCATTTCATCTGTCAGATGTTAGAAGTGATGGCCCGGTAACTGGTGAGTTTGGTGTTACAGTACGGTAAATGTTGCCGTGTACAAAGTGCAACTGTAATGTGAAGCCACAGCTGGAGATACACATGAATGGAGAAGGGAAAAAAACATTAAAAAAGTAACTTCCCAAATATATCATGTTATGGAGATGATAATAACTGTCTCTCTGTTGTCTCGTCCACCAGGAGGCTCAGTTGGCGGCTCGCGGGTCGTCACCCCCGATGTTCCTTTCTCTGTGGAGGACCTGACGTCCGACCACATCTTCTACGTCCAGGACAGCCAGCACAAAGCTCAGGTCCAACAGGACGCCTTCAGCTTCTACATCAGCGACGGACACAGCCAGACGGAGGCTTTCAACGTAGAAATTGACATCCAGGTAACGACTGGTTTCTACGGAAGCCCTGAGAGGCAAGAGATAGAAAAAAAATTCTGGTGATTCATTTTCTAAGTCTGATCTGAATTGTTTTCTCTCCTGTGTTTATGACTTGAGAACAGGATAATCTTTCTAAAATATCTTTTTGTCATCTGTGAAATAGGTGAAAAAAATTACTTTTGGCAGGTGAATCTGTAGTGTTTGTTATTGTAGTACTCATTTCGACCACTTGAGGCTGAACTTGCTAACACACAATATATGTACCTTGTGTTTAGAGTACATGGAGAAATTAAAACTGACAAAAACATGTTTTTCACCTGTTTTCACAGATGAAAGAAAAAACTACTTAGAAAAATGATCATGGTAAAACTTTTTTGTTTTCACTTTGCAAAAATTTTTTTTTTCTCCACCTGTTTCACTGATAACTTTTTTTTTTTTTAAAGAACTTAGAAATATGATCCTGGCAAAACCTTGTTTCACCTGTTTTTAAGTCATAAGCACAGGAGAGAAAAAACAATTTAGATCAGACTTAGAAAATAGATCACCAGATTTAGTTTTTTCCTCACTTGCCTCTCAGGGCTTTCGTAACTTTCTGTGTACCATAACTTTCTAAATATTGAAGCTAGTAAGCTTTTGGAAACATATCTTGTTGACATACAGTGAATATCCAAATGTGTTGTTTATGGTAGTTTTATATCATATTTAAACCTACAGTATATTTTGACGGTTACAAACAGGATTTGCAGCACCACCATCAGGCCAAACATTTAATTTTATATCCGCCTCACCTGTCAAATCATACAGAAACATTTTCTGTACACATTCATGCTTATAACAAGAAGAAAACTCTACATTTTGGAGATTTCATGACATTTCCTTCAACACCTCCACCGGTCCCAATTATCACCATGATTTTCCTCCTGTATTAAATAAATTATTCTGTCATTGATACTCTGGAATCCCATTATCATGTTGACAGTTAACAGCTAAGATGAGAGATTATTAGATGGAGGTCTGCACTCAATGAGAGTTAGAAATGCAAATAATACACCTGTTAATGTTCTTAAAACTTTTAAGTTAACTAAAGATTTGCTTACTTACTCGACTGTATTCTGGAAATTAGAAAAACTATCTCTGTTGATAATTTCTTATCTTCAAAAGAAATCAGTAAAGGTTCTTGATTTTTTACTTATTACCATGACAACACACCGACTATTACAGCTGCTGTGTGTCATCAGGAAAAGTTTGAGCTGTTTAAGTTTAACTGGGACTTGACAGCGTCACGCTCCAACGATTTAAAGATGGACCAAACCTCTATCCATGATCTCTACGTGACTTCAGCTGAGAAAAATAAAAACAGCTCTGTCCTCAGGCTGTCAGCCTAAACAAACTCAGCATCCATATCAATCACTTAAGGTTGTTTTACGTCTTGAGTTGAATTGATGAGGCTGTCAGCGAGCTGGTTGTGTGTTCGCACGTGAGCTGTATGCATACTGTAAAGAGTGCATGTGGGTGTGTTTGTGTATGTAGAGGCTGTGATATAGTGTGTGTGTTTAGTAGAAAAAAGGTAGTCATCTCTCTTCATCACTGCAATATCTGAAGAAGCTTCACCTAGGGCTGCAACTAACGATTATCTGCCAATTATTTTCTAGATGCATCGATTAATTGTTTGCTCTATAAAATGCCAGAAAATAGTGAAAACTGTCCATCCCAGTTTCTCAAAGTCCAAGATGAGCAGGATATCTCCATATTTGAGAGGCTGAAAACAGAATTTTCTGCCATTTTTTCATGAAAAATTACTTTAACAATTAATTTATTATCAAAATAGGTGGCGATCATTTTTCTGTGGATCGAGTAATCGATTAGTCGACTAATCGTTGCAGCTCTACGTTCAGCAATTGAAAGATCTGTGTGTGAACAAATATTTAGTTATTATTGCAAAGAAATTCATGTGATTGTTATTATCTTAGGAAGAGTTTTTATTGTTCCTCTCTCAGCAGAGTAAAGAGGACAGAGAGCCCGTGGTGGCGGTCAGCAGCATCCACGTGGAGGAAAACTCTGGAGTCGTCATCACCAACTCGTCTCTCAGCGTCCACGACCAGGACACACCGGAGAACGAGATCCTCTTCACCATCGTCAGGAAGCCGTCCTACGGTGAGCGCTGATGACACACACATGGACTACAGTGTATAGGCTCAGGCTCAGTTCTTAGGTCCATCAGTGGTGTAGTGGTTGTTGATAAGGTGGGTGTACTACTAGGTGGAGATGGGTAGGTTACCGAGGAGGAAGTGGGTATACTCTCCTATATATTCTAATGGCTTTTTGGTCAGAAAGAGTGAATCAAGTAAAATCTGTGGGACAGATCATAAAGCTCTGGGTTGTCCTGCTCTAAAATGATTAACTTCTCCTCCACGTATTTACCGTAGACTGATATTTACGAAAGAAACGACAACTGCTGGCTGTGATTGGTTGTACCTTGTCACATGACTTGCGGCGCGAGCTGCAAAAGTTAAACTATTTTTATCTCAGGGTGCAACCATTGCGCGCGTCTACTGTACATAGACAATAATGGATTTGAGCGTGCAAACATCGCAGCATGTGACAGCCCCTAATGCAACAACCCTGCAATAAATCCTACCTTTGTAATGCTGAGAGGAGCGCCCACTATTTAGTCTTAGAAATAAAATTGAATCAACAAAAACTGAACATGAAAACCTTGATGAAAGACAGATTTATTCCAGGACTCTTGTATGAGGATGAAATCATTTTAGCTAGGTGGGTTCAGATTTACACTGCAGAAGTCACAGTTTTTCACTGGATTCGGAGCTTGACTTTAGCTCCACATCCTGGATGAAACTGCTCATCAAACTCAGGTATTGGTCTCTTTTAATGCCAAAGAAAAAAACAAAAAAATCTGTGGTTGCAAGTGGCTGTTCACACAAGTTAAATGTATGGATTTTCTGCTGCTACTGTAGCCGAGACATTCACACATCCTATGTTGCCTTTTATTTAATCATGTTGCCTTAAGATCAAGGTCTCTTTTTCAAGCGGTAGCGAAGAAGAAAAACATTCACGAAAAATATAAGAGCAGACAAATAGCAGCACACAGATGAAAACATACAAACAAAGATGTCATCGCTGTGTAATCACGAATACATGCAAGGAAACGTCTTCTCAAATGCTTTTAATTCTCATTCACTCATAAGGTGCATTTATTTAAGTATGTTCTAGGAAAGTATTTACCGTGTGTGGCTTATTTTAAACCAGCCATTAAGCAGTAATTATGATGCCATAATTACTGCTTTTAGAATATAATGGAGACGTCAGCTACAGAAGCAGATTCTCATGTATATTTACGTACATACAGAAACAGCAAACTCTGCAGGTAAACATTGGAAAATTATGCAAACAGATGTGCAGTCGATATATTAGCATATATACGTTCTCCCATACACAACACCTATACTATCAGATACTCCTACACACACACACAAACTAGTAAAGAGCCCAGCAGAGAGTTATGCTGAGGGGTATCCAGCATGTTGATAGTAAATTGTTCTGAACGTGATAGAGATGAACACACACACACACACACACGCTTGTAAACACATTACTCTCACTTCCAACACCCAAACAGTTTAAAAGAAGACAAACACACCGTTGGTCGGCTGCAGCGCCGCACGCTGACTGCAGCCATTCCTCACACGCTCGCCGCTGACGACACGGCGACAGACACTCAGATCAAACTGACCTCCCGACACTCTGTTTTCCTGACGTCCCCTCACCGTCCCAAATTGAGTTTTCTCTCCGGCCCGGTAGACTAAAAGAAATTGCCTCACACACACAAAAAAAAATAAAAAAAATTTACGGGACAAAAATATATTCCTTACTCAGCTATATATCATTTTACCCAGTTTTAGCAAAGTTTACACAATCAGGAAGTGGGTGAAAGATTCAATAAAGAAAGTGAAGAGCAATGATAAGTGATTTGTCACGTTGGAATAATGTCAAAGGAGAGACAAAAGGAGAACTGTGTAATACGTGGCCACATGCTCCAAACAATAGGGGGCAGCCCAGCTCTACTACTGGGTCCTTACAATCTAAATATACAGTCAGTTATAATAAAAAAAGCCAACTACTAACTAACAGCAGGGCAAGAATACACAAAATTCAACCAAACAGCTGAAACTCAGAGAAGCGGTCAACATAACACTGCTATCTTATAATCTTCCGTGTACGTTATGATAGTTTGTTTATTTGCTTAAAGGTCCCATATTGTAAAAAGTGAGATTTTCATTCATTTTATATTATAAAGCAGGTTTAAGTGCTTTATAAATACTGTTTAACTATCAAAACGCTCAATATACGGAGGAATTACACACAGCCCGTATTCAGAAATTGTGCGTTTGAAACAAGCCGTTAGGATTTCTGTCCATTTGTTATGTCACAAATATACGATATTTATACCATTACACGGTTTTAAACGTAAACATTCTAAATGTGTCCCAGTTTATTTCCTGCTGCAGTGTATGTAAATAACATCTGCTGACAGGAAGTAAACATGGACCCAAGCTGTTGCCTAGCAACGCAATTCCGTTGCGATGCGGTTGAAGGAAGGGTAAATACAGGTATATTCAGGCAGACAGTATGAGGAAAATAAAGGGTTTTTTTTAACATTACAGCATGTAAACATGTTCTGATAGAAACACAAAATACAAGTATGAACCTGAAAATAAGCACGATATGGGACCTTTAAATCTAAAGTGACATTTGAGGCAATAAGGGATGGAGCTGGAGCTTCTAGTGCTGACAGCCAACCAGAGAGGTGGCTTCTTCTGGCTGCTCGAATTATGTTAAAAAAAATACATATTTATTAGTCAGGGTCTAAAATTAAGCTTCTTCTTACCTGCCACTTCTGAAATATACGTACAATGCTTTAGAATTGTAAACACAGAGTCGGTGGTACCAGACATCACAAATATGGAATATATCATGTAGCCTTAATATCTGACTATTTTGTACTTAAGAATTGCTTTCTTAATATAAGGAAAACCTGTCTGCTATGTGCAGGTGCCACCGCCAACGTTCACCCAGTATTTGGCAGGTGGCAGGTGCTAATTTCATTCCCTGTTATTAATCATTTTTGATTGGATATTATTCCCTCTAGAAGTTTCAGCTAATGTTAGCAGAAAAAAAAAGTTTTAATGGTTCCACTTTGTGTTGAGTAATATAACAGACATCCACTTAGGAGCCAATTTAATACAAAGTCAGTGTTTTACTTTGATTTAATTGGCTTGTGGTCAGACAGAGTTTACTGCCGAAGACCAAAGACTGATTCTAATGTTACGCCTGGACATATTTGAAGCAACATTTCCTCGGGGGGTTATGATGTCCAATTTTGTTTTGTTGCTGAAGTGAAATCAGTTTTTTAAGCAGTAGGAGAACTGGGATCCAGTTTTTAAGATGTCAACAGCCTCTGTCCATTAAAATCCCTGCTTTTTCTAATCTGCATGTTTTTTATCATCTGGTGAAGATGAGGAGGAATTTCAGCTCATAAAACGCTATTACACTATTAAACATTATTACATATTTTCACATCGGTATGAAATGATGAATTTTTGGTCTAGATGACAGCGATCAAAAAGCCAGATCAGCAGATGATCTTCATGGATTAATCCACCCCAAAAAAACCTCCATTTGGTAGTTGCTGGGTGTTATTTTCACCCTCCCGTCCAGACACCTGCTGGAGGACATTCCTCATAACAGCCCCCCCAGTAACAGCACCATAAAGCAGCCGGTGAAACCGAGTGTACCGCCGCCATAAAACCAGCAGCGTGCACGGCTGATGGGACAGAGAGCAGGAGAGGAGTGATTTCACACAGGACGATGAGTCCCTGGCAGCTCGTCTTTTTAACAGGCTGCCTCTCTACTGTCCTCTTTCTCACACACACACACACACACACACACACACACACACACACACACACACACACACACACACACACACACACACACACACACACACACACACACACACACACATGCACACACACACACAGATTTATCAGAGAGATTGTTTCTAATAAAGACGTCAGGATGCTGCAGCTCACACAAAGTTACCTCATGCTATCAAACTTGTGTCGTGTCAGCGTCAACAAATTAATCAGTCGTACTAAAATTGAGTCCTGGAGTTCATTTTTTTAATACATTGTTAATCAACTATTAGATACTGTATATAAATAAAGTAGGGCTGTCAAATAAATATTTAATCGTTATTAATCACAAATTGATCACACATTTTTTTATCTGTTCAAAATGTACCTTAAATGGAGATTTGTCAAGTATTTAATACTCTTATCAACATGGGAGTGGGCAAAAGTCTGAAAAATTGAAAAAGAAAAAAAAATTGAAAAAATTGAAAAAAAAAAAAAAAATCTGAAAAATGGAAAAAAAATAAACAAATCTTTGAAAATGTAAAAAGAAAAAAGAAAAATCAAAACAAAATTCGAAAAATGGAAAATAAAAAAAATTAAGAAAAAAAGTCTAAAAAATGTAAATCATTTTTTTTTTTTAAAAGTCCCAAAAATGAAAAAAAAAAATACAAAAATAATACCCAAAAAATGTCAACAAAAAAATTGGAAAGATGTAAAAAAAAAAAAAATAAGTCTGAAAAATGTAAAGAAAAAAACACAAGCAAAAAGTTCAAAGAATGTCCAAAACAATTTGTAAAATGTCCGAAAAATGTAAAAAAAAATTGTCCCAAAAAAAGGCAAAAAAAATGGCCGAAAAATGTCAAGAAAAATATTGTCCATTCATTCACATATCTGGAGGTCAGAGGTCAAGGGACCCCTTTGAAAATGGCCGTGACAGTTTTTCCTCGCCAAAATTTTTCGCAAGTTTGGAGCGTTATTTAGCCTCCTTCATGACAAGCTAGTATGACATGGATTCGAGGTTTTCTAGTTTCATATGATACCAGTATCTTCACTCTAGCTTTAAAACTGAGCCCACTACAACCTCTGAAAGGTCGAATAGCGGCTGGTCCTGACGGCGGCCCGTGGGACTTTTAAGTTGCGTTAATGCAGAAATTAGTGGCAAGAATTATCTTAAATTTACCCCTTTAATCTTAGAGAATATCCAAGGTTTTTTCTTGTAAATTTAGGACTTTAATCTCTGAAATTCTTGAGTTATTTCTCTGAATATCACCCCCCCTCGTTCGGCTCCATAATTGATTTATTCTTCCTACAATGGCCCTAATACGCTGTTGTATGATTCACTACCAGCCTCCTAAATATAAAAGAACAGCTTTAAAAGAAAGAAAGAAATATTTTGCAAATGCATTTGTATGAGGGGAAAAAGAGAGCATCTGTGTGTGTGTGTGTGTGTGTGTGTGTGTGTGTGTGTGTGTGTGTGTGTGTGTGTGTGTGTGTGTGTGCGTCCTCTCATTATGCTCCAGGATTTAGACTCAAATCCCATTTAAACTCTGGCTTTGATTTAAGAAGCGGTGTAATTTAGCGGAATCTAAAAAGTCTCATTAGTTTCTACAAAGTCTTTCATGTACTGCATGAAAAAAAATCAAACGTCCTCCATTTGACCGAGATAATCACCGTACTTAACCAGATGCTTCTTGATTCCTCTACCACACACCTACTCCCTCTCCAGATATCAGAGCTTCATTAATCTCTTTTTCATTCAGGCAAACTCCGCAGACGGCAGTTTTACTCTCAGCCGCTGGAGAAGGGCCGGGTCCTGACGCAGGGCTCCACCTTCACCTACCAGGACGTCCTGGACCGGTTGCTGGTTTACACGCCTGAGACCGTCAGCGGGGGTGCGGATGAAATGGGTTTCACCCTCACCGATGGCATCCACACGTACACGGGCCGCCTGGAGTTCACCATGGACGTCAGGATGAGCGAAGGACCCCGAATGACCGTCAACAGAGGCCTGCAGCTCCCGGCAGGTGAGAGACGAGAGGAAAGGTCATATCAGCTCTTTGTGTTGGTCATATAAGTCTTAAGTTAAGACAGTTAAAGACACTGAGTGCTCTGAATTGTTTCAGGATCTTCGTCTAAGATCACAGAGCAGAATCTGAAGGGTACGGACATCGACTCCGACATCCTGAAGCTCCGGTACGTCCTGACCAAAGATCCTCCGGCCGGCAAAGTCCAGCTCAGCAAGAGCGGACGTGTGGAGAAGATTTCTGTTAAAGGACCCGTTCAGAGCTTCACTCAGGAGGACGTCAACAAAGGTTTCTTCTGTTTTTCTTGTCCTCTATTACATTTGTTGTCTTCTGTCTTTGTGTTACTGTTCTCAGGTAAACTCAACACAAAGTCCAGCTTTTAATTTTGTATAATTTCGCTGAAGTCTTTGATTTATATCCAAGAAAAATAGTTGGCAAGAGTTTTGTTCTTGTTGTTGTCAGTTGAGAAGCAGTAGATATTTGTTGTAAAAGTATACAACTTTAAATTCTACAGCAAAGAAACACTTGATTCCCACTGATTTATCACCCAATCAGTGACCATGGTCCACTTTCAAATGAAGACCATGTAAAATTGATTAAGCAGGGCGATGTACACCTATCATGGTTTGAACCTAAACCGTCTGGGATCGCATCGGTCGTCCGCGATTGCAAAAGCACTCACTTCACACACAGAGCTACGTAAAGATATTGGAGGAAGTGACTCGGTCTGCATAAGAGCGGATACCCACGAAATAATGCTGGTTCTCTGTTTGTCTGTGTAATAGTCTTTATGTTTTTATGTTTTTTTACCTGAGGCTTTGGGCTACAAATGTGAAGATAGTAAATTTTTGCACATAGTTGTTTGTTGTAGAAAATGAATGAATTGTCGAAACATTCAAATTCCGTTTTACTTTTTCTTTTGACTTCTTGGTCTTATAACTTTACAGCATACATATTCAAATAGCCCATGTTGTGCTGAAAATGATGATATCAATGACTTGCTTGTGCCTTACAGTACTGAATTTATACACGTTTATATATTAAGAGAGTAGAGGCCCCAGTAATACTGTAATATGAAAATAAATTGTCTCAGTCCCCAGAGGGTTAAAGTCAAAAGCATCTCTTTGCATGCATATACATTTCTGATAAAAAATGTCATGTGTCCAAAAAGATATCCTGGGTAAAGTTTTTTTTAATAAATAAACAAGACCATGCTGGTTAAGGATGTTGGCTTCCATCTCAAACCAGTGGTATTAGTTAGTGTTAGTATTTATCTCAATTTAAAACCACATTTCCCATAAACCCCCTTGCTGTCTGAGGATGCTGCTTCTTCATTCAAAGGTTTTGACTTTTACTTTAATGAAGAGAAAAGATGTTGCTGAGGAAGAACAGTGCCGTCTAACTGTTACGTGACTTAAAGCAGATTTCCCTCAAAATCCAACTCACAAAGTAAAATAAGGAGCAGAAGGAGTTCAAAGCTGCAAATGCTCTCGTTTATGTTTGCTTACAATGATGTAGCTGATATCTGTAGTTTGATATGACAACTTATTGATGTTTAAATGCTTTCCCCAGTAGTTAATGTTATACATGGAGCCGAGTTAACACTTCTTGTCCCCGTCTTGCAGGCCTGCTGCAGTACAGCCACGAGAAAGGGGAGAAGGGAGGCAGCCTGTCGTTCAAGTTCCACCTGGTTGATCCAGAGGGCAACAAGCTGATCGACCAGTCCTTCTTCATCAGTGTGCTGGGTAAGGTTTCCTCCGTCCTCTGTTACCTGCAGCACTCAAACAGGCTGAAGTGTTCCTTCATTTGTCGGAGAGAAGAAGGCAATTACTACGGATTTATTCCTTTTGTCCTGCACCCAGGACACATCCTGAATATGAATTGTGTAGAGACACCGTTGTTAGGTGAACTGTAGCTGTACATTTTGAACAGATAAAAAATGTGTGATTAATTTGTGATTAATCGCGATTAAATATTTGAATCGATTGACAGCCCTGGTACATATTTTGAGAACATTTCAGGGCTGTTTTTAGGAAGAAGAAGTGTCGTCCACTGCATCATCAAACTTCAGCGTCTCTCATATCAGCTGGATTGTCTCTTGTCGCCCGTGACTGCTAAAAACACACCAAAACTTTATTTTTCCCGCTCGCTTCCTTCTGGGCACTCAGCCAGACTGTTGCAGCGGTTAAAACCCAGACTTGTAATGCAGCTGCTGGAGACCGAAGGCTTGTCTGTCCCTCACGGTTGAACGGCGTCCCGATTCTCTCATATCTTCCCCAGCTCACGTTTTATCTTGTTCTGTATTATTCCCTCACTTTTCCTCTGTTCTGCTCCCTCAGATGTGACTACAGTGGAGCTCTCTGTTCATATCTCTTCCTACCACACCGCCCTCTGATTACTTCCCTGCACCTCCTCTCAATCTTTCCTAATCCGTTTGTCCAGATCTCTCAAACCCGTATCACTGTTTCACACCTCCTGATGTGCCTCACTCCCTCCTTTGCTGTCACCCAACTTAATCTTTTTCCGATTTTGTGCTTGTTGTTGTGTCAGTTCTCCATTTCTCCAGTTCCTAATATACCCCTCTGCTCCTCTTATCTTCTCTCCTCTCTTTCTCCAAATCAGTCTCAGCTTCACTGCTTCAATCCATATTATTCATTTATTACCAGGATGAAAAATCGACTCAGAATTTTTATCTGCTTTCGGATGAATTGTTTTCATAAACTCGGGGAAAGGCCAACATGCTTTTACTAATAAATCTTAGCGTGGAGGGGTTTCATGATTTCCCTCCTCTCCTCCTCCTCTTCAGTGACTGACCTTCTTCTTCTTCTTCTTCTTCTCTCCTCCAGAGGACCGTCTTCCTCCGTCTGTGGTGGTGAACAAAGGCCTGGTGCTGGATGAAAACTCCATGAAGAAGCTGACCACGCTGCAGCTGTCGGCCAGCGACCAGGACAGCGAACCGAGCGAGCTCATCTACCGCGTCACCAAACAGACGATCCTGGGTCACCTGGAGCACGCCACCAGCCCAGGTACCAACACCAGACCTGTGTTTCAGCTTTTACAACTGAAACTGACTTATTCACGCCCTTAAAGGACTTTCTCGCTTGTTATACCAGTTATTATACCACGTAACGTTCAATCGCTCATTGTACTACGTCACAAGTTTTTTCTAGTTTATTAAAATGTTCTTAAATAATATCATTAATTCATATATACACAGAAAGGTTCATTCTGTCTTTGATAATTAACTCTACACACACACATGCACATGCACCAAACACACAAAGAGGGAAGTGTAATGAATGTTGCTCCAGTTCCTCTCTAGTTTATCTCTAATGTATTCCAGCTGCGCCCTACAAACAGTCACATTCATACACACTGTCTTTCCTGCTTCTTTTGACACACACACACACACACACACACACACACACAGATAGCCTTAACTATATTTCTAGTGTGTGTGGTCCCAAACTGTTGAAACACAACAACCTTTTATTATTATGAATTTATTTCCTCAGCATCAAAATCTTCTCTGACAGTACGTCACCTTAAACAGTTTTTATGCCAAAATAAAAACAAATGAAAACCACAAAGAGGTGATTATTCGCTTCCGTGCTATTGAACAATCCTGCCCCGGCTGAATGGATTCCCCACATCGCTGAACGCTCTCGCAGCATGCTAATTAGCCGGATGTTAACACCGCTCTGCGATCTTCGAGCATCAGTTCACCTCAGAGCCACGGAGCGGCTCCGGATAATTACCGCTAGCCATTCAGCCGGCCTGTCATTCCGTGCTAACGCGCACAGCTAGCTGCTCCCTGCTCCTGTGGGGCAGCTTGTCAGCATACGAGGAATGTCAAGGTAACAGCACAGAGAGATGAATGCCCACTTTCAAAGCCAAAGTGTTGAAAAGGTGTATTAACTGGCTGAGGTTGTGAAACTCCTCTCAGGAGGAGCGTTTGTCAAAAGGCTCCCGTCACACAAATCAATGAAGACTGTAACTCACAGACTCACCTCATATTCTTCTTATGTCCGCTGCAGCGTCTGCTGGAGACACGTTCAGGGTCAGGTGTGTGGCTCAGACTTTCACCAGAGTACAAAAGAGTCCAGAGCACAGATACACATGCCAAGAAATAGATGAATTGCAGCCTTTCATGAATTTTCTGTGGTCCTGCAGCTGTTCAGTGCTGGCATTTCTCTGCCATGTCACTCCTAAGAGGCTGTAGTCAGCTCCACCAATCAGAAGTAACGTAATATTACTTTCAAAAGGAAGTATGAATATTAAGTCAGAGGCAACTAGAGCGAAGCTATATTAGTTCTGCTGGCTGTGCAGAGTCCAAGACTTTGACACACACCTTGGTCCTGTGAGATCCGCTGAGGTCAAACCTGAATTGTAAATGTCACATGGCCATGTCACTGTATTTATGATTGTAAGCTAGCCTGCTGATCTTCTATTGTATGAGTTCATAAATGGAGGAATAAAAGAACCATATAAATCAGCGTCAGAATACCCATCAAGCTAATTACATCTGCAAGTTGACTAACACACAATCAGTCACTCCTTTCCTGTTTTATAGTAAACATGTGTGCACATGTGTAATTTTTCATGCAGAAGTGGTATAAAATGCTGTTTCCAGCCTCTCAAGGACGGAGATTTCCTGCTTCTCTCTGTCCCATTTCATATTAAACTGAATATCTTTAGGTTTTGGATGGCAAAACAAGACATTAAAGGACATCGCCTTGGACTTTGTGAGTCTGGGATGGACATTTTCCACAATTTTCTTACATTGATTTTAGAGACCAAGCTATCAATCTAGAAAATAATCGGCATATCAATCGATAATGAAAACAATCACCAGTTGCAGCCCTATTATACACTCCAAGAACCTACGATATAAAAAGTAGTCAGAGAATTAGTGTGGGTATCACTACAGACTTCTCAAAGCAAAAGAATACAAAAATAAAATAAAGTATGTCAAAGATTAGACAATGGACTTGCGGACAAGGTCCCAATGCAAGTCCTTATCAAAGTCTTTTAACAGGCAGTCTGCCCGTTCCATGTATTCCTCCAGCTACTTCTGTCTGTTGTTTTCCATAAAATGAGGCATAATATCATCCTAAGTTGACAGCACATCAAAAGGCTGCTGTTTGACTGTTGAGACATTATTTTGTTTTGAAGAAAGCAACGATGCACAACCAAGCGGTGAGTGCAGCTACCAATGATCATGTTTTGTCAGGTTTAGGTGAGGTGAGGCTTCAGAGCATTACAGGTCAAATCTTCTTTAAAAACAGGACAAATATCTTAAGAAAATAAATGTTATGGTTCACCTCTTGCAGCTTAGATGCAAAACATATCAACCACTCTCCTAAGAAGTTTCTTTTTTTCACCTACCAAGCAGTATTTATCACACGTGGATTTACATGCTTTGGAAAACACTAGTTTCAGCAACAACAGCAAAGATTTTAGTTAAATTGTACAGCACTAAAACTAAACCCCATTGGTACTTTTGTATTTCCCTAATCTTTTTTCTTGTAAGCTTTGAGTAAGTAACTCTTGAAGCCTTTTCATCTTGTGACTTTATCGATGAAAATAAGAAATATTCTCACGGTGCTCATATCGTAGAATTAAATCAGATCAGTGTTTAAATTTCTACTCTGGAAAGCAATAACTTGGTATTTCCTGCTGTTTCTTGCCAGGGTAAATATACAAAACTACATTTTATTTAATATGATGAGGCAAACAAGCAGGTATTTTCATCTCTGAGAATATTGCCTCTGTCTCCCTGCGTGCCCGTCCTGATTATGATGATGTATAAACTTCCAGCTGGGGAATAGAAGACACAAGCGTGGAGGACCGCAGACTTCAGCGTGTTTCACTGTGTCAAAAGTTGACGTGAAGAAAATTGATGCTTAAAAAACTCCATTTCCGTTTCCTTAAGGCCCTCAGTGACATGTTGAATGAGTTATTACACCCCCTGTATAATATCTGACCTGCTTCATTGTTGTTATATTTTTTTGGAAAATCCCTTCTGTCTGCACAGGAAAATAACTTTTAACCCAACTCATCTGCTTTGGGAAATAACTTCCGTAAAGTTATTACCTTCACATATTACCGTCACCAGCGGCATGAGAGGTCCATTTTTAGATTATTGTCTATCTCTTCATACGATGACAGGCCTGTAACAAACAGTAACTGACCAATTTTAAAATATAATTCAGTTGATGGTAAAATGCTGTTAGTTTTGAATTATAGGACTCACATGCTTCCATTTCCAGACATAAAAAGCTGTCTACACCTTACTCTGTATATAAGAAGTGGACGTAGTCAACGTGACTTCACCCGTTGGTTTGTGTACTACTGTTTTGAAGCCTTGAGGATGGCATTTTGGCATCACCATCTTGTTTTTTTTTGGAGCCGAGGGTGACCATATTTGGACGTTAGGGTGGAGCTGGGGAAGAGCGATGCCCAGCGGGGCCAGATACCATTAGCATAGCAAAAGCTAGCTAGCTTGGTTATAAAGGTGCATCCGTAATTAACTGTGATATTAATTGGGATGCTAATTTTGGTTAAGCAAAAAGCATTGCTTATAACAAAATGTAATTGCCGGAAAAAAAGAACAGCCGACTCCTTAGAGTGTCTTTTAGTACAGTTGAACACTGAACAACACCGTGGTAGCGACCTGTCAGTCACAAGGTAGCCCCGCCCTAAAGCATCCCCTTCTATCGTCTATGGGACCATAATTTACTAAATGAACATCATGCTGTATTGAAGAAGACTTGAAACTAGCGATTGAGACCATAAACTCATGTTTACAATGTTTACTGAGGTAATAAATCAAGTGAGAAGTAGGCTCATTTTCTCATTGACTTCTATACAATCAGACTTCCTTTAGCAACCAGAGGAGTCGCCCCCTGCTGGCAGGTAGAAATAATGCAGGTTTAAGGCACTTCAGCATTGGCTTCACTTTTCAGACGCACAGGTTGTCTACTGTTTTACCCCCATCTGGTATTAATACAGCAATTTATATGATAACATTTTTGATTTGTTTAACTGCCTGCTGTGAAAATTAAAAGTTCAAAAATGAAATATCGGAGATGGAAATCAGAGAAAATGGAAATTTTGCTGAACTTCTGTCCATTCTCTTCTTTGCATTCATCATACATAAATATTTAATCTACGTCAGTGTCACTCACCTTATATATCAAACGTTTAGGTATCAGATAAAGAACTCCTTTCTGAAAGCTTTTGCAAACGTCTTTAAGCATCCAGCCATATCAAATCAGCAGAAATTGAACTCCTGTGATGCTAAATATGGCTCTTTTTAGTTCTTTTTTTAGACAATTGCCTTCAGTTTCGTGCAGAGTAGTGTTTGATCGCTGCAATCAAACCTGATTACGTTTCCCACTGAGTTTTAAACGAGTGAAAAGGAGCCGGAGCCTCGTTAAAGAAAGGTTTAACTTTAGTTTTAGTTTAGTTTATGCGCTCATTAAAATGACAAAAGCCCACAAAGAAAAGAGAAAAGGAACACAGTGCATGCTCTGAGACAAAATGGCAAGGGGGGGGGGATTATAAAACCGTCTGAAGCCAAAAGAGAAAAGACATATAATGACAAAGAGACATAGAAGATTTGGACAGAGGACAATTGACACTGCTATTCAATACGGGACAGATTGGTAGAAAAACAACATAATGCATAAATAACAAGTAATGCCAAGTGAGCGTGGCAGCATGTGTTCAAAGAGAAAGAGGGAAAGATGGACGTCCTAATGATGTTTTTTGTGTTTATGTGGATGTTTATGTGTGTAGTTAAATGTGTCAGGAATCAGGATGCATCACTGACAGTGTGGCTGTTCAAAGAAAGACAAAGGCGACTGTTTTTTACTGATTGTTTCAACTCGACTGATAACTCTTCTTCTCTCTCCAGGCACCAGAATCAACACGTTCACCCAGGCCGATTTGGCATCACGCAGCATCCAGTACGTCCACACCAGTGAAGAAGAGAAGCACGCCGACCAGTTCTCCTTCACCGTGTCCGACGGGACTAATGAGGTGAATGAGGGGATCAACACTAAAGAATAAAAAGGGCTTTGGATACCAGCCATGACATAACAAGGGTTTCCCAACCTTCTTGGCTTGTGACCTCTTGTTGGGTCCCCTGAGTTTTGGGGTTAGAAACCTACTTGCCCCTATACAAATTGTTTTATTTCTTAGCGGTTATCAAATAACAAAGACTAAAAGTTAATTGTCATGTTTTATCCGCCCTGCTCTTAAACTTGGGGCAAACTATGCAATACATAGTTGGAGTTTTGCCCCCATCCTCTAACGCCACCCAACTAAACTCCCGTTTCCAGGATAATTGAAATGCTCGCTTGCGCTTCGGCTCATAAACTTTGTCTTTACCCTCCACCATTTTCTCGCGAGTGTGCGATCGGTACTGCACTTGTGTAACTCTCAACAGAGATAAGAAGGACGCGAGATGGCTCACTCCTTAGCGACTTCCATCATCAGCACCTCCAGAAAAAAAACGCGGCGTTTAATTCTTTTTTAGGGCAAGTGGGTTTGGCTAGATTTACTAGCCTGACAAGCCTTATTGTTGACTTTTACTTCTCAGATGTTTCATTAGAAGAATCTTTAGAGACCTAAAGAAGTGAAAGTATTCAGTATTTCACAAGAAAAACAGTCGAAAATCCCCCACAATCTTGTAACCCCTTAAACCAAATACCATATGTTACATCACATATGGTTTCCACACAGTGAGGCACTGGTAGAGTTGAGATATATGAATCATTATCAGGAGAGAAAAAGTTTCATTTTAGCAGTTTTTACAATGTTACAATGGAAATAATAGGGGACCCAGTGAGGTTCCTTGTGGAACACCTTTACAAGAGTTCATTAGCACTTCCAACAGTCTGAGAAATTAAATATAGGGCCTTTTTTTATTTTGGACAACTAGAAACATGAACCAAAGTCTCTCCCCCACCACACACACACTTTTTTACTGAAATGAAACCTCTTTTTCCTCAGGAGCATAGAGTCTGAATAGCTAATTTCTGTTTCTTTGTTGTGTGTTTTGGTGGCAGTTTTGAAATGTGTTATTTCACCAAGACCATGTTAAAGAAAGCTATGGTCAGGGTTTTAGGACGATTGGTAGACTACAACAGAAATAAACTACAAACTGTAGCTCTTTTGTCTTTAAGAGCTACATTAGACGTAGCCAGGAGCGAAAAAGTGTCCAGCTCAGCGTTAGACATCCCCCATCACATAATCAAAAGTTTGAAGAGGCAGACGGGCATGTATGTGATTCATGCTTGAGCATCTCTCAACAATAACAAACCCCACTTGGCACGTCTGCGTCTCTCAGTTCTCATGATAATGAATTAAAGACGGCTGGTGTTCGTCCTCCTCATTAAAAGCCCCTTCAGATGGCTTTTTTACTGCGAGACCAAGCTTTTTAGTCTGAAATATCTCGCAACACTCCTCTATTAAAAGAGTCAGTAAAAGTTTTATGACCCAGTAATTACATTTCAATATAAATATATAAATAAATATCTAATCTAACGGACCCCAAGCTTTTAGAGTGACGAGGAAGTGCCACTCCAGCCCTTCCAGCCACCCAGTTCGCCTCATGCATAAATCTGCCTTGCTAATCCGGACTAATGAGGACCACAAGGACTTGAGTAAACATGTGAAAAAGGTCATTTGGCCTTCACGCCTGGCCGGCCGCAGTGTGGGGAGGCTTTTGTTGTCACTGTAGTGGTTGGTGTTTGTGAAGTGGTTTGGTGCTTCTGCTTTTGTTAACTCTCCTCTCTCCAGTTGGGAGGCCTGTTTAGTCTGCACTGCATATTAATAACCAAGTGTTCTGCATTAAAGTTGAGGTTTTCATGCATTTTAAATTGTAACTAAAGCAGAATATTTTACTTGTGTGTGTGTGTGGTGAGATGTTACATTGCTCAAGGGCACATGCTCAGTTTCTGTAATAACTGCAGTTTGTGCTTTTTGGGTTACGTCATCCGGGTTTTACAGACACCTGAAAGGGGCTGCATAATGTTCCCACTTGACTGAAACCCATACAGTTAGCGGCAACTTTTATTTCATCTATTCAGCACCATTACCATCGTCATTGCTCTCAGTGCAATACACTTAACATGTTTCAGCTTTGTGAGCTCTGGGCTTTAAGGATAGGTTCACATTTTTGTCTGTCTTAGAATAATACACACATACTCATATGTATATTGAAAGAGTTATTGGTTGTTGTAATCATTCCTCCTCACCATACTGGCTGTAAAAACATCCCTAAAGTGACTCCAAGGCCCAGACACACCAAGCCGACATCAGAGAACTAGAGGCGATGAAGGCCGTTTTCTTGCTTTCCTCACTTCCGTTTCTCTTCTCGTGCACCGATTCGTTTAAGCTGAACAGCCGATCAGAGTGACTTCTCTCACCGACGAGCTTGTCCTGTGCACGTTGTCTCCAGGTTGCCCAGACGTTCTACATCACCATCAAGCCAGTGGACGACTCCCTGCCTCTGCTCCAGGTTCCTGGCATGAGGGTCCAGGAAGGAGTGAGGAAGACCATCACCGAGTTTGAGCTGAAAGCCACTGATGCAGACACTGAGGTAGGAAACACAGATCCCTGAACATCTTCAGCAACTCTCATTATTTATTTATGTATTTTACCAGTTTATAAAAGAGCAGGACCTCCTGGTAACGTTGGTGATCAGTAGCTAAGCCGGCCAAACTAAGCTGTTGTTTATAAAGCCGGTTGTTCTCTACGTCTTTATTTTCTCTGGCAATGACATCACAAAGACTATTTCCAGCCTCTTACACTGTTAATCCCGTCAATCTGCCATCTTCAGCGCACTCCAGGAGTTATTTTGGGATTACTTCCTATTTTGGTGTGGATCTACTTTCTCTGATAAAAGCCACTAAAGGGGCTTAAGTATGTTATGTTCTTCTCCAGAAAAGATTTCCCTCAGTGTGGTTGTTGAAGTTGCAAAGTGATAATAATAAATTTACAGATGCTTTAAAAAGAAACCCTTACGGTCTCTCTGTTTTCCCTCCATTTATAACGTTGTCCAGGCGGAGTCCATCGTCTTCACCGTCGTCCAGGCTCCTCGTCACGGCACCGTCGAGCGCACGAGCAACGGCCAGCACTACCGTGAGACCAGCAGCTTCACCATGGACGACATCTACCAGAACCGCGTCAGCTACAACCACGACGGCTCCAACTCGCTCAAGGACCGCTTCACCTTCAGCGTGGCCGACGGCACCAACCTGCTCTTCATGGTGGAGGAGGGCGGCAAGGAGGTGAGAGGCTGTGTGTGTGTGTGTGTGTGTGTGTGTGTGTGTGTGTGTGTGTGTGTGTGTGTGTGTGTGTGTGTGTGTGTGTGTGTGTGTGTGTGTGTGTGTGTGTGTGTGTGTGTGTGTGTGTGTGTGAGTGTGTGTGTGTGTGTGTGTCGTTATGAGGCAGCTTCCTGGCATATTTAGTACAGCTACATGATTGAATTAGCAGAGTTAGGGCACGTCCGTGTGTGTGTGTGTGTGGGTGTGTGTGTGTGTGTGTGTGTGTGTGTGTGTGTGTGGGTGTGTGTGTGTGTGTGTGTGTGTGTGTGTGTGTGTCTGTGTGTGTGTGTGTGTGTCTGTGTGTGTGTGTGTGTGTGTGTGTGTGTGTGTGTGTGTGTGTGTGTGTGTGTGTGTGTGTGTGTGTGTGTGTGTGTGTGTGTGTGTGTGTGTGTGTGTGTCTGTGTGTGTGTGTGTGTGTGTGTGTGTGTGTGTGTGTGTCTGTGTGTGTGAGTGTGTGTGTGTGTGTGTGTGTGTGTGTGTGTGTGTGTGTGTGTGTGTGTGTGTGTGTGTGTGTGTGTGTGTGTCTGTGTGTGTGTGTGTGTGTGTGTGTGTGTGTGTGTGTGTGTGTGTGTGTGTGTGTGTGTGTGTGTGTGTGTGTGTGTGTGTGTGTGAGTGTGTGTGTGTGTGTGTGTGTGTGTGTGTGGAGGGGGGAGTCACTGCTCTGACCTTTTTATGACAGTGTGGGTGAATCAGCAGTTTGTGTGTGTGCTTTGGTGTTTCTATCTTTGTGAGGACCTTGTTGAGTTATCGACCAGGAGAGTGACAGTTTGAAAAGACCATTTTTTTTGCAGAGTGAGGCTATTTTTAGAACGTGGGGACACATTTTTGAAAGTAAAGCACATTTTTTAAAGTGAGGACATTAGTGACAAGTTAAGCCGGGCATACACTGTACGATTTTAGCCCGTTTCTGGGCTGAATTTTGACTAGAAAACCTAAAGAATTCATCGGTACCAACCATGTCATACTATCTTGTCGGGAAGGAGGTTAAATAATCCAAACTCCAACTCCAAACTTGAAAAACTGGCATGGTCATTTTGAAAGGGGTCCCTTGACCTCTGACCTCCTGATATGTGAATGAAAATGGGTTCTATGGGTACCCACGAGTCTCCCCTTTACAGACATGCCCACTTTATGATAATCACAGGCAGTTTGGGGCAAGTCATAGTCAAGTCAGCACACTGACACACTGACAGCTGTTGTTGCCTGTTGGGCTGCAGTTTGCCATGTTATGATTTGAGCATATTGTTTTATGCTAAATGCAGTACCTGTGAGGGTTTCTGGACAATATCTGTCATTGTTTTGTGTTGTTAATTGATTTAAAATAATAAATATATACATACATTTGCATAAAGCAGCATATTTGCCCACTCCCGTGTTGATAAGAGTATTAAATACTTGACAAATCTCCCTTTAAAGGGACTATTTGTAACTTTTCACTCGCATAAATCCTAACGGGTCGGATTCCCATGCGCGCTCGCGTGTGGGTACGCGAGCGCGCAGCAGCTATGCTCCTGCTGCCTGCTGCCTGCACACTGCGCTCGGCTCGCTCCAACTCCACGTGAACGCGCGCACACTACACACTGCAGAGAGTTAGTTTAGCTAGTGAACGTGCAGTGTACGTTTTTGCAGAAATAAATGCTGCCGCTCCTCCAGACCAACAGAGGTTTCCCGTGTCTTGTGAAGTGACGGGGCTCTGCAGCGAGTTACGTTATCGTCCCGACCAGGTGTCGATCTCCCCCCCACCCCCCCCCCCCCCGACCGGGTGTCGGTGTCTCCCCCCCGTTCCCTCCGCGGTCGGCGGGCTGAACAGGAAAAGGCAGCACTAGAATCAGCATTGATCCATGGAGAGACCTTCGTCTGGTCAGCTAACATTACTGCCAACATATAGCCTCTTTAAGGTACATTTTGGCTTCCCCTGCGGTCTCCACCGCCGCAGCCTAAACACACAACCCACATTCAAATGAACTGGCGGACTGGCGTTGAATCCAGCCTAAGATTCATCTTGCCATCCCTCCAGTGGTTTGTTTACTGGAGTAGACCAGACACCACTGGTCTAGTCTGCATTAAATGAGGCTCCTCACAAGTATAGAAGTCCAAACATCTGTGTGTGTGTGTGTGTGTGTGTGTGTGTGTGTGTGTGTGTGTTGTTAATAGCAGCTTTATGGTGTAGTTATGAGCGAGCCTCAGGGTGAATTGACTCCTGCGCTTGTCAATATCCGTCCCTCTCAGCTGCCCTCCAACACCTGTCACTACACATAGTCCATATGATTAAACTGAATGACAGCAGGCAGGTATTGATATCTCCAATCACACACACACTTACACACACACACACACACACACACACACACACACACACACACACACTTCTCAGGCTTGTGTTCATTATCTTCAGATCGCCTGGGGACATTTGGCTCAATGGTCACACGTGTTGTGCAGCTCAGAAGACGGTTTGTGGCATTAACTCTGCCTGCGTTTGAGATGAACTTGCTCCCAGCGGAGCTGCGGTGGGATTAAATAATGTATGAGCTCTATAACACCTTTTGGATGAACGCATCCTTCAAATGGCATGTGGCCAAACTTTGGCCTCAGCAGCATCTGTGTGATGACAGGCTGCTCTTTCCGTATTCCCTCTCGCAGCTCGGACACAACGCGGTGACTAGTAATGTTGGAGTAGTTTATCATCGCAGCTCGAAGGAGGGACGGATCAATAAAGTAATAACCTGCAGTGCTTGTTTTTTGCCACAATGACATTCAACGTCTTTAAACTTTTGCCACAGGGAAGTAGATCAAGTGAAGTCGGTACATTATGGATGTATCCAGGACGCCGTTTCTGCAGCCAGATTAAATGTCATGCAGTAATCTGAGGGACAGATATCTCAAAAACCTGGTCCAATAAAACCAAAACTATGAGCATAGTTAGAGACCACCAGTAATTAAGATGTTGATGTTTGGATGAACAGGAGATCTTGGGAATTAATTGTTTTTTGTGACTGTTCCCAGATCGTGACGGCTGCTCCACAGAAGTTTAAGATCGATATTCTGCCCGTTGACGACGGCACGCCGCGTATCGTCACCAACCTGGGACTGCAGTGGCTGGAGTACATGGACAACAAGGTACAAGTCTTTCCTCTTCACGAACGTCTGCAGACAGACTCTATAGTCTTTGCTCTGTTTCACGGTGATGTTTAATGAGCCCATTGCAAATTACAATGTTTGTTTAAAGTGACTGTTAACATGTTTTATTGGAAAGAAAAATCAAACAACCACAAAGAGACACAAAACCACCACAGAGATACAAAACTCTCACAAAGAGACACAAAACCAGCAGAGATACAAACGGCCACAAAGAGACGCAAAACGATTACAAAGTCAAGCAAAACTTCACAAGGAGACGTATATCCACCACAAAGAGACACAAAACGACTACAAAGGGATACAAAAGTATCACAAAGAGACGCAAAACTACTACAAAGGGATGCAAAACCATCACAAAGAGACACAAAATGACTACTAAAGGATACAAAAATATCACAAAGAGACACAAATTGACTACAAAGGGGCACAAAATTATCTCTAAGAGACGTAAAACCACCACAAAGAGACACAAAACAACTACAAAGGGATGCAAAACTATCACAACGAGAGTCAAAATGACTACAGTGGGATGCAGAATGATCACAAAATAACATAAAACCACCACAAAGAGACACATAATGACTACAAAGAGACACAAAACCACAACAAAGAGACACAAAGTCACCACAAAGAGACACGAATCCACCACAAAGAGACACAAAACCACCACAGAGACACATAACGACTACAAAGAGACACAAAACCACCACAAAGAGACACATAACACAAACTGTCACAAAGAGAGAAAAAACGACTACAAAGACGCGCAAAACCACCACACAGAGACGCAAAACTATCACAAAGAGAGACAAAACGACTACAAAGGGACGCAAAACAACCACAAAGACACACTAAACAAATAGAAGACACACAAAACAACCTCAAAGCTCCTATGTAGGAGGGTCGGGGTCTTTTGGATGCCTGTACTCAGGGGGCCGTTGTCTAATAACCCATCAATGAGTAGGAGGCATATTAAACGTGTCTTTGTGACTCACAGAAGAGAAGCTCCGTCACTGTTTGCTCACAGTGTTTAATTGACTTGCTCCCCCTGCTGGTTCAAACAGCTCAACACAATACAAACTATCACTGCGTTGTTTGCTCTGCAGGTAATTATGTCTCGGATGTTTTATCGCTGAGGGAAATTATCATACAATGTTAAACTCTTGCATCTGCTTCTAACAGCTGGAAAGAACAAACAAACTCTGAGTAATGTAAAAAGTATTTTCCAGTGGAAACAGGTTCAGCTGCAGCTCGTAATGAATATCTTTCTGTAAGAGGTTCCTCCTCTTACATGTTCTTGACCTTCCTGTGTTTGCCTGTGGCGGTGCTAGAAAACCTTAGATTTAGATCCCTATAAATTATGCATGTTTAGGAATAAATTGTTTCAACATAAGTGGAGTATGGGACCCAAAACATGTAAGGTTTCATAGATCTGCCATTATAAAAATCAACAAATAAATATAAAGTCCAGCATGACATGCAGCAGTATTCTACCAAGTCTTTCTCTTTGATTGAATAAAGCGGAAAATAAAATACTCGTATCAAGGTGACAAGAAAAGATCAATCTCTTAACTCAACGACACATTTGATTACTAAAGAAAACAGGATCCTAATCTGCATTAAGCTGATGAAACACCTCATAGTGTGGAAGGAAAAACAGAGTATTGTTTGCCTTCATTTATCCAGATCATTATCCAGAGAGAGAGAGAAACACAATCACCATCAACAGGAGTTCATGAGGGGGATAATAAAGGCCTCGCTAGATGATGTCTGTGTGTTAGTGTTTAGTCTAAACGTGGCGACAGAGCTGGTCGTTTCAGTCGTTTACTGTTTATCATCCATCAGGCCACAAACCTGATCACCAAGAAGGAGCTGCTGACGATGGATCCAGACACTGAGGACGGACAGCTGGTCTACGACATCACCACAGAGCCGAAGCACGGCTTCCTGGAGAGCAAGATGAAACCTGGCAACCCCATCACCTCCTTCACACAAGGTACACTGGATCCAGCTCTTTGGCCCTTCGATATCCAGAGCATTAATAGTATATCATCAACATTTACACTGTTTAGCGCTGTTAGCACCGTTAGCTCCGAGCCGCGGTTCGCCCTCGCCATGTTGAGAGCCGTTGAGAGGCAATAGAAATTCCCTTTTTGACCAAAAAAAGCTTTGTACAACTACAATTATGTCAGCTATTTTTATTATTTGTCAGTAAAGTGAAGAGAGTTTTCTCACGTTTTTCCTTCAGAACAGTCATTATCGATGTCAAGGTTTCTGTTACGTTCAGACTGTAGTCAAAAGTGGCCCAAATCTGATCTCAGTTCTGGTCTTTTCCCTTCTAAGATTATTTCATTTGAAGGATTTTTCAGTGTCTGCAGAGGGAAACGTATCAAGCATTTAAAAAGAGAAAGGGAAAATTTCAAGGAAGAGTCAAGTGAAAGTCAGAAAGTCTGTAATTTTATTTAACAGATTTTTCTTTCACGTCTTATCCCTTTAATCATTTTGTGACCTTTATCCAGGTTGATGTAGCATCACTGCCCTCTCCTGTTATCCTTTTTCTTGTGCTAATTCTTGGTGTTATATAACACTTGATACCAGTTTAAAATAGAGGAGGAGGGCTAAACAGTCACTTAACACACTGATGTTTTGAACTGGGACTTCACTACACTTCCCACATATTCCTACCTGTCTCTTCCTCACTGAAAGATTTGTTGAAAGGCACCTCAGCAGCTGTTGGAGTGTTTTTTTTTTCCTCCAGTTTCACCTTCCCCACGTTCTCTCAGCCAATTAGCGGTTTGAATCAGCCGTGTTGTCGTCATGAGGCTGCTTATCTTCACCTCTAGGCTGCAGCCAGGGATCAATGTCAGCCTGCTTTTTGGGAAGTGTTGATCCTCTAGGCTGGAGAGCAGCTCGCAAACAGCCACTTTGATGTGTTTGCATTCTCCATTCGGAGCTTGTAAACATCATTTCCTTAATGATAACAGATATTCAATAAGCCCTTTACCCTGAGAGAGAAACACCATGAATGTAATTGGTGGGATTTACTTGAACAAACTGCCTGTCAACATTTACTCTCATATTCATGCACTCAGTCTGAAAATGTTCCTTGTTCTGGATATTAGAGCGTAGATTTTTGAGCCTGTTTGTTTCCATTTAGTGTTGTTTACTGTTGTTTTCACTGCAAATGTTTATTCTGAACTTCCTGAAGGTCATTTGAACATCTTTCTAGCACGGAGACTCTCATCCTTCTTTTGGCTTTCAGCTATGAACTACTTACCTGTGACGTTTTTACTAATATGTTTGCACTATGCAACTGTGATGCTGGAAACTTGAATTTCCCTCGGGATCAATAAAGTTACTATCTATCTATCTATCTATCTATGAAAGACACGTATAAAGGGAAGAATAGATAAAGAAATAAGTTTGGGGAAATAAATAAAGGGTGAATTGCAAAGGGAAAATCATACATAAATAGATAGATAAATAAATAAAAAAATAAAAAAGTAAATAAATAAATTAAAAATAAATGAATAAATAAAAAACAAATAAATGCAACAATAAATTAAAAGAATAATAAAAAATAAATACATAAATTCTGTTTAATTTTCACAGAAGAGTAAATGAGTAAGGGAATTAATACAAATAAAGATGCAAATTAAAACAGAAATATCAATTTATGTCAGATTTTATCAATTAATTAATGGCTACATTTATTTTTAATATTATTTTTGCTACATTTAATGACATAATTATTCATTTATCGAGGCATTTATTTATTTATTCATTTATTTTTTATTTTGTCAGGTTCCGTCCTCCATATTTAGCCCTGAAATACAAGGTAATTCCTTTACTCAGGCCTCCTCTGGAAGGTATAAATGAGCCAATGATGACTTTCATTTTCATTTTTAACTTTTTATATTCCTCTCAAGAAATGGAAAAAGGCCAGAGGCTGCAGATTATATGGAATCATTATTTCACAGAGATATTATTATTAAGATTTGATCCCTGTAGGGACACTCAGGTCAGAGTGACATTGCATCCCCATAGGAGACATTTCACATAGTGAGATCATTTTTAAACTTGACCTCACTGTATAAAATGACCTTGTGGTGACCTCTAGGCTAATCACAGCCTCATGACACTTTACAGCCACAAACTAGAGACCTAGAGCATTCAGAGGATGGATGGATCAAACTAAAGATCTAGAGCATTCAGAGGATGGATGGCTTTCCTAGCTAGATTGACAATAAAGGGGTTTCTGAGCAGTTTACACAACAGAAGTGCTCGCCATCCAATCGACGAAAAATGCAGAAATCTCCAAATGTCAAAAGTTTTTGATACCAAATCACAGCATGTCTTTTTCTCTGGTGTTCCTCAAGGTCTTGGTGTCTTAATGTGGTATTTTGGAGGAATTATTGATAATTTTTATCAATTCTCCAGTGGTAAAAAATGGTTAAATTTAGCACCAAATCTGTGTAACAAATTGCTGCAACAACTTATGAGACATAATAGAGGATGACCATCATATACTTCTATCATAATGTTTTAAGCCCTTATACACTTTCATAGATATTTAAAATTAATTAATTAATTAATTAATTAATTAATTAATTGTTACGTAAATGTGACCTTGTTCCTCTCTAGCCGATATCAACCTGGGTCTGATCCGTTACGTGCTGCATCAGGAGAACGTTCAGGAAACGATGGACAACTTCAAGTTCCTGGTCAAAGACAGCAAACCAAACGTGGTCAGCGACAACGTCTTCCACGTCCAGTGGTCTCTCATCAGCTTCAAGCACAAAAGGTCTGTCATTTTATTGGCCGTACTCAGTAAAAAAGCTCATTGCAATGTTTTTCCAAAAAAAGATAAACCTGTCATCACTTCCTGTGATGCTTCCACAGCTACAACGTGAGTGAGAAGGCCGGCACGGTGGCGGTGACGGTGAAGCGAACAGGAAACCTCAACCAGTACGCCATCGTGCTCTGCCGCACCGAGCAAGGCAGCGCCACGTCCACCAGCAGCGTCGGGTCCCGTCCAGGCCAGCAGGACTACGTGGAATATGCCGGACAGGTAACCAATATCAAAATGTTATCAGTTTATTTTCATTGTTGTTGTTGTTGTTGTTTAGGAAATTTCAAAATGTAAAAGCTTCAGGCTTATTCTACCTCTGGCTTTGACCTGATTTTTAAAGCTTTTTTTGATATGACATTGGTATGAAATTTAATAGCTGGCAGCAAAATAATTAAGTTAAGTATCAAGGACTTGGGAATAACATTTTTAAATACTTTTTCACGACTCTCAAGTTGATCTTTTTGGAATTTTGTCTTGAGAACAAACTTTCCAAGAATAAATTACAGTTTTTAAAGTTTGTGTTTGAAGTTTCACCCTCAATAAAGACACCAGAGCTTCAATCTCCTGGTCTTTCAAATGTTCCTCTAGATTATGCTGTTTTTTATTTGTTTATTTTTTATTTGAAGAATATAAGTGCTTCCTGTTCTGTGTCCTCCATCATCTGCATTCTTGGTTCCGTTAGATACGATGTCCATTATTGTCCACTAACTGTCCCGTTAATTCACAGGTCCAGTTCGATGAGCGCGAGGACACCAAGGTGTGCACCATAGTCATCAACGACGACAAGGTGTTTGAGGGAATCGAGAGCTTCCACGTGGAGCTGAGCATGCCCGTGTACGCGCTGCTGGGCGGAAAGACGCGCGCCGTCGTCAACATCAACGACACCGAGGACGAGCCGACTCTGCAGTTTGATAAGAAGACTTACCACGTCAACGAGAGCACCGGATTCATCCACGCTCCCATCGAGAGAAAAGGTAACGAACACTTCAACATCCCTGTTAACCTCTCTAACTAATAACCATTTAATTTCCCCCCCTTTATTTAACTTCCACATATGGTTCTTTTCACATATTTGCACATATATTCCGTATCTGCTTGTTGCAACACTACTCTAAGGCCATATGATGCTCACACTGTGGGACGTATTCACACCTGTATTCCTGTTATCTTTCAGGCATTTGAAGATAAAAAACTCTAGACTTTGTGCGCATAATTTATTTTAATTCAGTCCTACATATTTGCTATCTTTGTGATCTAGACTTGGCACACTTCGTTGTAGAATATCAGTTTGTAAAGATAAATCACCTCAATTGTTAACAAGGTTAAAGTTCAAAGAAAACAAATTAAACAGCAACATAATGAATATGCAGTATTCAGTTGCATCTGGTGTTAAATGACTCCACTTTTCTAGTCAATCACCAGAAAATTGATTGTCAAGAATCGTTTTATTTTCTAAATCAATTATCAAGCAAAAACTAAACTAAAACTAAATATTATCTGGTTCCAGTTTCTTTGTTTGAGGAGGTTACCTGGAAAACTTCAAGTATACATGTTAAAGATAAGGCAAAACATACCAGACTTTTACACATACAGTAAATCCAGCAAACATGTCTTTAGTTTGGCACATAGTGCACTGATTGAAACCCCAAAAGAGATACCTGGAAAGGTATGGAAGCCAAAATATGACCTCCCTCTCTCGCCTCGTTCCCTCTCAGGTGACGCCTCCAGCATCGTGTCGGCGCTCTGCTACACCGTGGCCAAGACGGCTCAGGGCAGCAGCCTCCTCGCTCTGGAGTCCGGCTCCGACTACAAGAGCCGCGGCATGTCCGACGACAACCGCGTCATCTTCGGCCCCGGCGTCAGCATGTCCACCTGCGACGTCAAGCTCATCGACGACAGCGAGTACGAGCTGTCGGAGGAGTTCGAGCTGGTGCTGTCGGACGCCTCGGACAACGCCCGCATGGGGGACGTGATGTCGGCCAAGGTCGTCATCGACGGACCCAACGACGCGTCGACGGTCACTCTTGGGAACGCCACCTTTACGTTCACTGAAGATGCTGGTACGTTTCTCTTCACAGAGTCGTTGTATGATTCTCTTTTATTTCTATCATCTCCATCCCCAGGAGAAAGTCTTTGAAGTTACAATTTGTTTTCAGATGTCATTTCATAGCTTTATTATTTAAGATAAATGTGAAAATGTAATGATCTCCGTGGGGAAATTATTGAAAAGAGACGTTTCATAATGGCTCCATCCGAGATCACCAAGGGTGCAGCATTAATTTCTTGTTTCTTTGGACCCGTTAACCTCTCTCTACTCATCAAACAGACTGTAAACATGCTCCCTGAACATTTACACAGCTCATTTGTAGGAACAAGGTTATTATACGTTTTTTTTTCAAGTTAGTCTGTACATTTTAGTCTTTTCATTTATTTTGGAGCAGAGAGCGCAGAGATGTTTTGAAGTGGGAAACTTAGTTGTTGCTTCTTTTATTAATTAGAACAACAAGCTACTGCTTTTAAGTGTGATGACATTTTTATATACATATATTTTTTTTGAATCATATGCAGTTGCATTTTAACTTGAAAGCTAATGTCATATATTACTCAGTAGAAAGATTTATGTTAGAGTCTCTGACTTTAGCTCCATTTCGACTGCAGGAGCTCATTGCGTTTCAACCGCAGGGACCGGGGTCTGAATTAAGTTCCGGGGACATTTTGCCAGACTTTGTAAACCAAAGCTATTGAGGCTCATCCTGGACCCTGGTTGTCGTTTGTTTGTCCTGACAAAATGCATCAGTATACATTTTGAAGATACAGGAATCCTGATTCTTCCCACATTATTTAAACTTGCGTTTCCTTTTTATTTCCACACTACAGGCACAATAGAAATACCAGTGCTGCGTCGCGGCAGTGACCTGTCCTCTTTGACCTCTGTGTGGTGTGCCACCCGACCTTCTGACCCCCCCACAGCCAGCCCGGGGGTCGACTACATCCCCAGCTCCAAGAAGGTGGAGTTCAAACCTGGAAGAACTGAGGAGGTAAGGACTGAGACTTCTCACCTACAGGAAGGATATCTCAAAGTGCTGAGTCAAAGGCAGCTGGATAGGAATGGGATTAAAGAAGCCTCTTCATTAATTCTTCAAGATTAACATCTTTACATGGATAAACGTTTAAAGACATCTCCAACGAGTCCATCAAAGAGAGTATGAGAAGTCTACGAGGGTGCTTTTAGCCTTATGACATATTTTATTATATGTACGACGCTGTATTAGGAGTATTGCAGGTATAAAAAGAGATTGAGATTAGAGTGGTACATTTAAAAAATAATAGTGTTTTTCTGTGAAGGAACCACATCGCTTCTCTTTGCAAGATCCACTTCATCACATCATAGACGCCGCCGGTAAACGGGGAATGCCCCACACATGTTAGTGAGGAGGTGAAACAGTATGGAACATGGCGATATCCTTGCATCAGTCCATTGCGTTGTTGTACTGATGCACAAAAGCTATCACCTCATCCAGATCAGTATGTTGTTTTCTCTGCATAGTCCCAATTCAAGGCAATGTCTCTGATGATAATATGGCAGCGGCGTCTGTGATGGGATGAGGTTGATCTGGCAAAGTGATTTTTCTCGTAAATTTGAGAGTTTAATTTCAGAGAATTTCTGAGTTTATTTATTGCAAGTACATGACTTTATAATCTCAGAGAATGTTATATAGATTATATAAATATATGGGGTTTTTTTTCTTGTAAAATTGCAATTTTTTCTTGTAAATTTGTGAGTTTTTTCTCGCAATTTTTTTTAGTTTTTCTTGTAAATTTACAACTTTAATCTCAGAGAATATCCGAGTATTTTCCCCTGTAAAATTGTGAGTTTTTTGGTCATAAATTTACATCTTTAATCTCAGAGAATATCCAGTTTTTTAGATATGCACTCGTCATTGGTGGGGTTAATTTTATAAACCAGAAAATAACATTGAACTAAAGACAAGGTCCTTCCTATATACCTTTGAAACAACAAACATTGCTAACACTCTACAGACCTGCAGTTTGACCATCATGGACGACGTCCAGAATCCGTCCATCGAAGGATCTGAGTCGTTCGTGGTGTTCCTCAGTTCTCCTCAGGGTGCTGTCCTGCAAGAGCCCTACGAAGCCAACGTCGTCATTACGGACACCTTCCAGGACAGTACGTACGCACGAGAGCACAGACTTTAAAACATTCATCTTCTCACATACCTCACATACATACTCAGCTTTCTCACAACCATCTTCCCCTCTCTCAGTTCCCAGCATGCAGTTTGAGAAGAGCGCCTACACTGTGAAGGAGAGAGACAGCGTCCTGCACATCCCCATCATCCGTACGGGTGACCTCTCCTTCAAGTCATCGGCGCGTTGTTTCACTCGGACCATGTCAGCCATGGTGATGGACGACTTCGAGGAGAGGAGGAACGCTGACGAGTCGCGCATCATTTTCCTCAAAGGAGAGAAGGTAGAATTCACTCCAAAATGTTTATGTAAAGTAGATTAAGTCAGTTACCTGCCCATTCAAACGTTTTTAAATTTGTTGTTTTCCAGGTAAAAAACTGCACCGTTCACATCAATGATGACTCTGTTTTTGAGCCCGAAGAGGAGTTCCAGGTGCATCTTGGGACGCCGCTGAGTGACCACTGGAGCGGCGCCATGGTTGGCGTGAGCGACATTGTCACCATCACCATCACCAATGATGAAGATGGTAAGCAGGTGCCTCATAAGTCCCATACAGCACATAGTTTACTGCTGAATAGATGTTCAGTAGTCTCACTGACTGACAGTTTTGATTAGTCTTCTCTCACGGAAGTCATAAATCAGTGTGTTTTTTATTAAGAAGTTTTATTAAGAAAAATACGTATTTTTTTGTTGACCTTCCATCCTCTCCTCTTCCTCCAGCTCCCACCATTGAGTTTGAGCAGGCGTCCTACCAGGTCAGAGAGCCTCCTGGTCCCGATGGCATCGAGGTGCTCAACATCAAGGTGAACCGCGGGGGGGATCTGGACCGGACCTCCAAGATCCGCTGCAGCACCCGGGACGGATCGGCCCAGTCTGGAGTCGACTACAACCCCAAGAGCCGAGTGCTCAAATTCACCCCTGGTCAGTGCTGAACATTCACACGGGACTCATCCAGAAAAAAGTCTTGCAAGAGAGATTATTTTTATGTTTGTATGCAAGATTAAATATCGCTCTGCTTCCCTCCGTAGGGATGGACCACGTCCTCTTCAAAGTGGAGATTCTGTCCAATGAGGACCGGGAGTGGCACGAGTCCTTCACATTGGTCCTCGGCCCTGACGACCCCGTGGAGGCGGTGCTCGGGGAGATCACCATGGCAACAGTGACCATTCTGGACCAGGAGGCTTCAGGCAGCCTCATCCTCCCGGCCACGCCTATCGTAAGAAATATTTAACTTTTATCACAATAGACCCGTTTTAGTCTTCTTTAGGGGGAGATAGCAGGTCAACAGTAGAGGTCACATAGAAGTTGTTGGGATTAAATGGGGTTAAATTAATGTAAATATTTTATTCAGTCTGTCTTATTTGATAATAACACAGAACATTAAGATGTACAACAGGACAAACAGGACAGGATGTGTTGTCAGCAGCTCTTTGAAGGACTTTAATGGCTTTCTTGTTTGTTCTCGACATGGAGAGTTTAACATGTTTTCAGCACTTAGAGAGCCTGATGCTAGAAACCAGAAACATCTCCACTCCTCTACTACATATTCAGCAGCTCCAAAACAGCAGCAGGAAACAGCCTTTTACATTTCTTATGCATTTAACCAGAACCACTTACAATGAGTGCAGTCGATGTTCACATTATATTATGTGGTGGCTGATTTTACCCTGAATGCCTTTCAGTACCTCAGCAGGAATCTCATCTCATGCAGCGTTTCTGTTCTCCCCATCTCATTTGTTGAAGTGAAAACAAAGAACTCCAAGTAAAAACGTCATCCTGCTTCCTCCTCAGGTGGTCTCGCTCGCCGACTACGACCAAGTCCAGGAGGTGATGAAGGAAGGCAGCAAGAAGACGCCTTCTCCGGGTTACCCTCTGGTGTGCGTCACCCCCTGTGACCCTCACTACCCCAAATACCCTGTGATGAAGGAGCGCTGCGAGGAGGCCGGCATCAACCAGACCCAGGTTCACTTCTCCTGGGAAGTGGCGGCGCCCACCGACACCAGCGGCGCCCGGTCCCCCTTCGAGACAGTCACGGACACCACCCCGTATACCAGCGTCAACCATATGGTGAGGAGTAGTTTAAAGGGATAGTTCAGGTGTTTTGAAGTGGTGTTGTATGAGGTACGTATCCATAGTCAGTGTATTACCCACAGTAGATGGAGTTTGGAGAAACAGACAGGACCCGAACTATCCCTTTAAATAAAGCCTCACTACTACCAGTTTTAACAATGTGATAAAGATGGAGCTATAAATGAAAGAATTACCTGGTAACACGCATTAGAAGAAATGCCTAGAATAGCCTTTTTTCTCCTCTTTTCCCTCATGCTTCATCCACTCCTCTGTCTCTCTCAGGTCCTGGACAGCATTTATTTCAGCCGTCGCTTCCACGTCCGCTGCGTGGCTCAGGCCAGGGATAAGTCGGGTCACCTTGGAACGCCGCTGAGGAGCAACATCGCCACCATCGGCACAGAGGGCTCCATCTGCCACACGCCTGTTACCACGGGAACCGCCAGGGGCTTCCAGGCTCAGTCCTTCATCGCCACGCTCAAATACCTGGACGTCAAGCACAAGGAGCACCCAAACCGGTGAGTAGGGACGTGTGGATGGCTGCTTTTTAAAGAGCGGGTCTGTTATTTTTGTGTTTTTTGGAAGTTTTTATATCATTCTGTAGCTTACCAGTGGTGTTCCTTACGTATTCAAATATGTATGTATGTTTTAGCGTCAAAATGCTATTTTCCCAAGCCCTTCTAAAAGCTTTTCTTGAACCGAAAGTCACACAATAACACAAACAAACTAACCGATCGATGCAGCGGTAGAGCAGGAACTCCTGTGTTCTGAGAGGTAAAATTACTGCTTTTGTGAATGTAGTCTGATAGCTTTGAAGAGAGGGATATAACAGCTTCAGTTCCCCGTCAGAAAGGGCCGTCTGATGGCGAGGTAAAGCTGTGAAAATATTCTTAATATAGCTGATACAACTGATATTGATTTTTTTAGATGGCAAAAATACGTTTTTCTGCTTTACCTGCTTTAACCCTTTCAGTTATTTCCACTCTTAGCACAGCTAACGTTGACTCAGCTAGTGCTAGAGTTCACATTATTTATAACCTTATTGATTAGCTTACTTTTATAACCTACATCACGAAAACAGAAAAAAAATGCAAATGGACCCGCCCTTTAAATTAGATAAAAGTCTTGACCAAAACTGTACGTATTGTTTGTTAATGTGTCTTTCTCCGTGTCCTTGTTTAGTATCCATATCTCAGTGCAGATCCCCCATCAGGATGGCATGCTCCCCCTGGTGTCCACCATGCCGCTGCACAACCTGCACTTCCTGCTGTCAGAGTCCATCTACAGGCAGCAGCACGTCTGCTCCAACCTGGTGACCCTCAAAGACCTGCAGGGTGTCTCCGGTCAGTCACACAAACACACAGTCCTCTTAACAGCAGAGCTGAAACAGGAGATGAAACACAGAGACACCTGCAGGATATTAAATAAATGTCATTTACGTGACATTATACACAGCCAGAGTCATTTAAAATTATTACAACAGTGAAAAATGCTGCAGTTCCCTAATGGGCAGCCATGTTTTCCCATTGTTTACTAGCTGATAATACATGCAAAGTGTCCTGATAAATGAATATAATGAATAAATTACATGTAAAGAATCTGTTATTTTTCTATATATTGACACCTCATAGTGTTTTATTGCACTTAAGCTACAGAAAACCAGGTAGGTTCAAATCAAAGTTTTTCTGTAATCACTATAACTCTGTTAGCTCTCCTTTATGGAGAATTATCATCTGGCAGCAATATTGTTTATATAGTTACTTGCAATATAATATACCTGTGCAATGGTTTAGAATTGCACTTAAACTTTTACCAGATCTTTGTTTAAATGAGAAACGATTATTTTCCATGACCACGGCTCAAACTTTGCCGCCGTTCTTCCCTCAGAGGCGGGTTTCCTGGACGACGTGTCCTACGACAGCATCTCTCTGGGTCCGGGTTACGACCGACCCTACCAGTTCAACCCCAACGTCCGGGAGCCCAAGAGCATCCAGTTCTACAAGCACCTCAACCTCAAGAGCTGCATCTGGACCTTTGACGCCTACTACGACATGACGGAGCTCATCGACGTCTGCGGAGGCTCCGTCACCGCCGATTTCCAGGTACGAAAGAACCATATTACTTCACACTATCACACATATCACTCTTCATCATCAGAAGTTTGGTTAGTTGTCATGAAACTTACATTATTCAGAGCACCTTTAGGACTTTTTAAGGAATTTTTAAGCAGAGTTTGACAGTCCAGTCTTGACCTTGGAAACAACATGCAGCATACGGCACCGTCAAAAGCTCCAGAACGAGCGAGCGAACGGAGCTTGAGTGGAGATAAAGGTCAAGAATGAGCTGTCAGGCTTAATCAGATGTTATTTAGCTCAAGGCTCATCTGTCAGCCAGTTCTCACAGAATTACACTTTCCTGGCAGAAAATAAATAAACTAAGTATGTAATGTCCTTGGTGGAGAGAATTTGAAACTTATGAAGAGAAAAGTTGTACATTTTATATCTGTGACCATCGATCGTAGTGCAGATCATATTTGAATGAGATATTCTGTCGAAAATCCAACAAGAAAAAGGAGAACGTTACAACATCAACTGTTGTTGTTGTTCCAGGTCCGTGACTCGGCTCAGTCCTTCCTGACGGTGCAGGTTCCTCTCTACGTGTCCTACATCTACGTGACGGCACCGAGAGGCTGGGCCTCTCTGGAGCATCACACCGAGATGGAGTTCTCCTTCTTCTACGACACCGTGCTCTGGAGGACAGGTCAGGAACAAATGGACTGGAGTTCATCTCTTTGTGATGCATGAGAACATTTATTGCAGAAAGCTACTAAAAAAAAAATTCTTCTTTCTTTTTACAATATTTTTATTGAATTTTGCATATATGTCACACATACAAATAGACAGTAATAGTAATAATATTAATAATTATTATTATTATTATAAAAAATAAAAGTAGTTGTGGTTTTCACATATTTAGCAAAAAATAAAAATAAAATCAAAACACATCAGATAAGAAAATGCAGAAAAAAACAGCATGGAATCACTCAACAACACATAACAATTTCAAAATGACTGTGCACCTTGACGTCCATACAGTTATGTCTCAATACAGCACAATATGCCAACTCCTTCACCAACAAATGTATCGAAGGTATAACCGTTTTTCTCCAAGATAATAAAGCGATCATCCTCCTGGCCTGAGGGAGTCCAAAGTCAATTAAAGTTAAACTATTTTGAGCAAATCTTATTTTTTTAGGCAGTAATCATGAAAACAGAGCAGAAGAGGTTCAGCACACATAAACATGAAGTGGGATTTCTACATTTATACTTGACATTGCGACTAGACATGTATCTACATATTTATTTATGTATGTTGTGGTTGGGTAGGGTCCCTCGTATGTTTTTTATACTTTTAATGTTAATGTAGAGGTGCATACGGTGCATGTTTGCATCTGACAGGTAGTGTGAAATGGCTGATATCCTGTTATGTTGTTTTATTTATCTGATCAGTGTTGCACCTCTACTTTAACCTTGATGTGACCTCTGACCTCCCTGGCTGGTGTTTTCTGCCTGCAGGTATCCAGACTGACAGCGTCCTCTCAGCCAGACTGCAGATCATCAGGATCTACATCAGAGAGGACGGACGGCTGGTGATTGAGTTTAAAACCCACGCCAAATTCAGAGGTCAGTTCACAACGTCCACCACAGATGTTCGGGTCCAAGAAAGTGTCTGTTTTCTTAATAACACAACAAATATACTTTGTTGACTTGGTGGACTAATAGATGAAGAGCAATAGAAAAGTCTTTTGGTGTCCTCTTAAGAGCATAAACACACATTTCTCTGTCTAACTGTTCTTCTGTTTTTTCCTTCCTCCAGGTCAGTTTGTCCTTGAACACCACACTCTGCCGGGCCACAAGTCCCACCTGATGGCTCCCGACCACCTGGGAGGCATCGAGTTCGACATCCAGCTGCTGTGGAGCGCTCAGACCTTTGACTCTCCGTACCAGCTGTGGAGGGCCACCAGCTCCTACAGCAGGTCAGTCGGTTCATCCTCAGTCAGAATCAGAGGGAGATATGCTCACATTTTACAGTTCGGCTGGAGGGGAATAATGATAGCGGAAGTTTTAGTGCAAAGTTGCTTTAATATTTAGGAAAACTTGAGCCCCTTTCCCAAAAAAAACTCTAACATCTTTTGACTTCAGTGGAAAAAGTTACAACCGGCATTCATTCCCTGGACAAATGACTGCAGTAGTCACGGTTATTTATCAGCTCCAGCTCCGACCGGCTAAATAAAAATCATAATTTACTAAATGAACATCATGCTGTATTGAAGAAGACTGGAAACTAGCGATTGAGACCATAAACTCATGTTTACAATGTTTACTGAGGTAATAAATCAAGAGAGAAGTAGGCTCATTTTCTCATAGACTTCTATACAATCAGACTTCTTTTAGAAACCAGAGGAGTCGCCCCCTGCTGGCTGTTAGAAAGAATGCAAGTTGGGGGGAAATCCTGATTTCCTGCTCAAATATGTTTGACTTCTGAAGGTTTTTATCTGCTCTTTAGATCAGCCCTTTAATTATTCAGTGTACCTCACTGTGCCTTAGTTATAATCCTGTTGTGTTGTCTTACCGTGATTCCTTCAACAGGAAGGACTATTCTGGAGAGTACACCGTCTTCTTGGTCCCCTGCACCGTCCAGCCCACTCAGCCCTGGATCGACCCCGGGGACAAACCTCTGTCCTGCACGGCTCACGCTCCAGAGAAGTACGTAAACAGCCTGGTGGCGCAACAAACGAAAGAATAGTAAGGTCACGTGAATCCTGAACTTGTCTGGTTGTTGTCCGACAGGTTTCTGGTGCCGATCGCCTTCCAGCAGACCAACCGGCCCGTTCCCGTGGTTTACTCCCTCAACACGGAGTTCCAGATGTGCAACAACGAGAAGGTGTTCATGATGGACCCCGCGACCACCGACGTCTCCATGGCTGAGATGGACTACAAGGGAGCGTTCTCCATGGGTACGTGTCAGCAGCGTAACATTATTGTGATTGGCCCCAGTGCAAATTTTTTTCTTGGGCCATCGCCCCCAAACACACGCACGTACACACACAATCACTCCAGACAATTGCTATGCCACCATGGAGAGGCTCACCATGCCACAGCTGGCTGGAGGGAGATCACCAGAGAGCTGAGAGTTTCCTACTTGCTGTTGGCTATATTATATGTAATTTCCAGTAAATATCACAATATTAAACGTGTGTTTTAAAAGAACAAACGAAGGAAGATAAGTGGTTACGTCTCCAGGCTGATCTCCAGCTCACAGCTGATAGGTAGCCTACTTGGTTTGTTCACATGACGTAACAGAAGTCCATATAACCGATTCAATGTGGACACGGTGAAGGTGATTTTTCGGCCCCTGACAGCCTCTGGGCCCCGGTACGTCGCACCGGTTGCACCGTCGATATTTAAGCCACTGGTACGTGTAGAGAAACACAACTAACCGTCTTAAAACAGCCTTTTTTTCACAATACACTGTCCTCTTGTTTTGTTTTTTCATGCTCCAAACTTTTTCTGTATAACAGTCATGAAAAGATCAATCAAATATCCTGGATATGAATCATATTTTTACAATCATAATTTGTATATTCATCATGTGACCTGCAAATGAATGTTTATTGCGTAATAAGAGGTTCTAACCGATGCACCACGATAGTAAAGTATCTTCATATCATTTAATTTGCACATCAAGAAGGTTTGAGGTTTTTTGCACATGTGCTAATAGAATAAACCCCGTCCCTCTGCTGCCCCCTGCAGGCCAGACTCTGTACGGCCGGGTGTTGTGGAACCCGGAGCAGAACCTGAACGCAGCCTACAAGCTGCAGCTGGAGAAGGTGTACCTGTGCACCGGCAGGGACGGATACGTCCCCTTCTTCGACCCCACGGGGACGCTGTACAACGAGGGGCCGCAGTACGGCTGCATCCAGCCCAACAAGCACCTCAAACATCGCTTCCTGCTGCTGGTACTGATATTCATGTCACTCTGGTCTGCATGTTTAAAGAGCCTTATTCAAAATGCATGATGTGTCTGCCTGCCTGGGGGTAAATACGATCATTAATAAATATTAAACACACACATACTGAGGATTCAGACTGTGTTACCACAGAGCTCCAGAGTCCAGATAATAATCAGGTTTAACATGACAGCTGAAGGTCGGTATAAACAAATAAATAAAGGCTTTAAAATAATCATAATGTACATTTCCATCGCATTAATCCAGCAGTACAAGAACAATACATCTGTTGCTCTGAGTCTCATATTTTAGCAGAAATAATGTTCTCACTCACTAATTAATACATTTTTCCCGCAGAAGGAAGCATTTGCACATTGGAACGATACAAAGCCAGTTGAAAATCGGCAAAGTTTCCCTTTAAGAGTTATTAAGAGTATTACAAGGAAACAGCGAAAACATTAAAATAACATGATAAACAGGAGAAAACTTTTACATGTTATGTAAATATTATAAAATAAACTATAAAACAGGGAAATTATAAACACATGCCTGTTTCATATAAAAGCCTGGTTATCTTTTTAGTTGAGGTACGATTGGAGAATCGGTGGCGCTCCCTGTTCTTTAGGGAAATTGTTGCTGCAGCAGCTGGATCTAAGATTCAACCACAACATTTTCATAAAATGGACGCTGAAAACTCTCCATCTAAAGAGAGAAGCTTCACATTCTGGTCACGAAGGAAGATGTTTGATTAAAACTTGCTCTGTTCTTTAAACGGAACCAAACATTTGATTTATTTCGTTTCAAGCAATCAGTAACTTTACATTTTCATGAATGTACCAAGACTGTTAGTGTCTGTCTTCAGCTGCTGATTTGTTTTATTCTTGTTCAAAGGTCTCGTACCTGTTTAGATTATTATTATTAGATATTGTTGATTGTTAGAAACCATTAACTGAATTTACACTTTTTATGAGTCCAACCCTCAAAGAGCAGAGTAGAACGAGCAAGTTTTCTTTGGATTTATTTGCTTCAGATGACCTACGATGACCTTTGTCATCCTGTATTATTATGCTTGCAGCAGGCTGACATCCCCCCTACACACACACTCTCACACACCTACACACACTCTCACACACACAAACACACACACACAGACCTTGACACACTTTCTCTTTTGTTTTTTTACCTGCTGCACCAGTCTGACCAGTCTCACTGCTCACCAGATTTTTTCCAACATATTCAAAGCCTGTGTGTTATGTAAACCACCGACTGTCTTCACCATGTAAATTCTCTCTCTGCTGTCCGTTGATGTTAACGAACTATTATTATGTGTAGCAGAGATACAGCTTTAAAGCATTTATCCTGCTTCTAAACTATACTATGCTGCAGATAATTGTCTCTTGAATGTCACTATATAGAGTTATTGGTTGAATATTAAAAGTATTTACAAAATAAACTTTACCATATAAACATAAGTTGATTATTTCCCCTCCTCATGTTCCCTCTGCAGGATCGTAAACAACCAGATGTATGTGACAACTTTTTCCATGACGTTCCCTTCGAGGCTAACTTTGCCTCGGAGATCCCGGAGCTGCAGAGCATGACGGCCATGCCGGGCGTCGACGGCTTCACAATGAAGGTTGATGCTCTCTACAAGGTTAGTGGAGCCTCCTGCAGTACACAGTCATGTATCACAGTGTTGAAGTTGTGTTGAGACGTTCAGCCACTGAGAGTTTGATGGATGAAGCTTTAAACGTTTTCTTCTTGAATTTAATTTCCCAGACTGTTAAATACACGATTTCAATTTCATTGAGTAGAAATGTTGCGTTCCTCTGCTAACGCCCTTCTCTCTCTCTGTTGATTGACAGGTGGAGGCGGGACACCAGTGGTACTTGCAGGTGATTTACGTCATCAGCCCGGAGTCGCGCTCCAGCCCCAGGATTCAGCGCTCGCTGACCTATCAGCTGAGCCGCCCTAAACGCGACCTGGTGGATCGCAGCGGGCGTCTGACGCTGGACGAGTCGCTGATCTACGACAACGAGGGCGACCAGGTGAAGAACGGCACCAACATGAAGTCGCTCCGCCTGGAGGCCGGGCCCTCCGCCTCCTTCAACGCCCACGTGGGCAGCTCGGTGGGCGGCGGCGTGGCCGCCATCACCCTGCTGGTCCTGGTGCTGCTGGCCACCTGCTTCCTGTTCCGCCGCTGCCGACGGTCGGCCAAGAAGAAGAGCAAGAAGAACGAGAAAGTGTACGAGGAGTATCCGCTCAACACCAAGGTGGAGGTGTGCTTGGACAAGTGTATGGAGAAGAACTTCAGCACCAAACACTGCACGGTGAGAAACATCAACGTCCTCAACCGCAACCAGGAGGCCAACGGCAAGGCCAAGGTCAAACAGGTCAACCTGGAGGTCAAACTCCACAACAACCTCAGCGAAGGCACTGAGGTCTGACGAGGAAGAAGAGAGGAAGAGGAGGAAGTGAAATATAAAAAAAAGGTATTTTCTAAAAGAAAGTTTGTACTTAAGGAACGTTTGTTAATGTATTTTTATACCACTTTGAAAAAGGGAAGAGAGTGACGTGCAGACGGCTACGCAGCGTTTTAATCATTTCGCAACTGGGCTACCTCAGGAATCCACAAACCATTCAGCTTCGTGAAACAGCCAAAACATCTGGTCATCCAAACTCCATCCGATAATCTCATCGCCTTTTACTTGACATTTACGTCCTTTTTTAGCACCATAATGGTGACCGGTAGCTCAGACACTGGTGATTGTTTCCACAAAACTCTCTGCTGTATTGAGTCATTTCACTGCTACTAAATGTCACTACTGTAGAGTGGTAGCCGCTGTAGAAGTCCTGCTTCTCTGCGTTTACTGTTTCTGCAGATATATTAACTCTAAAAACAGAACAAAGCGACTTCTACGTCGGCTACAGCTGCTTCTGACTGCTGTGAAAGTATTAAGCACAGGCCGAGTGAGTGCAGAGTGTAAATAAGAACAAAAATGAATGATGCCTATTCAAGTGCAATTATGCCATAACTTTGTTAATCCCTCATGAGCAGGAACTTTTAAACGTGCATTTCAAGCCTTACTTAGAGACATTTGTACTGTCACGTTGGACAATTCTTCTTGTTTCAACACAAATTCTTCTATTTTCTCTGTCCGTACTGTACTCTGATAGCTGCCAATATTAAGTGCCATGCAGTATTTTTCCTCATGAATTTCAGTCATCCAAAGTGTTTTTATTTTTTTTTTCCATTTGATTGGAAATTTCCATGTGATTGTAACAAATCAGACGCCGCCGTTTGGATAACAAAGGTTTCGATCCCGTCCACATGACTGAGTGCTTTAGCCTTACTACTGTTCGAATGACAAATAATCACTTTTTTAATAAAATGATGTATTTTATAAGACATGTGTGTGTCTACCTGCCTTCGTTCCGCCCAAAGACACAAAATCCCTCCCGTATTTTTTATTTTATTTTCTCATTTATGTATTATTATGTTACCCTCTTATGATGTATTATGTTACGCTCAGCTACTGATGTACCCATGATGTTAAATGTTTTTAAGTGTATGACACTGGTTGGAGAGCACTGCAAAAGAAAAACAAACTTTCTATCCGTTGGTCTCTCTCTCATCCCGCCTCCTGTCTTCTTTCAACTGTGTGCCTATCAAAACAACACGGGAACAGGAAATTATGGGAAATAACAATATATTTTTGGTGCTATCATTGTGTGGAAAATAACTACGATGCTATCAACATGATGCCTGTATTTGGTGCCTTTTTTAGTAATAAAAAAAAAATGTTGAAACCCACGATTGTCGTGTATTTAATGTTTTTGATTGAATTTTGGGGGGAAAAGTACAAATGAAAAATTAAATCTGACATTTCTTCTTTTTCTGTAAGATTATGTACAAATATTTTTCACATTTTGTACACGTAATGTAAATGTAAAATGTGAGTGTTTATTGACATTTGCTGATGCTACTCAACAAAACGGGATGTGATGTTTAGGGACAGAGAAAGTCGAAATTCTGTCAACAGTTTTTTAAATATTTAAATTACAAATTTTTAATTTCCTTTGGTGGAAGTTTTTAAAAATCGGTCAAACTGTTTGGCTGAAAAGTGAGTTTTTCTTATCATGCTATATCTAGTATTTGGAGACATGGAACTACTGCTTTTGCAATATACTCCATTATATTTAAGGAAAAAAACAGTAGTCCCATCTGCTCAAATACTAGTATGATAAGAAAATGTCTATCTCAGAAACTACAAGGAGTACAATCAAGTATTTGGTATCTACTGTATGAACTCATAACAAGTTGAATATCAAAGATGTGCACACATATACAGTGCAAACATTTAATAGACACAATGTTTTTCCTAATTTTTCAAAAATCCTGACTTTGACTATTAATAAAAGTGTGATTTTTCATGTGATCTAAAAAATTAAATATAGTCTTTGGGCACAAATGGGTTAAAATGACCAAAAAGCTGACAGTTTTTCACTCAATTTTATCCATATCCATTATATCCATAGCTAATAACTATCAAGGAGTTTACAAAACATTGAATTAGTGAATTAATTACACAAACGTGTTAAAAGAAAAATAAGAAAATTTAAATCAACTTTACCTTTAAAAAAAAGAAAATCAAATTAAACTGACGGGAGATTTAAACCGACAGATTACATTTCATCTGAATAATGATGTAATTTATTATCATTTTCAGAAACAGGCCCTTTAAATAGGTTGATATTAGAAATGCCCGAGCGGTCCCTGAAGGCATCACACGCCTGTGCGGAGTGGGCGTGGTCAGATGACTCGTTGATGAGATCCAGTTCCACAGGTGTGGCGGAACTGTTTTCCGGTTTAAACAAGAACCCAGGTGAGCTTTTCTTTGCTTTCTTTTACTCTCGATAATTCATTGTCTTACAGTGCGCTTATTTTATGTTTGACTGTTGGTGTAGTAACAAGTTAATATTAATTATATTAAGGTTTAGAGCAGAGATTTGTACACAAATTAGTAGCTTACCTGTGTAAAATCTTACTGTATTCATTCAATTCACATAAGAAAGTCTCGCAGTGAATCTACTATATTTAATTACAGCTTGAAAGTAAGTTTTTATATTAAATTATATGTTTATTTCCTGATGTACCACTAAATGATAGTCTTCCTGAGTTAAGTGTACTTTAATATGTGAGATTTTTTTGTTTAATCTCCTCTGATATTTTATATTATTTCCATTCACAGTTTGTGAATATTGTTTATTTTTATTTTTCTGTGTTACATTACATACATATATTCTGTGTTACTTCATTAATGAGTCTTATTTGCTTAACATTCATCATAACAGCTCATCATATTGGCAAACATAAGATGTGTCAACATGACAAGGATGTTTAATCAAGTGGTTTTTAGTCTGTGATGCTACACAACCATTGTAATAAACTTTTAAATATCATCCAGCTCCTGGCAGATAATACATCATAAATCATGCATCCTATAAAGAATATTATAGAAGAACAGAAAATACCAAAAAAGGGACTATAAGGTCACAATTTAAGTAACTTACTAATGGACAGATAGATAATTTAACTGAGACAAAAGAGTAGGAAATAAACTTGCTTTTGTATGTTTATTATTGTAAAGAAATCAGTTTTGATGGATTAAAGCTGCCTTGAAATCTAAAAAAAAAATGTATGAACACTTTTGAAAATGTTTTTTGAATGGAGTTTGGTGAGAATATGCCAAAAATAGATCTTGCCTCTGTACAAAATATCAAGAAAGCTTAACCATGTTGTTTTATTTACAGATAAACTTCCTGTTGTCATCATGTCTTTATTCGTAAGCCAAGATTTTCTTTTTATTTTATTTTATTTATTTTATGATATTTTCTCGTACATTTTAAACAAAACTGATTAACGTTCTGCAGGATGACTTGGCGGGTCTTGTGGATTCCCCGTCCTCGTTCACAGCAAAAGTAGGTCCAACTACAACTTCACACTGATTTCAAGCTTTTACTGTGACATTTATTATTACAAAAATGACAAAAAAAGATTAAAAAAAAAACAATACAAACCGTCTCTTCTTCAGAACGGAGAGAGAGGAACCATCAAGCCCAAATCACACTTTGATCCAGGAGACGATGCTGGAGCTCTGAGGAAGGCCATTGAAGGAATGGGTACATAAACACAGTTATTTTTATTTTTTTATCTTATTTTTATTTTTTTCTCAAATCTTTTTATTGATTTTACATGAGTATTGTGAAAAATAAACCGTGGCATAGCTACACATAGCATATTATATAAATATTTAGTCTTTGGATACTCAAATAAACATGACAGGATCTCTAATTAACTCCCAACAGTTTGTTGTATTTTGAGATTAACATAGCATGCTAACATGCTAAAGTTAGGATGCTAATATGTTAAATGTATTAACAATAATAATCATATATTTTAATATGGGGCACTTGTAGATACCTAAAGCAGCTTCACATAACAAGCTAGATAATATTAAAAACACAATACAGCACAGAAGCATGTGCTATATTATGTGCTAATGCTAATTTTAGCACCGTTAGCAACATGGTGACTGTGAACATATTAAAATGATAATATTAGGATGCTAACATGCTAAATGTTACATGGGGTAAAACCAAACAGCATGTAGGCCTAGTTGAACATAAAATAGCTGCTAGCTACATTACGGTAGGTATGTTAGCATGCTAACAAAGAAATTGTTCGCTTCATTGCTTCCGCCATTTTGGACTGAAACGTCCACCTAAAAAGTGTCGTACAAAAGTAAAACAAAATTATATTATATTCTATTGTCATATTCTTCCGAAATGGCCTGTGTTGAACAATAAAATATTAGCGTTTTCAGTCCAAAATGGCGGCAGCGGTTGTTGTCAAAACAACACCGAAGTTTCATCTCTTTGCTTCTATACTCTTTGATGCTAACTTTAGCTCATTATCTTACACTGCCCTACAAAGCCAAAAACACTAACTATGTATTTGTTCAAAATTGAATTATCTGAGTTTTTTTTTTTTTTTAGCTAAACTCAAGCTAAAAAAAAAAATTGGCTTAACATTTGCTAACTGAGTAGTTAGCTAACTGCCATCTTAGCTGTTGGTTCTAGTGGAATTCATGTGATTTGGTGTAGTTGAGCTACCTTTAAATCAGACATTGAAATTGTGAATTTATGTATTTTATTGATTAAATTTTATTTATTCCCTTTTTTTCACGTTTAATACTGTCCCTCCCTCCTCACGTTTATTGTTTAAAATGTTCCAGGCACAAAAGAGGAGGTTCTGATTGACATTTTGACCCATCGAAGCAGCGCTCAGAGGCAGCTCATCTGTGAAGCTTATCTGGAAGCCACTGGCAGAGTAAGATATCAGATATAACTTCTGTTCTAATGGCAGATGCTGAATTACAATCTGTATTTAAGAATTTTTGAAAACTCTTAACTATTTCTGAAAAATTAAAAATACATTATATTATCATATAACTTAAAGGTTGCATTGATCGCAGTTCACTTCAGGTGTTCTTGACACCTGAGATGATTTTTTTTTTTACTGTGAATCTTTCAACCAGAGCTGCTATCTGTTGATTTAAACTCCAGCTTTAACATGACGAATGGTTCCTGTGTTTGGCCTGAGTGTATTTGCATGGGTGTGGTCGTGGGTGTGCTTCTGTTTGAGAAGTGACAGGTTGTGTTTACGTCACAGACGTTAGTGGAGGACCTGAAAGGAGACACCAGCGGTGACTTCGGGGACCTGCTGGTGGCGCTCGCCAGCTCTCCTGCAGCGTACGACTGCCATGAAGTGATGCGGGCCATGAAAGTCAGTTTTTCTCTTTTTATTTTATGACTTCACAAATAAATGTTGGTATGAGGAAACAAAGATTATTAATTCTCATTTCCTTGTTTGTTAACAGTAAAATAACTATTTATTAACTATCAATTTTTACCATTTATAAATGCTGGTTATTATAAAGTTTTACTGATGTCTGGTCCCTGGTGAAAAATTGCTAATAAGGAAAATTATTTTATAATTAAATCATTATTATGAATTAATTATCTCTCCATGAGGTGAAGTAACTGTGTGACCTTGCAGGGAGCCGGGACGGCAGACAGCGTCCTGATTGAAATCTTCGCCTCCAGATCCAACGAACAAATCAAAGCTCTCACTGACGTCTATCTGGAAGGTAAATAATACAAACGGCATGAGTCCATCCAAAAGCGTTGGTCTTTTTGAAAGTATGAATTTCTTGTTTTTATTATTCATTTAATTTTTCAAATATCAGAATCAGGAGTTTGTCTCTTGGATTTTTAATTTCCTCCACAGAAACAGAGAAGAAGTTGACCCTCGACATGAGGCAGGAAGTTTCTGGAGACTTTTCCGACGCGCTGCTCCTCCTGGCCGAGGTTTGTCATCTCAATACAAAGAAAAAATGAACAGAATTATATCTTATTTAACTTGCATTAAGACCTGTGATGTGCAGGACAGTGTGGAGAGACGGGTGCACAAGATAGATAATAAAGTAAAATCTCACAGGCTGCATGAAATGAACAAGTTCTGGTAACACTTTCTATGGTGCCCATGTATATAATGTATTATAACCGGCTTATAGCACTGTATAATTGTAGTTATAAGCACTCATACATATCCATAATGATTTATAACAATAATCATATCAGATTATAAAGCATTTTATAATGACTTATAAGATCAGGTATCATAATACTTCGTAGTTGCTGGTCACTCACTGACATTTCTTTTGCAAGGATCATAGCGTATTATAATTCCCACAGTTGTAATACATTATATTTTTTTTATAATGTATTAAAATCACTTTTATAATGCATTATAATTAGGGCTGTCAAAGATATTGCGTTAATGCATATTCGTATTAAAGCTAAAGTGAAGATGCTGGTATCATACGAAACTAGAAAACCTAAAGAATCCATTGGTACCAGACTCGTGGGTTTCCATAGGACCCATTTTCATTCACACATCTTGAGGTCAGAGGTCAAGGGACCCCTTTGGAAATCACCATGCCAGTTTTTCCTCTCCAAAATTTAGCCGAACTCCGGAGCGTTATTTAGCCTCCTTCCTAACATGATACGGCCGGTGCTAATGGCTTCCTTAGATGGAGTGGAAGAGGCTATAGAGTGTGTGGAGAGCCTGATGTAATTTAAATTTTAAAAAGTTTTGTTTTTGTTTCCAGGGCAAGAGGGACGACGACAACGACACAGTAAATATTGCGAGAGCAAAAGACGACGCCAAGGTGCAGTATGATGCATGTTTAAACTTGTTTCATAGAGAAAGTGTTTTTATATATATACTGTAACTGTCTCTCTTTATGTTGAATATATTTGTATTTCTTTCTAGACCCTTTACGAAGCCGGGGAGAAGAAATGGGGCACCGACGAATCTCAATTTGTCGACATCCTCTGCCAGAGAAGTATACCTCATCTGAGACAAAGTACGTCAAGTTTTGTTTAATTTAGACTACAATAAAGTTCTTACAAATTATGGTCAATCTGGAATAATCTGTAAATTCTTTTGTGCAGCGCTTGTTGAATACAAGAACATCAGTGGAAAGACTCTGCAGGAAAGCATCGAAGGGGAGATGTCCGGGGAGCTGGAGGAGCTACTGGTGGCTATCGGTAAGTGCATCAACTTTTAACATATTATACATTATATGGCCAAAAGTATGAGTAAGAGCAGCAGATTAATACCATGTTTTGGGATCAATCACATATGGGAATAATGGTGTAGTCATGATGTAGTGCATATAATTTTCTCTTCCTCTTGTAGAAAAAGATTAAACTTTATCTTTGTATGACTGCTGTTTCTAACCACGTTGTTTTATTCAACTTCAGTGAAATGTGTGAAGAGCGTCCCGACCTACTTTGCAGAGCTTCTGCATGAGAGCATGAAGGTGAATATGGTGGTTTTATTGCATACGTTTCAGTTGCAGGTAGGGCTGCACAATTACTCCAAATTTTATCGAAATCGCAATATTTTGTTAATATCCGTATCGCTATTTCGATAAAATTTGTATTAATTGTGCAGCCCTATTTTACACAGAAGAGTTTAGTTGTTATTACGAGGGAAAAATCAGCAGTACTAATGTGAGATAAATGCAGGATAAATACTCTGCATGAATTAAGTTTTACATAAATTGTAATAATTTTGTGTCTGTTTGTGTTGTCAGGGTGGTGGAACAGACGAGTCCACTCTGAACCGGATCATGGTGAGCCGGTCTGAGATCGACCTGCTGGACATCAGAGCCGAGTTCAAGAAACTCTACGAGTACTCGCTGCACTCTGCCATCGAGGTGAGGAACTACTTTTATCAAAGTTAAGGAATGTACTGTGTGTGTATATATATATATATATAGATATATATACTGTATATATGAATAACACTGAAGCCAAGAAAGTCCTCTGAGAAACACAATGAATAACCTTCTGGATAACTGGAGCTGTGTGAAATAGAAAGATGACTCTTCCTTTTTACTGATCTGTTACTAACATTTAAACATGATAATCAAGCTATGTATTGGTGAGGGATAAGTCTTCTGTATGGTGAAAAGGTAGTCTGGGTGTTTTCTATCTGCTCTTTTATTTTGCACCTCGCGGTTGCTCAGGTGGATTTGATCCTGATCACATTATATAGAGACTTAAAAACGGACACCGCACACCTGTTGCAGCCAAAGAGGCAAATTAAAAGACAGCTGATGTGTCCAAGGCGGTAAATTACAACCCACATCCAGCCAATCACTTGGTAATTACAGCTGTATATCTCAGCCTCTCTGACGAGCAGCCATCCATCATTTGGAGGGAATATTGAAGTTTAAGTCACACAAATCTTTCCCAGAGGCCGGCGTCTCCTTCAGGCTAACCGCTGTTCTACCAGCTTCTGTAACTCAATGCAACTCCTCACTGAGCATTTCTTTCATCAGTCTTTCTTAAAGGTACAGTGTGTAGCATTTATGGGGATCTATTGGCAGAAATGGAATATAATATGAATAAGTATGTTTTCTTTAGTGTATAATCACCTGAAACTAAGAACCGTTGTGTTTTCGTTAGCTTAGAATGAGCCGTTTATATCTACATAGGGAGCGGGTCCTCTTCATGGAGCCGGCCGCCATGATTCTACAGTAGCTCAGAACGGACAAACCAAACACGGACTCTAGATCGGGCCATTCATGTTTTCACGTCGGCCACCGTAGTTCTCTAACACGCTTGGCACATGGGAGAAGTTTCAATTTATTGCAATCTGCAACCTCACCACTAGATGCAGCAGAATCCTAAACACTGCACCTTTTATAAAAAAAGAGAAGCGTTTCCAGGGTTTACTATCATATTCTAAGATAAGTGAGTATCTTATAGCACCGGTGGGTGTAAGACAACGTTCTTTTAAAAATACACAGTTGGCCTATATCTCAGCATTTCATTCATTTCTGTGAAGAAAACTAAATGAAATTGTTATTTTTCAAGTTGGGATTAATATTTTAGAGACCTGAACACAAGTTATATTCACATAGCCTTCCTTCTGAACAGCCTTGTCCAAGTCTTCCAAGTCTGATTGTATAGAAGTCTATGAGAAAATGAGGATTTATTACCTCAGTAAACATTGCAAACATGAGTTTATGGTCTCAATCACTAGTTTCAAGTCTTCCTCAATACAGCATGATGTTCATTTAGTAAATTATGGTCCCATTTAGAGTTCGATAGACCGTAAAGCAGGGGATGCTTTAGGGCGGGGCTACCTTGTGATTGACAGGTCGCAGAATGGCCCATTTCTGAATAATATACATTATATTATTGGATTATAATAATTGATGCATTAATGTGTTCATCACTTTAATGTTGCAGCTGGGTACCTTATTCTATACTATTACATCATCATTAGTTTAGTTAGATTCATTAGTGAATTTATGTTTAATATTTATATTCTGAATCTGCAAAGTAAATAAAGCTGTCTAATAAATGTAGTGGAGTAAAACGTACAGTATTTCCCTCTGAGATGCAGTGGGGTAGAAGTATGAAGTAGCTTGTGTTGCTGTGTCCTCCAGTCAGATCTGTCGGGCGCCCAGGCAGACTGTGTGCTGGCCATCTGTGGAGGAGATGACTAACTAACACCTGAAGTCTACCTGAGGCCGAGAGAAGAAATCTGCTTCCTCTTCAACTCTCGCTGTCGCTCTCTGATATTTCTGCTTTACTTTCATCCTCAAGCTACTAACTTGTTGTGAGCTGTGAAAGACAGATGTCATGTGAAAGACGTGCAGATCATTAAAGATTGATTATTTAAACACGAACACGTCAACTGAAGTTTTAATATAAAATTCTGTTTTGTTTCAGTCTGATTGCGGAGGGGAATATGAAAAGACTCTGCTTAAAATTTGCGGAGGAGATGATGATTAACATCGGCGTGTTGTGCTCTCCATACGTCTTTATTCCCATTTCTGTCATTTTATCATTTTTATCAACATGAACATCCACAAAATACGAGAAGAAGCAACCTCCTGAACTTGCTCTTAGACTTTATTTGGTAACACTTTATAATAACCATCATTTATAAATGGTAAATTGATACTAAATTAAACTTAGTTCATAGAATTTTACTGTTAAACAATGAAATGATACTTAATAAAGTTTACTAATTATTAGTAATGCTATAATTTCTGTTTTTTTATAATAAGTTTGTGTAAAAGTAAACCGTCCCATTAGTTATTATCATGTTTTTGAAAGGCTAAACGCCAACAAATATGGACTGAAGAAGAATATTTTGTTAGATTTTGCTACTACATGAATTAATATAATATATTGCCATTGGATTAAAAAATAATAATAGTGGAAGTTTTTTGGTAACTTTTTGATCAAGTAAGTTGTGATAGATTCATAATTTATTAACTTTATGTCTGAATCCAGCTAATTAATAAATACATAACTAAAATCATTAAAATATGCCAGGAACAGTTTATTATGTTTATTCTAATCCAGTCCTTGTAAAACATTATAGAAAATGTTTGTTGTTTGTTCACATAACAAATACTCAACATTTATCAAATAGTTTTCAAAGTTGTTCACATAAAATAAAATTAAGAGATGATTTTATGGGCCCTAATTTTTTTTGAATAATTTACTAATAATTTCCTCTAGAGTTTCCTACAAATAACTATGTAATTTTTGACTAGTTACAGTAATTTGAATTATATAATTACTATTAAATAAAGAAAATGAAGGTGCCACCACTAAATTAATAGTTAATTAAATATTTAGGAGGGTTTAAATTATTTCCTCTCTATAATTAGTACCAAATTACATAGTTCTGTACAGGAAACTTCCTGGGAAAATATAGAAAAATATTTGTAAATTGCTGCCCCATTAAAACAAGGCTTCACGGCAACACTAAGAGACTAATTAAAATAGATTATTACATTAAAAGTCTTTGCATATAAATACTGTAAGTGTAAGGAGGAGACGTTACTGTAATGTGTACTTTTAAATTAAGTAATTAACTTGTTAAAATTACTATATTCCATCCTGTATCATCATCTTCTTCAGCTCTTTACTCTTCTGTCTTCTTTTTGTGTCTTTGTAACTTCCAGAAATAATAATAAAAACACCTCAATAATCATTTACAGCTGGTGATATTGTTTATTTTTTGGAATCGTCTTCACACACTAACAGACTGTTAGTTCATCCAAGTCACCAGCAGCAGGCGCAACTACACTACAGCAGGATTTTAAATCTTTTTAAATGTCTGCAGGTCTACAGACAACCAGGGGGCTTTAAGAGGTTTATAGAGGCCACGTATGAATGTTTCACTCTTCTTGATCAACGTAACTTGAGGTTCTTGTTTCGTAAAATGTAGAGAGCATATCCTTGAAAGATTAACTTTCACTTAAAATTATGAAATTTAGATGTTTTCCTCCCAAGAAATGTGTTCAAATGTCCCCAAAACATGTAGAAACGAAAAGAGCACATACTTCAAAAAATGGATTATCATCTTTGTACATAGTGTACAAAGTTAAATAATATAACAAAGTTATTATTGTTGTAAGTTATTAATTCCTGCCTCATATATTTATTGGTAATTTAGAGAATCAAACCAATTCTTCCTGAAGATGGAGCCAAAGTGCAGAAGACTTTAAAATGTGACTGCTTCTCTGCACAGTATGACAAATTTCATTCCACAAAAATATGAATAAATGATCAAAATCAGTGAACATAAATACCCTGAATATAAGTCTGATGTGTTCTTCAATGCTGTATCTTCAAAATCAGGCGAGACTTTTGCTTGATTATAAGAGCTTGTTGCAGTTTTCTCCTAAAAATTCTCAAACTTAAATGACAAAATAGTGAGTAAGTGGACTTTGAGTGAAGATTGTTTATTGAACTGTTGTTTTAAAGTCCTAAAATTCAAAATACTGCTATTATGAAATGGGTTGTTCTGCATACTTTTGAGTATTCTGAGTACTTTTACTTTTTTAACTTTAAGTATATTTTAATGCTAGTACTTTTGTTCTTTTACTTAAGTCAAATTCTGAATGCAGCAGTTTTACTTCTAACTGAGTATTTCTACACTGCATTACTACTTTTACTTAAAGTCTTTGTTAGGACTATAGCAGCAGCTTTATAAATGAGCTGAAGAAATAACCTGAGAAAATTCCATTACAGTAAAATTAATGCATGAATTAGTTTCTCTAACTCATGCCTGTATCCTCTGAGAGAAAATACATATTTTATTTATGCATTAAAACACATGAGCTGCAGCCTCTGACCCCCTCCTCTAAATGAAATCTATTCACCGTCTCTCTGCAGCGTCTCGTGTCTTTATGTCTCTCAGTTAAACTCGGGCCAGACACACTCACAGACTATTGAGGTGGATGAGAGCCTGAAGGCAAATACGTTTTCCTCATTAAAGCCCAAGTAATCACCCAGGATCCTTCACTCTGCTTGCCCCACCGCCCCCCCCGCCCCTCCCTCTTTATCTAAACTGAAGGAAAACAGGAAGAGAGCCTGCAGGCCGACGTTTATACATCTTCATACTCTGACAGCTTCACATCCCCTGAGTGTGTGTGTGTGTGTTTATCCAGTATGATACTAAAACAGGAGGTTATCAGCACAAAAGATATTTAAAACACTGCCATTACAAACCATGTTGTGTGACCTATTTAAAGGCAGACCTTCACAATAAGCCATTATCCATGCAGATAAAAATGTACGTCATTAATACATGATTTTTCTTTTAAACACTCTAAATAACATGCAGCTTTGTCCCATTAAACAGGGTCAATGGGAAGGTTTCCTCCTGGCTTTAAAGGGTCAGGAAAGAGTTTATGCGTCAAAGACTATAGAAGCAAAGAGACGAAACTCCGATGTTTGACAACAGCCACTGCTGCCATTTTGGACTGAAAATGCTTGTTATATTTATAATATTCTATTGTTCAACACAGGACATTTCAGTAGAATATGACAATAGAATAGAAATAATTTAGTTTTACGTTTTTACGACACTTTTTAGGTGGACATTTTACTGCTGTCTGGTAGTCTCGCTTTCACTCGAAAATGGCGTAGCTTTGCTGCTGGGTACTGATGTTGGATCATACCATTCATAAAGCAGCATATTTTCCCACTCCCATGTTGATAAGAGTATTAAATACTTGACAAATCTCCCTTTAAGGTACATTTTGAACAGATAACAAATGTACGATTAATTTGCGATTCATTGCGATTAACTATGGACAATCATGCATTTAATATTTTAATCAATTGACAGCCCTAATTCCCATATATAGATTCATCCTATTATGTATGGTAACAGTGTTTTTGAGCAGTTTTTAGTGGCCTTTTAGTGCATTCCTACGTAGACTGATAGCTTTGTTATCTACGAGTAAAGTCTTGTGTTCTGCATTACTGTAGTTCTGCATGAAGCCTCTAATTGGTGACTGTATCTTCTGTGACAATGTGTGCTCTCACAGCAGCACTCCAGCGAAGAAAATCAAACTCGCAGGGGGAAAACTGAGAAATGTAGGCCGAGTTCATCCGTGCTCGCTGCGCTCCAGAACTCCAAACTGGTGATGTGTGATGATGCCAAGTGTGAAGTGTGTAACAGACCACAATTCAAGAGCAGAGCTTTTATCCCTCCTGACGCGAATCCAGGAAATGTAAGCTTGTCCGTGAAATTTCCCCAATTATATTCAGTCTCCATTCATAAACTGGGCCGCCATTCAGAAGTACAGTGTAGCCCAGATCCACCGTCACTTCACTGCTTCACTGTGTGTGAGGATGAATGGAGACTACAAGCGAGGCTGCGGGTCGTGGGGTTTATTGAGGACACAGGGAATTCATCAACCCCTTGAACAGTTGCTTTCTCCTTTATGTTTCTATGAAGATACAAAAAGCACAAAAGACTCCATGTTTTTTATGGCAGCATTTGGAAATTCTGTCCCTTATACATACAGTTTCTCCTTTTTACCCCTTAAGTAGCTTTAAGATCAGAAAGGTCATTTTAGTCCTCTGTGTGCAGTATAACATATATTCAGTTTCAGCTTGCAGCTCTTGCATGGAAGCTACAGTATATGTTGTTAAATATTCAAACACAAGATGTTTTTATGGCTGCACAATTCAAACAAATGGAGTCTAATCTTGTGCATCATTTTTAACACATTTTCCCCAAATTCACCTGGACATATACCAGCCCGTTTGCACGAAAAGGTGTATAAATGCCACCATAATGCGCAAGGCGTTTAGCATGCAATAACTATGCCTTTCTTGATTTCCGCATTTCTTAGTTTACCCACTTATTTTAAGTTCAACCATGACGTTTTCCCTTACCCTAACTAAGTCATTTTCTTTCCTGAACCTAAGTGAGTGGTTTTCTTGTCTAAACTTACAAATGACTCTCGAAAAGGCTAAAATGCGTACTCATGACACGCGGAATATCCGTGTAACGTCGTGGTATGTATACGCCTTTCCAGTGAGACCAGGTTGCATATGCAGTGTCTTTAGAAACTTCGACATCTCCAGATTTTTAATAAGGTGAAATGAGGGTTTTAATACTTACATAACAAAAATTTGTAAAGATGGAAGACGACAGTCTCCATCTCTGATCCTTCAGGCTTGTGACCCCTTGAAATGAAGCCTATTACAGTACACTTGTGACCCTTTATCATACATAGGTTATGGTGTTGCATTCACACTTCAAAAATCATAAAAATTGTGTTAATTTGTGGAGATTATCTAGTTGAACAAAACGTGTAAGTATCATAAACGTGTGTTTACCACAGAGCTTATTTTCTGCAATAATCCAAAACCCAATGGAAAAATCCTATTGGCTTTTTGTCGAGGGAACCAGGGTGATGCTAACTTCCTGGTTGACCTACAAAAATACCCTGGAGCACTCTATTAGGAGACTTCCCTTGGCTGCAATCTAAACTTCCAGGAGGTCAAAGGTCAGCTCTAGAACTGGTTCAGTTTTTCTGCCCAAAGACACTCCAGCAGGGTGGATATTTACTGATGCATCCACCTTTACTGTATGTTTCTGTGAGCATTCAAACACCAACAGGTGGCAGCATACACCTCACCCACAGCCAGACAACAATAAGTGTGTCAAAGAGGAAAGATTCCCCCTGCAGAAACAGGATGTGTCCAGACATGGGGGGGTTTATACAGTCATGTGATCCCGCTCTGCTCCTCCTCATCTCTTATGTAATCCCCCATCTCCGCCATGTGCTCCCACTATAACCACTGACCTGAATGTGGTAATTGTGACCAGTTACCCGCAGAAGAAGATATTTTTTTCACCTCTAGTGACTGACGTATAGACGACAGCGGTGACTCTGTGTGATGTTGCACTTGAGTTACACCACAAAGGACTGAAAGTGTGCAGCTTTATGAGGTGGATTCTCCAGCCGACTCACACGCCTTTGTTCATAAAGCCTGTAGTTCACACAGGCAGCTGTCACACCACTTCCTCATTGGCTGGTGAAAAATTACATAGTTTTTTCCACCGCAGATCATTAAAATCAAAGGGGGTGTCGTGAAATCAATTTATGCGTACTGAGGAAGTAATATCCTTAAAAAAAGACCAGCAGTGTTTACCAGGCAGAACAAAGACGCAGATGAAGATAGAGTTATGATTAGGATTTTTTTAATAATGAACAGGATGATAAATGCGACGGAGGAAAACACATTACTGTAGTGTAGCCTGAGGTTTGTTTATTTCTCCATGCACTGCATTCTTTCCAGCCTGTTTTGTGCTCTCCTTCCTCAACCAGACTGCTCAGTCTGTCTGTCATTCACACCGCCCCATTATAGATGAGCATTGTCTGGGTGCTTCTTATGGAAGCCCATTGAGACCAAGAAAAGAAAAAAAAAATACATGAAAGTTATAGCATTAAAAATTAATATTCATGGTATGTAAAAAAAATATTACATGTCCGAAAAGGAGTAGGAAGAAGAACTGCCTACACTTATATGGTTATACCCCTTCTCTATAACTCGAACAATTAACTCAATATTTATCAAATATTCCTTTTTTTTAATTTCAATTGCAACCTTGGTAATGAAGTGATGTTTTTCACCGGTTGTCCACGTTAGGTCAGATAATCCTTTATGATATGTTGATGTAAAGTACTAGAGCAGCAGAAGGACCTGTGGTATCTCTCTTTAACACACCACGGGTGAAGCAGCCCGCTATTTAACAACGCATGGGGTTGAACATGCGCCTTTTGGAGTCCATCTTTAGAATATTGTAGTTTCATCACGGCAGACCCGCGTCACTAACATCTGCCGCCCTGTCGCATCATAATTACGGAGCTTCTAGTGTAAGTGCAGTCGGATTCTCTTAACACCACGGTTGTCTTTTCCAAGTCCTCTTTCCTTGACCTCATGACGCTTTCCATCGAGGTCAAGGAAAAGTGGTTAGGAAAAGACATACATTTTTTTTTACTTTTAAACTGCAGCCTTGGTGTAGTCTGTATTGAGACAGGTCTGGTCTACTAACTCATGATTTTGACATATCTCACACCAAGGAGGGGGTCATGGATTTCAGGAGGAACAAAGCTGACCCTGCCCCTCTCCACATCAACGGTGACCTCGTGGAGAGGGTCCCCACTTTTAAATTCCTGGGGACTCATATCTCTGAGGACATCTCCTGGTCAGCCAACACCACAGCAGTGGTGAGGAAGGCCCAGCAGCGTCTCCACTTCCTGAGAGTACTCAGAAGGAACAGACTGGAGGAGAGGCTGCTGGTGACCTTCTACCGTTCCACCATTGAGAGCGTGCCGGCGTTCTCCATCACCGTGTGGTATGCAAGCTGCACAGCAGCTGATAAGAAAAAGCTGCAGAGGGTGATAAGGTCAGCTGAAAAAACTATCGGCTGCCCTCTACCCTCCCTGGATGACATTGCCAGGTCTCGCTGCCTCCCCAGGACCAGAAAAGTCCTCAGTGACCACCTCCACCCCGGACACCACCTGCTCAGCCTGCTACCCTCTGGTAGGAGATACAGAAGCATCAACAGCAGAACGAACAGACTCAAAGACAGTTTTTATCCGTGGGCTATCAGGACACTCAATAACCACATGAGCCACTAACTTCCCTCAGCCGTCAAAGAAACGTGCAATATTAACATATCCACAAAAATTCTAACATGTGCAATATATTTATTACCCCATCCTGATTTATAACTGTGACATCATCTGTTCTTTATGACCTAAGTGCTCTTTTTTATTTTTTATTATTATTTATTCCTGTTGTTCTTACGTGTTTTTTTTTTTTATTCTTGATTTTATTGCAAATGCACCTTCAGTTGTAGCACCCCTAAATTTCGTTGTATAGGAGACTGTGCAATGACAATAAAGGCTATTCTATTCTATTCTATTTTTCACTCAGTAAATAAAAAAAAACATGATTTCATTTATTATTTATTCCGTCCATAACTTCATTCATTCATTTTTTCTCTCTCCTCTTGGCATCAATGCTCTTCCATACTTACATTCTCCACTTATACACCAATCACAACAATAGGAGGGGGCGGGGCCTCGCCAGGTTAGGTTGTCACTCTCATTGGGTAAATAACACAAACACCACCCACTTTATCTTGTAGCCTCCCGTTGAGGGAGAGAGAGTCACGAGAAGTTTAACGTTGATGAACACAGGTGGAGCTCATTAAAACGTCTTTCTCTGGGAGGTTTTCCGATGAGACAACGGACGCTAAACTTTGTGAGCTGCTTACTTTGTTAGCACTCGGCTTGTGGAGGAAACGCTAGCTCGTTAGCCGCTAAGCTAACTAGCCGCTAAGCTCGTTAGCCGCTAAGCTAACTAGCCGCTAAGCTAACTAGCTCCTGAAGCTAACAGCACCGAGGCTACTTTAGCAGGGGCTGGTTGTATTTCCCCCGGGGGGATTCGTGTTGCCACCGGTGCCTCTCCACTCCCCCTCCCCCCTGCCCTCGTCTCTTTATCGGGTGTAGCGTCCTGACTTCACACCGCTAGCAAACGGCTGCAGCTAGCACGCTAAGCTAACTAGCAGCGATGTGCTACATTAGCTAACGGAAGCTATCAGTGGGTTTTTTAGCCGTTGGTTTTATCCGTTGGATGCTGTCACTTGGTGCCAGACTTGGAGCATGCAGGAGGAGAAGAAAAGACTCCAGATAATAAGTAGATAAGTCGGACAGTTAAATTGTGTGACTGTGTGCCAAAACCACAGAGGGGGGATTGCATTGCATTGTGGTGGGAAAGTTAAAAAAAAGGATGAAGAAGTTTTCCAGGATGCCAAAGTCGGAGAGCGGCGGGCTCGGAGGGGCGTCCGGCTCCGGGTCCGGCTCCAGCAGCTCCGGAGTCAGCAGCTACTTCGGGAAAGTGTTTGCAATCGGCCGGTATCAAGTCACCGTGGAGGAGCTCATTGCAGAAGGTAATGTGAAAGATTACAGTGTTGTTATTCTCACGTTGTTAAGCACCATGATGTTTTTTTTGGGACACACCCGTCATCTTCTGTTAAGAGCAGTGAATAGTGTTGCCACATAATGTGAGAGAAACAAGCAAACAGGTCTATAGAAACAAGCCCAAAAGAAGCAACTCCTCCCCACAAAACAAGCCCAAAATAAGTGATCATAACTACCTCATATATATGTATGAATTTATTCTGGATTGCATGCATTTCATTTCATTTTTGCATCCATTTTTAGTTTGTAACTTTACATTTTTCTTGACATCTAAACTTAAAGAAGTTGAACATTTTATGTCATTTTTAGCTTGTTACTTTACATTTTTCTTGTCATCTAAACTTAAAGAAGTTGAACATTTTATTTTGTATTTCATTTTTAGCTTGTTACTTTACATTTTTCTTTTTAACTGAACTTAAAGAAGTTGAACATTTTATTTCATTTTTTGTATTTCATTTTTAGCTTGTAACTTTACATTTTTCTTGTCAACTAAACTTAAAGAATTTGAACATTTATGTCATTTTTAGCTTGTAACTTTACATTTTTCTTGTCAACTAAACTTAAAGAAGTTGAACATTTATAACATTTTTGTATTTAATTTTTAGCTTGTAACTTTACATTTTTCTTGTTGACTAAACTTAAAGAAGTTGAACATTTTATTTCATTTTTTGTATTTCATTTTTAGCTTGTAACTTTACATTTTTTTGTCAATTAAACTTAAAGAATTTGAACATTTAATTTAATTTTTGTATTTAATTTTTAGCTTGTAACTTTACATTTTTCTTTTTAACTAAACTTAAAGAAGTTGAACATTTTATTCAATTTTTGTATTTAATTTTTAGCCTGTAACTTTACATTTTTCTTTTTAACTAAACTTAAAGAATTTGAACATTTTATTACATTTTTGTATACATTTTTTAGCTTGTAACTTTACATTTTTCTTTTTAACTAAACTTAAAGAAGTTGAAGAATTGATTTAATTTTTGCAAATTGGCATTGGCATGCTGTGTTCCTATATCACAGATAAAAAAAATGGCAAACTACCTTTAAATCGTCCCCCACTTGAGGGCGAATCCAATCTTTAAGTCCACCCTCTTTTTCCCAGTCTTTGTTGTACTTTTTGCCATATTTCGCTCACTTAGTACCTGGCATTGTTAGTGAGTAACACTCTGAGTGGCGGTGGCGGTGAGGAGAGAGACGGGAGCAAGCCCAAATGAGCAACTACACTTTAGAAACACGCCCCTCAAAAACGCAACCCGCGTCTACCAATATTGAAACAAGCCCAAAGTTGCTTATAATAAGCAGACTTGGTAACTCTGGCAGTGAAGCAACTCCTCCAGCTTTGTTCCTTTTATGGGTTAGTAATTGGTTTGCCCTCCACAGTAAAAGCTCAGTTTTTCCCCCCTAAACATCTGCTTATTTCCCAAGAAATTAAACGCAGGGTGATTGAAATAGGTCGCTCTCCTCTTCCAGGCTTTTGGTATTTTAAAGTGAGGCACCAGGGATAGCTGGAATTAAAACTTTTTCCCCCCATACAGCTGTAGTTTACATCTTCAGCTGCTCCACTGGCCTCCAGGGTAACAACAGTCCAAACCTCCTGTGTCAACATACAGTATGTAAAGATCCAGCCATTTAAACAAAACACTTTGACCAACATGTTCACGCAAGTTCTTCTGCAGTTTGCTTGAGGATTTATGAGAAGTTTTATGTTGTAGCAGCTCAGTTTTAAAGCTAGAGTGGCATCATATGAAACTAGAAAACCTAAAATCCATTGGTGCCAACCATATCATACTAGCTTATGCTAAATTTAGGCGAAAAAGGGTCCCTTGACCTCTGACCTCAAGATATGTGAATGAAAATGTGTTCTACGGGTACCCATGAGTCTCCCCTTTACAGACATGCCCACTTTATGATAATCACATGCAGTTTGGGGCAAGTCATAGTCAAGTCAGCACACTGACACACTGACAGCTGTTGTTGCCTATTGGGCTGCAGTTTGCCATGTTATGATTTGAGCATATTTTTAATGCTAAATGCAGTACCTGTGAGGGTTTCTGGACAATATCTGTCATTGTTTTTTGTTGGTAATTAGCAACGGTCTGTTATATACATAGCAGTGGTTTGCTGTAAAGAAATAACAGACCGTAGAACACCGGCGCCTTGATTGACCGTATATAGGCTGTATATATACTGTATATACACAACAACAATGGCGTTTGTAAACAGTAAGACAATAGTGCAGTGGTGTAGATTGCAAAGGGTGCTGGAATAAATTTCGACTGATTAATGTAAAAGGTTGCTTTATGTATATATATAGGTAGGTTGTTATGACAGTATACACAGCATCCTTGGATTTTATATTTTATGAAAAGTTTGACTGTTTTTGCAGCTGTTAAGATGTACAAAGACTAGTTTCTCCACAGGCCGGCTGAAAGACAGTTTGTGTCGAACTAACTGGATTTATATTGCATACCATTTTAAAACAAGTAACAACAGCGCATGCTGGATAAACACATAAAGGATGTCTTATGCAATGGCTGCGCCTACTACCCAGTACAGCTCTTGAGGATGTCGACAGGCTTCTTGGAAACGTTAGATATTTCCTTCATGGCTTAACAAAACCCTGTGTTCAGATATGTTGAAATGAGAATCTCCATGTGCAGTCACATGGGCAGAGAATGAGGAAGTACGGAAACAAACATGTTAAACAAAACAGCTGTTCTTTTCACAACTGGCTTATCACAGTGTATTAAATTAGAGACATCCTTTGGTTTGTAGAGCTGCCCCAGTTTACCCGTCTTAACCAATTAGACCACTAATTGGTCATGAGGGTTTTTTTCTTTACCAGGAAGTAGTCAGTCATATTTTCAGACTCTTTTTTACATTACTGGAAACAGGTAGTCAAATTTCACCTATCAAATAGGGCTGTCGCTGTGAAGGAATTTCCCCTGCGGTAATTTGTCTAATATTATAGTTTTGCTTTTAGTTTATGAAATGTGCCGCTCTGCTGACAGTAGAGTTGTCCATGTTTGTGATTGGTCAGATGCTGCAAACACCGCCCCGTTCATGTGAATGCGCTCATAGCCAGATTGAGAAACCCTGGGTTGACTTACCGAGTTGATAACCACCGTTGTAGGACCACTTAGCACGATCGCGGTTGTTCAGGTTAGTTAAGCCAGAACTAGAAGATACCCTGTGTATGTTGAACTCGCTTCGTAGTACAGGTCTCAAGTGGGTGAAAGGGAAACTATGCTCACAGGTAAAAAACATGCAGAGCTACTCCCACCTATAACTGGAAAAACAAATGAAACTAAAGGACGTTATTTTGCGTGCGTACTATCATCATCACTGAAACCATAATCGTAAGTCAAGAACACAAATGAAATGTTTCAGACCTTTAGTTAGCCCTGTCTCCTCAGGTAACGCAACACTGTAAACATGCTGTTGAGTCAAACTATAAACCTGATCTCAATTGCCTGGAAAAAAAAACACACTTCCTGCAAGTAGTCATGAGTCTGTGTCATCATATAATCATGTGAAGTGGTTGTGGCTGGTTTTGTACCAGGAGCACAAGGTTACATTGTGACCTTTGCTCATCATTCTGCGCTTCCCAGTTAACCATATAATTGTCTATTTCATTTCACGTACAGCGTCTGCTGCGTTTAGAAATAGACTCCAGAAGTAGAATATTGCTCCTTGGTCATTAAGGTGGAGTAAAAGTGCTAATCTGCTGTAGTAAATAGTTATTTGGAGACTTATTCAGAGTGAAACATGATGCTTATCAGACACAAAAACATGTGATTAACAGCATCAAAAGGCAGAAACGGTACAATTCAGAATATATTTTTAAAGGCCTTTACACAACGAGGGTGTTTTTTTGCAATTAACTCGCTCGTCAATTTACATTTTTTTAAACTACTGTTTTTGGCCTAAGTACTTTCATACAGAACGCGAATATTACGCGGTGAAAAGGTACGGCTGACCCGAATGCTTCGACTGTTGCCATGGTAATCGACCTCCAAATCAGTATTCTAATGCTTAGTTTCTTGTTTTTTTAATATACAAGTATGTCATAATAATGTATAAAACCCCAAATTGCCCAGGAAATAAGGGATAATCTCACAACATTATTCATTACGCATAATCAACATTAATTATTGTTAGTTATTCTCGGACAGATGTCGCTGTTTGTGGGAACCAAACGTCAGATATCTTCCACAGAGATAAACAAAACATTCATTTTGGACCTGCCAAAGGTTTTAAAACAATTAATTCACAGTCATAATACATTTTTATTATTACTTTACTTTTATTCGGCACCCTTCTAAAAGCTCTGTCGATTTATTATTTTTTTTAAATTATTTGTCTACATAAGAATGTTATCAATAAGACCTTTTAAGAATGAGAAATTACAAATGAAAGTGCATTAAGTTGTCTTTTCTTTAGGGCTGCAACTAATGTTTTTTTTTGTCGACTTATCTGTCCATTATTTTCTCGATTAATCGATTAGTTGTTTGGTCAATAAAATGTCAGAAAATGGTGAAAAATGTCGATCAGTGTTTCCCAAAGCCCAAGATGATGTCCTCAAATATCTTGTTTTGTCCACAACTCAAAGATATTCAGTTTACTGTCATAGAGGAGGAAGGAAACCAGAAAATAATCACATTTAAGAAGCTGCAATCAGAGAATTTGTTTTTTTTCTTAAATAATTACTCAAACTGATCAATCAATAATCAAAGTAGTTGGCAATTAATTTTAATAGTTGACAACTAATCGGTTAATGTTTGCAGCTCTACTTTTCTTCAGTGATTCAGTACAGAATTCAGTATAAGTTGCCCATTTTATTTTATAGGCGGACAGCATTTGTACTCTGTGATTTTTTTTTTCCAATTAAAACTAAATAAATAGAAAAAGAAATAAAACGACTGTCAATAAAAATACTCCAGAGCTCAAAAGCTACTCTATTACCGTAACCATAGTAAATCAATGAATTGCTTCCACCACTACACTTGCATTCATGATGCAAATACACACTTCTATGAGCAGCTTGAGGATGCTTTCATATAAATATAGCACTCTACTGTGTCACGAGGTGCACAGGGAGCGGAGCACTTTCCTACCTCAGTCGGTGGTGGTCCCATGTGCTGCCCATTCAGCAACACAGGACCTCTAACTAACCACCAACCAACTGCCGCTAATTCTTTACTGAGGTCTGGGGGTTTGTGGCCGGAACCACTTGGCAGGTTACCTGCCATCATTTGCAGGTCCCGTTCTATTTTAAGACCTACTATGCTGGGAAAGTGGTCAATGTGTCAAGGTTAATTATAGGGATTTACCTGCCATTGTGGCCCAGAGACCACCAGGCATGTTTGGAGGATTGTATTTAAACTTGTGCTACTCATTTAGGTTTTTTGGCTGGACCGCAGAGGGCCAGCCGTATGCACGCAAAAGTCATTGGCTGTTGCTCTTTCAAAAGGAAAAGGCGGGGAACAGTCCTTTATTCAAATGAGCCCGTCAAGCGCGACACATCCAGCTTACGAAACTTGGACCAAGCTGTCAAACTAGGCGATCTAGTTCTAAATGAAATGAGATTCAGCAGTTGCATAGCCTATTTCTCGCTTTAAATGTTTTCAGAAGTAGATTTTGGTGGATTGTTTAGACGGAATAACAGAAAGTTTACGAGCAGGCCACCAGGTTGTTTCCTGTGTGAAACGGCGAGCAGAGAACCAGGGACCAATCGGGTGCATTCAGCGATAGGGTACGTCACAGCTTAAAAGGCCAGTTGAGTCACAGAGTAAAGAAGCAAAGAGACGAAACAGCTGCTGTCGCCATTTTGGACTCAAAACGCTTATTATATTTATAATATTTTATTGTTCAACACAGGCCATTTCGGTAATAAAGTAACATTTTATGAAAAGAAATATCCGATCTTTAAAATTTACTACACAATGTCAATACTTTTGTCAATTATTATGGTTTATTGACTTATATAAGCTTTTAGCTTAGGTTGTACAGATTTTAGGGATATGAAATATTTGAAGATGCTCCAAGAAATGACATCACAATAATACCAATGTAGGAGATGGGGGACCATTTCTGTTGCGGAGTTCAAAGGGTTAAATTCAAACACATAACTGTAGTTTTCTGGAGAAGAAAAAACTGCTGAAAGCATGTTTGAATAATCAGGTATCTCTGTTCAAAACACCATCTCTTAAAAATTTTAAATGAGACTTTTGTTGAGCTCAAAAGTTCTTAGTTGATGCCATGTGGTTAGCTATTTTTTCCAATGACATATCTGCAGGGCTGGACAGTTCCTACATTGAGGAGGAACATAGTCATTTCCCTCCAGTCCCCTTTAGCCTCTGTGGTTTCTCTTGAGCTCTATCTGCTGCTGCTGTCTCCAACTCAGAAATGACATGAAGCAACAGGATGCATCTGTGAGCATGTCACCCTTTTCTCCTCTAACTCTTATCGTTCGGGGTTCCTCGTCGGGGCCTGGAAGTTGAGGAAATGTGTGGAAATTAGTTTGATAAATTGTGGGAAAGTTGGTAGTTTTCTGTGAAAAGTCTGGAGAGGTATGCAGACACACAGCCAGTTTATTAGGTACACCCTCCTATAACTAATGCTCCAATACAACAGTTCTGCAACAAATCTTCATGAAGGTTATAATTAGGGATGATTTATGATTTTAGTTTTTTCGAGTAGTCGTTATTTATTAAAAAAAGCGACTATTCGTCCCATCTTAAAAAATATATATTTCCCTTGTATTAACCGTTGCAGGCGCTGCCTGCTAGTAACGTTACTACCGGTAAAACCAAACCAAACTCTTCGGACTCCGATCCATCTCCGCTCTAACTAGCTTTGTTTGAGGGCGTTCCAAACTAGCTGCTAGGCAAGTATCATGCAAATGTGTTACTTGGTGACATCACCACGTTACGGAGGAAAAGGCGGGACTTTAAGCGAGGCGTTTCAGGCAGTTCAGGGACAGTGTTTCTGTGGGGGAGACTAACTCACTTTAGCGTGGACTTTGGGCTGTGTAACTTTGCAGATCTTTTACATGCACAAAAAACTAAATGACACACGAAAGGAAAGGGAAAAAGCACAAAACTATAATAGGTCCTCTTTAAAGGTGTAGTTCTTTCTCTTTTTTCTGGTGAATACACACCTATTGGTTTTATTTAGGATGCTGTTTAAGATGGCAGACAAACCGTTCTGAAACTGATCGCTCTGTATCTGCAGTCGGAATATTTAATCAATCTATTTGCTGAACAGCCGCTAAGCATTAAACAGATAACTGCCTCTGGAACATGTCTTGTTGTCAGCTTAACTTGCATAATAGCCCTTATGTCACTGTTATTTATTCACCAGACCACGACCACGTTACATGACTACCTGCCCCCGCACTGTAGGTACAAGGCCAACAGTTCATGTTTGCATGTGTTGGTAAATTCTCAGTCTCTATTTCTAATTAACAGGAAGACCTTCGCTCAGTGGTTTCACTTCCTGTGTGTGCAGTTTTACGAGCATGTTAACAGCAAGGTTGTAATTCATCACTGCCTCGTCTAATTAGGGTCACCTCCATCTTCTAAGCATCACAGCTCTGCAGACTTTGTGCTTCATAGTGGTTCCCTGCATCGTTTTAACCTTCTTCATGTAGACTCTCAGCTGACTGGTCCTCTGAGTCACACGTCTGTCACAAAACAAGAAAATGTCTCTGAACATGCTGACTTCACACAAATTGGCCTTGTTTGCTTGCTGTCAGCAGAATCATGAAGCGTTCACACTGGTGTTTATAATGGCGCTCTGTAAGTCACAGAGATGAGGGCAGTGTAAGACTTTTCAGCCTTTGGTTGCAGGGACTCCCCGACCACGACAAGCCACAGATCATGTAAACAGTAGAAAAGCAAACACTGTTTCCATGCAAACAGCTGCTGCGTTCACAGTGAACATGTGAACATTTTTCACCTTGTCCTTAGCCACTAACCCTAACGCCATGCAGTCATCCAACAGATTTTTTGGCCTCTGCACTCCTAGCAATTTACAGAAGAAATTTATCAATGCAAGTGCGGTTACACATTTGAAAAGCTCTTTGTTGTGAGTTTCTTTAGTTTGCTTTGTTACAGAGATTATAGTAAATGAAAGCTAAAGCCAAATGTTAAGTAAATATACTGTAGATATCTGCTGCCTATTTTGGGTTTATCTCCGACAGAGTTGAGATAAAATGAAAAGCAGCAGGCTTAGAGCTGAGTGATATGGTTGAAATCAGTATCCAGGTATTGATAACAATGTTTTTTTCCTGAGATGAAGCGATTGAACACCATAATCCCTCATTTGGTGTTTTTACGATGATGTTGGAGGGCACGATCTAACTGTGCCCCGGTTCAGACTGAAAACAACATTGCGTTAAGGCAACGTAATTCTGAAAACACTCTAGGGAGCGGCAAAGTGTGGCCTACCACAATAACTAAATTTTTCTGCGACCGGGAGGCGTGTTCATTAGGGGTAGGAAAAAATCGATTCACCTATGTATCACATTTTTTTGCCAGAACCGATATATTTGATTCATTTGAGTCTATGCAGAGGTAGAAGGAAGTTACAGCTTTTATTGTTATAGTCTGAGTAACGTGACGTCATATCTGTTCCGTATCCTTCCACCAAAACAAACCACAACGAGGAGAAACGACAAAGTATAAAACGTTGGAGGGTCTGCGTAGATAAGACCTGCACCCTCACATGTTAAATCCAAAGTGGTAAACACTACACATACAGTAAAGGACGGAAACACTTTGGGTTTCACACATTGACAGGAAAAGCAGAGCTAGACATCACGGCTAAAGCTGCATTGACAAACATCATATATGTGATTCTCTTTCGCCGTTGACTACCGTTCAAACTTTTTCCAAAAGAAGGTCCCATAGTGGCGGGACTTCGCCTCTCTAGTCCAGTGAAAGTAGATAACAATGAATTACTATTTGATTATCACTCAGCCCTGAGTTGGAAAGGTCTTTTGCAAACACCAAACTGCTTTTGATTTGTCACATACAAAAATAACACTGCAATTTTAATTTAAACAGGTGCAGGTGTAATTGCTTTCCTAGTCACTGCCATCATCATTGTTGTGCAGGCCAGAGCGTTCCTTTTGATAACGTTTTTTTGAATGACCTATTTGATCCTCTCTCTCTGCCGGGGGGGGGGTGAGAATGCATCCCATCTACATTATTAGCATACTGTACTGGTGATGAATAGGCGCATTGTGTCCCTTTGTTGTCTTATTCTAGCACCCTAGAAAGAATGCTGGTACGACGCAGCACTTGGTCCCGTGATGGGTATCGCTGCCTTTGTGCTTGCTCATTGAGGCCTTCTGTATCTGCCTCTCTGCGTTGCCCCCCCCCCCGCCCCACCCTCCCCCCCCTCCCCCCCCTCCCCTTTTGTGAAACTGCAAATGAATTATTTTCTCCCAATTCATCATCACCCGATCTGAGGAGGGCGTCGAGCCAAATGTGGGAGTGAACACTCGGGTCACATGGAGACCGCCAAACAGAAGGACATTGATGTGGAAGTCCACAACGTTTCACTTCAGTGGCGGTTTTAGGTCTTTGATTAGTGTATTGACAAACAGCAGATTTATCAGCGCTCCATATTTATTACACATGTATCATTAGTAACGCTGTCAATTTATTAATATAGTTAATCGCGATTAATCACGCATATTTTATCTGTTCAAAATGTACCTTTTAAAGGGACATTTGTCAAGTATTTAATACTACCTCCTGGTCTGCTCCTAGTCTGGAGAGACTAAGTGCAGGTTGGAAACTGATCATAGGTTTATGTGAGGTCACTTGTCTCCAGCATGACTACACTTGATTGGATGACAGGTCAGGAGTGATGAATGATTGCCTCACTCTTAATGACTGTGGGCACTGTAAACAAGTTGGTGCCAACACCTCAGACATGATCAGATAATCTCACTGATTTAAAACTATTTTCTTGTTTTCCTTCACATGTCAGGATGGTGTTGAACTTCTCTTTCTCACAGCTGACCCTGTTGTTGTCATGTTTTCACCCTCCTGTTTCCTTTTCATCCAGCACATCTCTGTCTCTCTCCCAGTTTCACCGTAAAGCCTCCCAAAGCACGGCCACTTGTGTCTGTCGGCTCAGTTGTAAACACTGTTGAGTTAAGATGTATGAGAGCCGACTGCCAGAACCTTCCAGCTCACTGAGCCCGGGATGAAATAACATGTCCACTCATCGCTGCACCTCCTCATATTCCCTTTTATGGACTTGCTCTTCAGAGAGACTTCTTCACACACTTGCATCTGTCTTTTAAAGTGCTTTACATCATTCACCTGAGTCGGGGAGGGTAGAAATTAGATTGATTGAAGTCAAAGCTCCTGTGCCTAACACATGGGATAAAGTGGAAGATGAATAAGGAGGAGGGAGCTAGAGTTCAGGTTGACAGTTTTGTGATGCATAAGTGTCTGCAGTGGTGTTTGCAGTTCTCACTACCAGACAGGAGTTACTGTGCACACCAGAATTTGAGGTGTGTGTTATGGGGAGATGGGAGAGTTAGATTTGTGGTGGTGTAAAACAAAGCTGACAGGACATGACTCTTCTTTGGCTTTTCTTTGTTTAAAGACCTTCACTGCGACGGATGCTTTGCTGTTCGATTTTCTTGTGGCTTTTCCTCCTGATGTGCTTCTTCATCAGACAGGATTGTTTGTAGTTTTGACCCATGTTTATTCTTTGACTTACACTGACATCATATAGCCCTGACAGCAGACCTAAGGCCCGAGATATATATATAGATATATGCACGCGAACATGTGGTTAAAAAGCAAGTATATCTCCGGCCTAAAGTCATTTTCACGCCGGGGATGAAAGCAAAAAAAATGAAATGAAAATGCAAAATATTCGGCGATTTTTCACATTCAAACCTTTCACACCGTCACACAATCATTGATGCATGCGTCGTTTTTACTATAATAAACCCACACTCAACTCTACGTACTGGAGACGGGCTCGTCATTATTCCAAATGTGCAGGTCTGTGTAGAAAAGTTACGATGTGGTCGCATTTCCTATGAAGCATGTTCTTGTAACGAGTGTAAATGCTGAGCTGCATTGCACTTGTTTTTCATCATTCATGACTGGACTGGATCATATGTAGCCTATGTGTTTATTATTATATGATGCATGGCCTTTTAATAAAAAGCTAATGGTCAATTTATAATGGTCAGCTTACCTCCGGGGCTCCGTGGATTTCTCACGGAAAGACAGTGAGGTCATATGCTTCCATTGCTGGTAATAACAATAGAAATAGGATAATAATAATAAGGGTGTTCCGGATAGTTTGAAGCATCAAAGCTTTATTACTATATATTTTGTACAGTACATCATCATAGGAAAGAAATGGAGTGTCAGAGGTTGTTCACACAAGGCTGTCATGCTCAAACTCTGCACTGGTAGTAAACAGATGTACGAGGCACTTGCCAGCTGAAAGTGACCTCTCCATTGTGAGGAAGAGCAGCGTGGGGCTGAATACAGAGCAGATGTACCTGTAGGTGTGATGAAGAGAGTCAGAGATTCTACTTAACATCTTTTGATTAGAGGATCTTCTAAAAACAGAGAATCCGTTACAAGAAAAAAATGTTCAGGAAAGGTTAATTTAAGGATTTACACACAACAGAGATCATTCATTCAACCCTTTTCTCTCTGGGGTTCCCCTCTGACTAATTTTAAATTCTCAAAATTATCTTCATCTCTTTCGTGACAACAAGCAACTATGACGAGAAAATCTTGCTCCATATTTAAGTTATATACTGTACAGTTAAAGTGAAATGTGTGTGTCCTCTAAAACTGGCAACGTAGAAATGCGATCAGCATGCTGCTTATGACCAAGTCACGCTCCCAGATGTTGGAACATTTGCCAGCTTGAGCTGTTTTCTCCACTCAGAATGCACCTTTTTCATTCATTTTAGTCCAGCATGCCTGCAGCTTCCCACTGTCTCCTCTGTGTTTTGGCTGAGTGCCTCCCTCACCTCTAATAGTTTAAAAATATCTGACCTGCAACAACCTTGGTTATCTCCCTGCTGTGGTCTTGCATATTTGACTTGGCTGGAAGAGGAAACTTAAGTGACAGTGTTTGCAGGTTACCTGGTGAAGGGATGAGAAACAATGCAATGTTATCTTTGTTTGTTTTACCTCTGTGCATCACTAGGGAGTTCAACATCAGCTCCTGTAATCTATAATAAAGTTTATAATTAACAGTTTAGCCAAAATACAGACACTCAGACTAGGGCTGCAGGAGTTTTAAAAAAATATCTAATTGCGATTGTTTTGACTGATATTGCATTTTTGTGATATGATTTGTGATATTAGAGGAAATTATAATTTTCAATGAAAAACATTAAAATAATTATGATGTCATTTTTGCGGGGACCATATTGTAACTTCGATAAAATTTCGATTAATTGTGCAGCCCTAACTCAGACCTTTTTAAAGATAAAAATATCCCCATTAAAACAACAATTTTTGATCCCATGGCCATTACATCATGAAATCATGCATTCTATTATATCAGGCTTTCAATCTAGAGCCCTGGCTTCAAAATTGTAGATTATCTACCATTCAAATTTACCATTTTCCACCAGATCGAGTCATTTTCTCAGTTTTGCCCTATGGGGCAAATGCATTCTATTTTATATAAAATTATAAAATAATGAACTTGCTATAAATTTAGAATCAGAATTTGTCCATTTTCAAAGATCTTCTATCTTAAATCATCTATGTAAAAACCAGAGCGGGATTTCTACCTTGAAAGGTCCAGAGAAGATGACATGGTGGTGTGGTGTTCTGTCAGGAAAGAGCTCACAGAGTGCAGAATCTTTCATCTACTCGTTAAAAGCAAGTGCATGTCTATTTTTAGGCGGACAACCTATGCTACTGATGCTTTTGGGAATGTTGCTTCAGTGTAAGTTTTGAGGACTCGAGAGAAAAGGATTAAGCAGTGTTTTTAACGGATAGTTGTTAGCCTAAAATGGGTTACAAGGGCTTGATGTTTGCAAACTGATATGTCTGTCAGTGCCTGAAGAATGTGAAAAATCTCAGGGTGGATGGTCTGCGATTGATTTCTAGTATGAAACTGACATATGTTTGCAGCTGCCTTTATTTTCAGCTCTGCAGGCTTGTTGTAACAGCCAGTTACACAGTTAATAAATGGCTTGTTTGGTCACTACATCAACCAGCCAACGAACAAAAGTCCTTCCCGCATTATTCTGTATAATACCAAATCTCAAAGGATTTGCTAAAGCGCCGGGGATCAAAAAGTCATTATTGGTAATTAGCGAGAGCAGCTGGCACAGCGTGGTGAACTGGCCAGACCTTGAAGTCTGTTGATGGAAATCCATTTCCTCAATTTATTGTGGAAAAATGGCACCAGTTAGTCTACTTGCAGAATACAGCGATGTAGAAGGATGGTATTTATCATGTACTTTTGGTTAGCGATGTCACGATACCAGGAATTCCAGTCGATACCAATATTTATTGCTTTAATTTGTGACTGTAATTTGACCCCATGATGACACACGTTGAGTGACAGCCCCTTCATTTGCATAATGAGGCAGAAATGCATGGAGAAATGTAAAAAGAAATCTGTAAAGAAATGTATAAAGCAAAAAACACAGAAATAAGTTTGGGGAAATAGATAAGGGGTGCATAAATAAATAAATGCATGAATACATAACGTACATTTAAAAATATATATAAAATAAATAAAAAAATAAGTGCAAAAATAAATAAATAAATAAATAAATGTAAAAATAAATATATAAATGCAAAAATAAATGAATACATATAAAAATAAATACATAAATAAATAAAAGGGGAAATTAAACAGAAAAGAATAAATAAGAGAATTAATACAAAGATACAGTAAATGAATATCGAAGCAAATTAAAACAAATGTTTATTTTTGTCACATTTTATCAGTTAATTAATGGCTACATTTACTTTTAATTAATTTAATTATTTTTGCTACAATTAATGACATTTATTTAATCATGGAGTCATTTATTCATTTATTTATTTTTATTTTTAGCAGGTTCTGTCCTCCATAACCTTTCACCTGATTTCTCATCATTTCAACAGATCATAAAACAAAAGCCAGTATTCAGATGACCACTTTTACTTTTTTTTTAAACTTCATTGCAAACTAAAATGACGATGATATATCCTTCACACTTTTTGTAATGTAGTGCAAACCAGAGGTTACTTTTAAGTTGTTTTAAGCTCTTATCGTCGAGCTTTACAACTGTGAGGACTTGTAAGGGAAGTGTTGTGGGTTCATGTTAGGGGATGGGGGCCTCCAGGAGGAAATACCTAAGCCTGCTCCAAAAGAAATGGCATTCTCCCCACTTAAAAGCAGCCCTGCAGCTGAAGGAGGCACTTTGAATTGAACTACATTCTAGCTTTTTAACAAGCTAAGACGTCACGCCAACTTAAGTATAAAGCTGTGGGTTGAAGTGAGTGAATCGAGACAGAGAGAGAGAGAGAGAGTTGTGAAGAGAAAAGAGACCGTCGGTCAGAGAGTGGTCTGTTATCACAGATGACCTCATGCTTCAGAGGAAGAACATCTGCGCCGTGTGCCTGAGCAGAAACTATAAACTCTGTTCGCAGCGTGTTACTAAATCCTCTAATCCTCACTTGTTAAGACACTCCTCTGCCACTTTTGAAGTTTTTTTTTTTTTTCTTGCCTATATCACAAGGCATGCTGAGTATCTGTTTCGCAAAGGCTGTTGAGATCCTCTTTCAAGCCTCTTCCACAGGCTGTCATGTGGGCTGCCTGTGACTGTCCTAGTTAGTCAGGCTTTGCAGTGATGTCAGGGTCCCTAGCGCTTGATGCAGGGCCGGGGAAAAAATTCTCCAGTAATTACAGCCCTCGCTCAGTACCAGGCTGTAATGTCAGTACCCCCCTCCTGTCTTCTTGGCCTGATGGATTCGGGGTTTTCCTCCCAACTGTCACTGACAACTGACCATGTCCTCACGGTGAGGTTCCTCCATCTCCTCTCCACAGTGCAGCCAGCTAACAGACGAGGTACAATAACAGTGAGATGTGACTAATGGGCCCTGAGTACCAGAGTTAGACATGCCCATCAGCAATGCTTTAATACACTGGAAGGATTCAGTTACACTTCTGTTCATGTGAACCTTGCTGTGCTGTATTATCAGTATGTGTAACTCAAACTTGGAATAAATCATCTTCTGATTTGCACGGCTATCTTTTAACAAAACCCACGTGTCACTCTTAAATCATTCTGCTATAGTGGGTTTAAGATTGCTTAAGAGATGTGAGGAAATGAGAGGTATCATGATTCATGAAATATGGAAAAAAATCTGCAGATTAACTTCTTCTAAAACAAGCTAAAGTCTCTTGGCTCTTAGTGTTGAGGTTCAATTAGCATTTTAGCAGCCTAACCTGCTTGGATCTTGCCAATAATTAAGTAAAAAAGCCTCCAAAGCAAGGCTCTAGGCTAAAAGCCGCTACACACTGGGCGCGAGACAAATAAACGACACAAAAATGCGAAATACTCGCCTGTGAATATTATATGTCTAGGGCTTTTATCGTGAAAGGTACGTACGGAAGGAGTGCCTTTGCCTTTGTAAAGGTTGAAAGGACTAATACAATTTGCCGTCTTGGTTGGGACTATGGAGCTTCCGAGTTGTTTTATAATCCTCATAAATATAGGTGCAATTCAACCCGTTCCATGCCTTTATTCACAGTGCGAAAGCTAAAAAACTCAACCTTGTTCCGGCAAAAAATTGTCTAGTTTTCACCGCGTAATATTCGCGTTGTGTGAAAGCATTCATGACAAAAACAACAGTTCAAAAAAATATATCGACGTGCGGAATAATCGCATGAAAAAACGCCCACGGTGTTTAAAGACTTTTAACTTTTAAAAGTGGATGCCAGGCTGGCAACCAGGCTTCAGCTTTTGGTTGCCAAAATTGAAAATACGGTTGCCATGTTAAGTCACCTTATGTTTTGAGTAAATAAGGGCCTACTAAGCAGTTATACGTCAGCTTAAAAAGGAAAATGTGACATAAAAGAGTTCTTATAAATCTCTGTCCAGCTCGTACCAAAGAGTGTAGAAGCAAAGAGACAAAACTCTGATTCAACAACAGCTACTGCTGCCATTTTGGACTGAAAACGCTTATTATATTTATAATATTTTATTGTTCAACACAGGCCATTTTGGTAGAATATGACAATAGAATAGAAATAACTTTGTTTTACTTTTGTACCACACTTTTTAGGCGGACGTTTTGCTGGCGTCCACTTTCAGTCCAAAATGGCGGAAACATAGCTTTGCTGTTGGTTGTTGCAATGGAACGAGCAATTTACTTTCACTTCTTGGCAATATATGTTCTTCGGGGATACTTCGCCTCCCAAACGGCAACAAATTTCCTTTTTGTAAATTGATTCAACTAGCAAAGATGATTGGGTGATTGACCTCACAGATCAATGGGATGAAATCCCTGCTTTGTTGTTTGGTAGACTCATGAATTTTTCATAAGTCATTGATGTCGGGCTTGTTGTTATTTCTGTTTCACCGTCGTCATTTGAGAAACAGTTGGGTGGTTACATGAGAACCCCTGTCTGTTTCTGAAGGTATTTGCACCCCTCACTCAAGTCCATTGTTTGACGTAACATGTTATTGTTTGCATCTGTGTCGTCACTGTCGGTTAGTTACAGGAAGCTTTGTTTTTGTCATTGGTTGAAGCCAGTCTCCTGTACAGTTTGTGTTGTTTTGGGGTCCCTCATTTGTCCAGGGAGTTGGTATGCTGGGCACAAAGCCCCTCTAAAATAAATCACTCCATCCAGAGCCGCTCAGGAGAATAACACTCCCAATAGTGTACCTCCTCCGTGGCTGGCATAGTCATGGGAGGCAACAAAGGCCCAAGGGTTGGTGATTTAGTGAGAATCTGATCCTGGAGCATATGGTCTCAGTCCGTCCCAGAGGAGGCCAGCAGGCAGACATGAAGCGTTTGGTAGGATGGCCTGGGCCGAGCCCTCTATCTTCTCTTTACTTTACAAAAGCCACCTCCTCTCCAGAGACACAACGCCGGCTGCCAGGATCGGTGAAATAGTGGGTTTCTAATGACGGACAGGTAACAGCTGGAGTCAGAAAATCAAAGTCAACAATTCAGTGTAAGGATGTGCGTATATTCTGTTAAAGTATAATGCACACTACATGACTTTTGCAGGTCCAAAACAAATCTTGACCTTGTATCTTGTAATGTAATGTCAGTGCTGAAGTGCCTTAAACCTGCATTCTTTCTAACAGCCAGCAGGGGGCGACTCCTCTGGTTGCTAAAAGTAGTCTGATTGTATAGAAGTCTATGAGAAAATGAGCCTTCTTCTCACTTGATTTATTACCTCAGTCAACATTGGAAACATGAGTTTATGGTCTCAATCGCTATTTTCAAGTCTTCTTCAATACAGCATGATGTTCATTTAGTAAATTATGGTCCCATTTAGGTTCAGATAGACCATAAAGCAGGGGATGCTTTAGGGCGGGGCTACCTTGTGATTGACAGGTCCCTACCACGGCTGATTTACCATTGTCTGATTTCTTCGTTGAACTTTAACCCCTTCAGTGTGTTGTCAGTTCATGAAAATTTATTGTAACATTTTTGGTCGCCTAAAAATGTCTTATTCATCGTTTGGTTGTACGTAGCTCCACCCTCTCGTGTCACTTCTGGTTGCAAAAAACCAAGATGGCGACGGCCATAAGCCAAACTCAAGGCTTCAATACGGCAGACCACAAACCAATGGGTAACATCACGGTGACTAGGTCCACTTCTTATATACAGTCTGTGTATTGTAGACCAGTGGTTCTAAAACTTATAATATAGTTAATAAACCCGCTTGCTAAATCATTAGCCTCTGTGGCTTCTAGACACCAACAGTAACGTTAATATTGCCGTTGCGTAGCAGCGGTATTCTTCGCGACTTAACCACTTGAACGCCAAGCATATCGTGTACACGACTTCCCATGTTGTAAACACGAGCTCACGAGTTTCATTTGAAGGCACCAACAGGTCCGATACAAGATATGAGCAGATTATTCGCAGATCTCTCAGACTGGATTAATTTTATAAATAGTACACCTCTCATTTGACTTCACTTCGCTCCAAGTCAACATGTCAACAGTGTCCGACAAAAAAAAAGTCATTTAGTCTGCTCTAAGGCAGCACAGTGGGAGTGAATTTGGTTGTTTGGATGTTAAGTGTAGCTCTCCAGTTTGTTTTTTGTGCGAAGGTTAGCTGTTCTTTTGTATCTTGTCCATGCATGCTTAAACAGCCTGCTCTTTTCAGCCCTTTGGCCCTTTGCCCGAGCAAATGGATTTTGCCTTGTAAAATCTGTCATCCGGCCCATGCAACCCCCACATCTTCTTGCCTCCATTCTTGCCTCAAGTTTGATCTTTACTATGTCTGCATCCTACATCTTTGTGTCAAAGCAGAGCATAAAGCTTTAGATGACTCACAGGTAGCTTTTTCTTATACGGCAGGGTCATAAAGCAGACTCTGCATCAGAGTTTCAGCTTGAAGAAAGTCTTCGTAAGTGAGTGCATCCTGCTGTTTTAACAGTAGCTCTTTCATACCACTATGTCATATGATTCAGTTTCCTGGCTTAAGTTCACTCCCACTCCCCCCAGTCTCTGGATGGCTCTGCACTCAACTGCCTCGTTGCAGGAAATCAATTTAAGCCGGGTCCATCCGTTTGGAGTGACCATCAAGCTAACCTTAGCACACAGAGCAGACCAAGGCGAATCGATGAACAGCATCCAGCAGGCGTAAACAGCTCTGGCTCTTGTACTTTGTCTTGGCAGAATTTTTGCTTCAGCTTCATCTTTTTTTTGGGGATGGCTGCAGGTCTGCGGATACAACTACTGGGTAGCTCCATTCATGCATGCAGTATTTCTGCCCTGCATCAGTGATATTTAAATAAATTCCCTGACACATTTCCGTTCCTGTATTTTGTTTCCTTTGCGACGGGTATTTGATATTCTCTTTATGTTTCCCCATTTCAGCAGCATCAGCATGATGCTTTATTAGCTGCTCGCTGTCTCATCAGCAGTTTGTATTTTTTATTGTCTAGATTTTATCATTCGTCTATATGCAGCTAACCCTGACCTTGTCACTGTCAGCAGTAGGAATGCTAATCTTTGGATCAGTGGCATTAAAAATCACCAGGATCTGAGATGTTTTTGAAATGAGGCAACAAACTTGATGAAACAGTGTAGATTTATGCTGCATTCACATGGAATCAGACAGACGGTAGATGGCAAAACGGATATCATTTTAGTGGACGAGAGCGAGACGGTAATATTAGGTGAGGCAGGCAGAGAATGGTAACATAACTAAGCTAAAATATTAAAAAAGACCTACTTAACTTAAAAACTTAAAACAACAAAAAAAACCTAAAAGAAAACTTAAAAAAACTTTAAAAAAAACAAACGTAACATTTTTTTTTTAAAAAAACTTAAACTTTAACTTAAAAAAATAAAAATAAATAAAACAACTTAAAACTTAAAATAAAATTAAATAAAAATTAAAAACTTTAAAAAACCTCAACTTAAAAAAAAACAAATAAAAAAACTTAAACTTAAACAACTTAAACTTAAAAAAATGTAAAAGATTTAGAAAACAGGTAATTTTTTTATATATATATTTATATATAATATTTAAACGTTTTGCCATCCTCTGCGACAGAATTTAAACTAAAGCTGCAACAATTAATCGATTAGTTGTCAACTATTAAATTAATCGCTATTTTGATAATTGATTCATCGGTTTGATTCATTTTTTAAGAAAAAAAAGTAAAAATTCTCTGACTCCATCTTCTTAAATGTGAATATTTTCTGGTTTCTTTACTCCTCTGTGAAAGTAAACTGAATATCTCTGAATTGTGGACAAAACCATATATTTGAGGATGTCATCTTGGGCTTTGGGAAACACTTATCAACATTTTCCACCTTTTTCTGACATTTTATGGACTAAACAACTAATCGATTAATTAAGAAAATAATTGACAATGAAAATAATCGCAGCCGAGCCTCACACAAGGTGAAAGTTTTTTACGTTTGTAATAGAATATTAAAAGAATAAGCTGCACGTTAGTTTCTCATTTACACTATCAAACGCTCTGCCTCGCTTTATTTTCTGCTGCAGCTCTGCTATAGCAGGGTGTCTTTTGTCTCATTAGCTGCCTGTTTATCTCTCAGTGCTGCAGAACGACATCCGTTACCTCTTCTAATCTGATAACGCCTGTTACAGTAACTCTCACTGTTGTCACTACATACAAGCAAACACTACGCTTCAGTTAGTTTGCCTTGCCTGACTTTCAGGTCTGTCATCTTCTGTTTACTGTCCTCATGGGGACATGCAGGTTTAACCTGCATGAATTATTTAAGCTTCAGGTTTTTATGTTGCGCTGTCCTCACAACAACACAACATCTGGGATCTTTATATGATCAAAATGTACCTTAAAGGGAGATTTGTCAGGTATTTAATACTCTTATCAACATGGGAGTGGACAAATATGCTGCTTTATGCAAATGTATGTATATATGTATTATTCTAAATCCATTAACAACACAAAACAATGACAGATATTGTCCAGAAACCCTCACAGGTACTGCATTTAGCATAAAACAATATGCTCAAATCATAATATGGCAAACTGCAGCCCAACAGGCAACAACAGCTGTCAGTGTGTCAGTGTGCTGACTTGACTATGTCTTGCCCCAAACTGCATGTGGTTATCATAAAGTGGGCATGTCTGTAAAGGGGAGACTCGTGGGTACCCATAGAACCCATTTTCATTCACATATCTGGAGGTCAGAGGTCAACGGGACCCCTTTGAAAATGACCATGACAGTTTTTCCTCGCCAAAATTTAGTGCAAGTTTGGAGCGTTATTTAACCTCCTTCACTACAAGCTAGTATGACATGGTTGGTACCAATGGATTCTTTAGGTTTTCTAGTTTCATATTATAACAGTATTTGACAGCCCTAGTTTAAACGTAATGTTGATGGACTCTTCAATGAGGCTCTTTGTGCCCACTGGTCACTTCAGCTCCTCTCCACATACCCAGTCCAACTCCATAATGTTTTCCAGCTGACCTAAGGTAACTTGTTAGGCAACAAGCGCGCCATTGTTGATCCTGTCTTTCTACTCCTCAGTCGGTGGACTTTGATGCCCACCACTCAGTGACTCAGTGATCCTGTCCTAATGAGACGGGGACTGTCCCATCACAGTACTAGAGTCCATTCACCCAGAGAGGCGCACAGGACAGTGACAACAGCTTAACACCTCGTCCCTGTCAACACTCCCATACCAGAAACCTTCCCCACAAAAATATAGTCACCCAGTGCAAGTTGAGCTTATCTTATTCCTGTAAAACCTTGCTATATTTTATAAAGCAAATAGCTTGATTTACCCCAGGATTACAGCCTGTTGGAGTTAGGCCAATGCAAGCTAATAGAGACCAGTTAGCTCCCTTTCTAAATCCTTGATTACACCTCATCTGATTGACACACATGTTTCTATATTGACTTTTAAGAGAAGATCTGAGTATGTTTGGTCTTTTGTCAGCACTACCATGTTTTGTACTCCTGTATGTACTAGGGTTGGGAGCAGAGGTCGCGTTACTGGAATATTTTTCGTCATCTACAGAATTTTTTGTAACAATTGCGGAAAAATCTGGAGGCCGGCCGTCATTCTGACGGAGTGAAAGAGGCCTTGGAGCGGGTCTTTGACCATTTGGGTTGCTGATGCAGCTGCGTCGCTGGTGCAGAAGGAGAGCATGCTGCGTGATTTCCTCCCGGTGAAGCGAGTGCTTGCAGGATCGGGAAATCCCACGTTCAGAGAGTCTGGTAATGAAAACGGTCGTGAGAAGTAGTCTCTCGGTGGCAAAGACTAAAGAAAAATCATTCATCTGCTTCTGTGTGTTGACATGGAAAGAGATGGTTCATCCTTTTTCTCCATGCCCTTATAAATCCGTAATCTTTAAGCATGTTCTGTATATTAATTTTTAAAAAAACACACACACAGCGAGCGCCGCCACTGTCTGTGTGCCGATGTGAGTCAGTCTTCAGTCCAGTACTCAAAATGTATTGAAAGAGATAGGACTGTGTGTGAACACTGGATTTTTTTGCAGCGCACACATGCAGAACGGACTGAATTTGACAGAAAGTGTATTGAATTAGAATTGCAGACACTGCCTTTAAATAGGCCTATGTATTATTTTTATTAAAGAATTTAAATGACGGGTAATTATAGATTATCACAGAGTTTTTACAACCCTGTCTATCAAAATTATGGACAACGAGAAAGTCCAACACAACCGCTGGTTAGGAGATATGTTAAAATGTGGTGGCGCTGTATCGTAATCAGTATAGTGAACCCGGAGAGGTGCTACCAAAATTGCTAAAGAGGAGGAAAAGAGCCATCTGGTTCTGGTTGCACTGCTGCAAAGCGGGAGCCAGCCCTATAAAAGCTGAAGTCTGTCACTGACTGACTGAGCGAGTGATGAAATTACAGCATCAGTTATCATGCTTTCAAAATGAATAGGCGCCTCAGAGTTTCCGCTGGTTACGTCTTTGCTACCACAGACAAAAACCCAAATCATTAACGAAAACAAAACACTCTATAATCAATCATAAACACGGAAAGCCAACCTGTTTTAATATAGTTTTATATCGCCAGCTGCTGTTTATGACCATGTGTGACTGAACGCCGTTTTACAACGCCAGTAAGCGTCTGTTTACTGAAATGTAGGGAAATAAAGTAGTTTATTTATTTTTTTATATTTATATTTACATCTGTAGAACATGATAAAAGCAAATAATTTAAATTAGAAGGTAACATAATCAAAATATATTATTATAACAGGATAGGAGGTCATGTAATATCCTACTTCAGTTCAAACAAATATTACTGGGACCACTACAGAAAATTGCAGATGAAAATTTAATATCCAGGGATTCACGTTTTTCATAAAATAAACTTGATCCGTTGCATGTAGAAAGTTTTTGCTTGAGCCAGTTGACGGCATGGTACACGTGATCAAGATGGTGCCACGTCTGCCTCATTTTGAGCCAGGAAAAAACCCTGATGTTTGGGGGGGAAAAGGAGTTTGTAATGGAAGATTTGATTAACCATGTATGTGTAAAGTTAATTTGTGACACGGTTAACCTTAAAATGTCTTAGAGGGAACATAAGTCTATTTTTTCAAATGTGGAGAATCTAGTTTTGTGTGAGCATTGCCCAATTTATCCTTAAAGTACTTAAGTATGCTGCTGATGTAATGCTAACTTGTCATCATCTTGTGTTTTTCCAGGAGGCTTCTCGGTGGTGTTTCTGGCCCGTACGCACAGCAGCGTTCGCTGCGCCCTCAAAAGGATGTACGTCAACAACGTCCCGGACCTGAACGTGTACAAGAGAGAGATCACTATCATGGTGAGAGCAGCTTCACAGTGTTTAGTTGTGTAGCTGTTAGAGACGTTATCTCTCAAGACTTCCTGCTTGTCTTTTATTGCAAGAGCTTCATTTTAAGTATGCTCATTGCACATTAGTTTTGATTTACACATATTAATCCTGGGACAGGGAATTAAGATATATATCATAACCTGTGCTTAACTGTGCAGCTGTAGGTTGTGGTTATTAGAGGTAGACGGATTAATCGGTCAGACAGGAAAATAAATCATTCACTGTTACTTTAACTTGCTTACCAATTTGGAGTTCTCTCTTCCAAATAATCCAGCCACGTCACCATCCATTCATGAAATTAAATCACACACTTAAGGATCCTCTTCATCCCGGGAATATGCATGAACATTAATAGTCTGCAAGAGTGGTGTTTAACAATGTATGAGACGTGCAACAGAAGTAATCCTGGCCAGTCTGTTTGCCATTGCAAATAAATAGAACATTTTCCAATGATGTAATCCACCAAATCATACTTCAGGATATTCTCTTATGAATTATTAAATTTGTAGTGACAAAAAGACAGATTTATTAAGAACGGCGTATGCAAAAGTAGCCGACTAGGCTGCTGCAGAAGTAAAGGAAAAATCAGCTAATTAATCAGCTTTTTCCTGCTCCAAACTATCGTCATAAAATCGGCCTTTAAAAATCTAAAAAATGGTTTATTTTAGCCGCATTTCCTTCCAATCATTCCCTGATTTGTCTCACTTTTTTTCTGCACAGAGGGCTTAATTTGCACTTAAAGACACTGTGCTCATTATCTGAAAATTTCATGAGGGTATTCTCCATTTTCAGTTATTCAATTTAAGGACATAATTCGTGTTTGAAATGGGACACAGGCCCTCATAAAGGACGCATGTTCTCATAAAGCAAGGTGCATGTAAATGGCTTCATTCCACCTCCCTAACCCGTCCTGTTTGCCAGCATAACCAGTCTGGCAAGAGCTACAGCCTCTTGGCTGTGTGTTGGATGACATTGTATTAATGCACCTGGCCCATTGACTAATACTTTTGATGTATTACACAGAGCTCGCACTCGCATGATTACAATTCAAGGTGTTTTATGCCATTCAAAGTTGGATATTGTCATTTATTCTGTAGCCGACCAGACATGTACGAACTTGGACAACACAGCAGATGTCTCGTCTTGAACGTTTGACCCCAGTGTGTCAGTGAACAGCTCACTACTCTGAGCTGTTTGGATAGCTTTGTGTTTCTGTTCACTTGCCTCATCGGCTGTGTAATACTCACCCACACAGCTGACCTTAAACACTGACACAGTTCTGGCCTGTTGGGACGTTGCCTTCCAGTACAGTAGGTGTGTCGGTTTCCACAACACACGACAAGCCTCTGTTCTCATGCTGGTTGTTTAACAACCAACAACCAACAAACACAAACACGTTGATGCTTTAATCCAGCGAATGAATCAAGTTAAGAAAGATTAGTGGAGGTAAGAGCTCAGCTTGGCATAACAACATGAAGAAATACAAAAAGCACCCACACAGTAGCTTGACTGCAAAGACGAGACTAGACTGACTTTTTTTTTTCTTCGGTCGTTTGCAAATTTGGACGTGGTTTCCATAGAGTTACACTGCTCATACAACTCAAAACCAGGAGGTATATACTAGGGGTGGGATGAATCCGTCAACCAAAACAAACCGCAGCGAGCGAACGAGAAAGTATAAAACTTTGAGGGTCTGCGTGGAACGACCTGCACCCTCACATGTTAATCCAAAGTGGTAAACATACACATCCAGTAAAGGATGGAAACACTTTGGGTTTCACACATTGACAGGAAAAGCAGAGCTAGACATCACGGCTAAAGCTGCATGCTAACTCTGTCACAGACAGGAAAGTTATCGTATCGCGGTACGTGCGGTCGAGCCGGCGTCGCTCTATCTCTGTGGTCAAATGGGACGACGCTACAACTGTAGAGCACCATATACTAACATTTATGTTAAATGCATTCAATCGGCCCGATGGAGTGACCATGGATGGATAAAGAGAACGGAGCTGACGGGAGAGCTAGGACCCCTTGGAGAAGTTTAGACAGTGTGTGTCGGTTTCCACAACACACGACAAGCCTCTGTTCTCATGTGGTTGTTTAACAACAACAACCCAAAAAACACAAACACGTTGAAACATGAAGAAATACAAAAAGCACCCACACAGTAGCTTGACTGCAAAGACGAGACTAGACTGACTTTTTTTTTTCTTCGGTCGTTTGCAAATTTGGACGTGGTTTCCATAGAGTTACACTGCTCATACAACTCAAAACCAGGAGGTATATACTAGGGGTGGGAATGAATCGGTTCACCTATGTATCGCAATTTTAATTAACGTTTTTGAAATTGATTTTTAATGCGAGAATCGATATATTTGCTTCATTTGAGTCTATGCGGAGGTAGAAGGACGTTACCGCTTATATTGTTGTAGTCTGAGTAACGTGACGTCATATCTCTTCCGTATCCGTCTTTCCGTCCTGATCAGCTCCATCTTTTCCTCCCGTATGTAGAAGGAGCTGTCGGGCCATAAGAACATCGTCGGCTACCTGGACTCCACAATCAACGCGGTGTCGGACAGCGTCTGGGAGGTCCTGATCCTCATGGAATACTGTAAAGGTACAGCTCCTCTGTTTGTAAATACACACATGTTCTGAAACCGTTCTATACTCAATCAGTACTCAGCTTCATTGAAGTTTCAGTTTATAATATCTGTCTATAATATAAACATTTTTGGACAAAACACCAAACATGCTGGCTGGTACTTGGTCTCCCAGCCTGATTTGTTGAGCTGAAGCTTTTTCCTTCCACGTCTCTCCTGCAGCGGGTCAGGTGGTGAAGCAGATGAACCAGCGGTTGAACGTTGGCTTCAGTGAGGCCGAGGTCCTCCACATCTTCTGTGACACCTGCGAGGCCGTGGCCCGCCTGCACCAATGCAAGACGCCCGTCATCCACAGAGACCTCAAGGTGAGGAGGACGTTACTCCCTTTCCTCCCCCTCCATCCTTCTCCTCCTCCTTCTTCTGTCCCATCATTAGAACACCTTAATTAATCTGCTGGTTAGATGCAGCTGATGGTTATTTTCATTATCAATGTTTTTTGATTCTGTAAAATGTCAGAAAGAGAGTCCAAGGTGGGCTCTTCAAATTGATTGTTTTGTCAGACCAACATTCCAAACCTGAAAGATTATCTTTTTTTGAAGGTCAAATTTACACACAGATGCTGCACGATGCATTCACTGTATTTAACACACAATAGGTCTGAAAGGTCTTGAAGAAAAATAATATTCCTGGAAGGAGGAACAGTACAAATAATATCCTGGAACAGAATCATTAAATAGTATCTGGGGAGTTATTACAATGAGCGGTAAAATCAAAGTGTCACCTACAAACTTCCTGAACAGAAGCCTCCTAAAAAAGTGATGTCTCTATAATCTCCACGCTGTTTGTTCAACTTCGCTCTGCACAAAATCTGCAGCAATGGATTTCCAAAGATGTCAACAAAATCAAAAGGAGGAACTTGTGGTTCGTCACTTGAACGGTTATTCATTAAATGTCATGTCAGATGATTGTTTATGTACTTCAGTGGTGTAAATCTGCTTGGTCAGCAGAAGAAAGAAACACTCTTCTGCTTCCTCTTACGCTCCCCCGCTTCCTTTGCCAGCTTGCTCTCTTATTTCCTCTCCTTCCTCCCCCCTGATACCCCCCCTGTCACCTCCTTTTCCTCTTTCCCCTCCTGCACCAAACTTACTCTTTGCACAGGCCACAATAGCTGGTACATCTTGAAATTCCTTGCTAACTTTCAGCTAATAGATTTTCAAATCAAAGAGTGGCTACGCGCCAGATTTCCCCTCGTTCTGCTGATGCTCGGAGGCCGGTGGTAATTTCCCACCCTAGTTGAATTCTCCTCAGTGCCCCGTCAGTGGGCCGCTGTACTCTGTCCAGTTGGACAAGCCTCTAAACAGTGCGGTCCCTTCAGCTTCACAGGCCCGTCCTCTGTTCGCTGTCTGTGTCTATCTGTTCGGCCTACATGGCTTACATAACATCGCAGGGACACAAAAGACCACGGAGGCCCAGTCACGCATCGCCAGGGGAAGTGAGAGTGCAAAAAAAAAAAAAAAAGCCCTTAACCCTGAGCTGTCAACAGTATTGAGACACTGTTTTGCCTTATTTGATCTCAGCGTTTCATTGGACAGATTCAAGTCTTTTCGGTCTCTCCTCCTCCTACAAATGCCTCACCGGCTTTCTATTTTCAGATCTTACATTTTACATTTTATGCCATTGTTGCACTTTCAGCCAGTCTCATCTTTGTTTTCTGTCTGTCCTCTTTCTTTGCTACTTGTTGCCCATCTTTCCTCCCCCTGCCTTCATTTCTTCATCATTCCTCCTACCTTTCTTTGCTGTTTCATAGTCAAGTCAGCACACTGACAGCAGTTGTTGCCTGTTGGGCTGCAGTTTGTCATGTTATGATTTGAGCATATTTTTTATGCTAAATGCAGTACCTGTGAAGGTTTCTGGACGATATTTTTCTTGACATTTTTTCTTTTTCTTTTTACATTTTTCGGACATTATTCAAACTTTTTTTGGACATTATTGCGGAATTTTTTTTTTTTTTTTTTTTTTAAAACATTTGAGGGTTTCTGGACAATATCTGTCATTGTTTTGTGTTGTTAATTGATTTCCAATAATAAATATATACATACATTTTCATAAAGAAGCATATTTGCCCACTCCCATGTTGATAAGAGTATTAAATATTTGACAAATCTCCCTTTAAGGTGCATTTTGATGTTGATTACTCAGGCTTGGAATCTCGCTGCTACCCTAAAAGTATTATCTAAAAACGGAGGCCTGACATCCCAAAAAGAAACACATCTGCTAACATACGAATGAGAAACACATCTGTTTTCAGACTGACTTGTTATTGAAATGTGCCTCCTGTGTACCAGGCGACAGAGCAGCCATGATGAGACTCCTGTGGCAGAGTTACTGTAACGAGGGCCCGTGTCACTACTCCATCACTGTGTGTATTAATTCAGTTTAGTGGGATTTGTGAGTTTCTGCAAGCGACTTGATCCACTAATTGTCTTCCATGCCCATTATGATGTAAATGGGAGGATTAGCTTCGTCTTTGTTTGTTTGGTCGTCTGTCTGCCGCAATCTATTTCAGAGTCACAGCTGATGTGATTTTGATGGGACGATGTGTCTCAATCACACCCACAGTCTAGCTTTTGCTAAATTATACAAGCAGATTGTCCATAATGAAGGAGCTGTCTGGTCTTTGTCAGACCAGTTCTACACATGAAGAACTTCCGCTTCTGTCTTCTGCTGTTGTTGTTTTATTTTCCTTTCCTGTGGGTGGTGCAGGTTGGGCTGCAAATGCAGATCCAAAAGTTCTGGGGTTGCAGCTCTTTTAATAGATGATCAGTGACACTGTGTTCAAGACAAACTTACATTCAGCTGCATCTGTTGTATGTTAGTGACTTTCCTCATGTTTTTCTGTTCATTAAAAAGTCTAAAGCCTCCGTCTGTTTCTTTACCAGGTTGAAAACATCCTGCTGAACGACCAGGGAAACTATGTGCTGTGTGACTTCGGCAGCTCCACTCACAAGATTTTGCTGCCACATAAAGACGGAGTGACCGCTGTGGAGGACGAGATTAAGAAGTAAGTTGTTGGTGTTTTTTTGGGGCTTTTGCACCACAGGAACTTTGAGGGGAAACCCAGGACTGTTTTTAAAAACTCAGGAAGTTAACCTGCATTTCAACCGCAGGAACATGTGTAGTTTCCGTTTTAGTTCAAAAAGTCCCTGCTGCTGAGATAGTACTTAATGATGGCCCGAGATCTACCGCGGAGGTCAGGAACAGGATTGGGGCTGAATTAATTATAGATATAAACTAGTAAACACAACGATCAATGGCAAATACATACACCTTTTATTTGAAAATAATAAAAAAGTGCAACTTCAGGACCCGCTGCTCCAGTTCTCAAGATGCAAGGCAGTGCAATATTTAACAAAAAAATAATAAACCAACTTCTATTCAAGTTAAATGAACAGTGGTTTAAACACCTGCTGCTTCTGTTTTCATTCTGTTGCCGTTGTATTTTATCTGGCCTTTGCATATTCTGTAAACAGCGAGCGATTTATCAAGGACATCTCCCTTTTTTGCAAACGCCCAAATGTTTCCACACGCTTGACCTCAAACACGGCTTGAAAATCTCTCACTCGTCTGGCTCTTCCTCTCCATCAGCCATGCTTCGTTTTGTTGTCGTCTGTCTGACACAACAATACAATAGATTATTTACCTTGCAAATCGATTTTAGACAACTTGCCGAGTACCTATTGATGTAGTTGGTTCATAGGAATATAAATCGATACTTCAATGTAGCAAACCTTTTTTTGATGACACATATGTGCTTCTGTTTAGAGATGCACAGCGAAAAAAAAGGACCAGAATCTAGCAGTAAAAGTTGCCTACTAGTCCTGTCTTTGTAACAGAGAGCCAAACATTTAGTTTTGTTTTCTATTCAGAGCCAATCTGATAATAATCAAAGCAGCTGGTTGTGTTTGGAAGAAACCCAGCTGAGTTATGAAAATGCAAAGACTGTGAGTCACCCGAGTTCAGAGGACCGATGCTTTCCGTATGACCAGAGTCATGAAGGCGTAGAGTTTACACACGGTCGTATACTGCCGATAAGCTCCACACATTGCACTTTATTGCAGCTATAAATGTGGGAAAGTTAACAGGCCAGATCTGAAGGGACTGCTGTGATTTGAAACACAAACAGAGAACTTACACTTACAACTGCACAATACACCGCAAGAGCACCGCCGAAGAGCAGACCACATATACCGCCTCCCAATACGCCGTCATCTGCAACGCATCAACAACGCCGTGACTGTTTGCAGTAGCCTGTATACGTTTGGTTTACTTGCATTATGCGAGTGTATGCTAGTCCAGCTCTGTGTTTGGGGAACAGAGCTATTCTGATCTGCTCCCAGTGAAATCTCACTCATTTGCTTTGTGGACACAAATAAACAGACCTTGAGTTGCAGCAGGTTGAGTGTTTGACAGCAATCTGGCCACACGCCACATTTAGGTTAGTTAGGAGCAGAGGTTGGACCAAGTCATGTTTTGCAATTAAGTCTCAAGTCTTTGCACTCAAGTCCTGACTCCTAAACTTTGAGTTTTGAGTCTTAAACAAGTCATAATGCCACCACTGACCACAGCATAGTGTTTGTGCGTGAACGAAATTATCTTTGGTGTCATATTTTCCAACTGGCGCTCAGTAACGTGACGTTAGTTCTTCATAGTTCTCTCCGGCAACTGGATTGGTTCAAACAAAGTGGAACGAGCAGCGTAATGTAAGCGAGTGTATAGTATGAAGTATCATTAAATGAGGAACAAGTACCTCAAAACTGTTCTTAGGGAAGACTGGGGACGGTTGCAACGCCTTTTGCATTTCTCTCCGTTACTCAGACTATTTGGACTAGACCAACCAAAATTTGTATATGTTAAACTTACATATGTCTGCTAACAGATGATTACATATGACATACAGTATCCTTCACAATATTTATTTGAATGGCAGAAATCAGATGTTCCAGGAAATTCATAATTGACTAACACTCATACGATTTTGTCGACTGTGAAACTGTTTCTCCACAAAGAATCACACAAAAGCACCGCTTTAAATCTGGTGTTTACCAGAGATGAGCTCATAAGGTTCTTAGAAATAAGTCATTCAGCATAAAAAATGACTAATCTACTAAAGAAATCTCGGCCAAAACGACCAATTAGTCGACTAATCGTCTAAGAGGGGGGCATCCCTAGAAAAATACAATATTTCCCTTTAAAATGTGGCGTAGTAGAAGTATAAAGTAGCGGTAAATGAGGAACAAGTACCTCAAAACTGCGCTTAGGGGAGACTGGGGACGGTTGCAACGCCTTTTGCATGTCTCTCCGTTACTCAGAGAACCTGAAAATTAGCATAATATGGGACCTTTAAATTTCACTAATTTTACTTGAATAAATGCACTAATTCCTTCCCACTTCTGGTGCTTAGTCGTTTGAACTTTGACCAACCGCTGACAATTTCCTATTTTTGTATCTCACAGGTACACGACCCTTTCATATCGGGCGCCGGAGATGATTAACTTGTACGCAGGGAAAGCCATCACCACTAAGGCTGATATATGGGTAAGTGTGTACAGTATGTGTGTTGTTGTGTGTTGTGTTTGGCACCCTGCAGGGCTGGTTTGTCCTGGCAGTGTCCTCGGCGTCACTCCGCCCCGACAGGTTCCTCCTCTCTCTCTCTGTCTGTCTCTCTATCTCGGCTCGCCCCGGGCTGTTTGCCTCCACCAGCTCTCCAACAGTGTTTTCCTCTCATAAAACATTGAGCAACATCATTCACAACACTCCGCCTCGTCCTATTCCTCTCTCCCTGCTGCCTGTCCTCTTCTATTTTCCCTCCTTTTGAGATAATTAGGCACAGTTGAAGACCTCGTTAAGCTCGTGTGAAATAGGTCTCGGCCTTTTTTTTGAAGGTGTGAGGTAGAGAGGCAGGAACAAGGGCTTGGACAGCAGCCATTTTGAGGAGCGGTGTAAATTGATGCACCCCGGGAGTTAAAACAACCAGCTGATGGGACACTTTGTGCATATAAAAGTGTGTACTTTTGTGTGGGCTTTTTCACATTCTGTTGTTTTACAACTTTGAATCAAGACCTAAAAAGACAAGTATTGCTGATATGATCAGTTGTTCCAGATGTTTGAAGCATACATGCACATAAGTGCAAATTAAAATACAAATGATACTACCTAACCAAAACCTATGGAGGACAGAACCTGCCGAAATACAAAATATATGAATAAATAAATAAATGACTCAATAAATAAATGTCATTAAATGTAGCAAAAATAATATTAAAAATAAATGTATCCATTAATTAATTGATAAAATGTGACATAAATATATATTTCTTCTCTATGTATTTATCTTTGTATTAATTCCCTCATTTATTTACTCTTCTGTTAAATCATCCCTCTTATATATTTATGTATTTATTTTTATTCATTTTTAAATATATTTATTTATTTTTGCATTTATTTTTTATTTATTCATTTATTTTTCATTTATTTGATATTTATTTTTTAATTTATTTATTTATTTCTGCACAACTTTACCTTTGCATTTTACCCCTTATTTATTTCCCCATTAATTTCCGTATTCTTTTCTTTATACATTTCTTTATGCATTTCTGTCTCATTAACACTGTCACTAACACACATGCATATCTGTGTTGATATAGTGTTGCTATGAATAATTTCCTACCTTCCAGCCACTGAAACCAGTCTTTTTATATTTACTTTAATGCACCTGTCACTGTGGGTAGATGCATCAGTCTGCAGTAATAGTTATATATATTACAGATGAACAGACTGAAGCTGTAAACAGGCCTCTGGCTGTAGGAACTACTGTAGGACGTACAACAAAAACACCGACTTCCTGTGGACTACCCCCTGTATTCTCACTTCCTGTTCTATGTTTAGTGTTTGAAACGCTGCTGTTTTATGCATGTTGTCTCATATGCATTAATCCATGCATTTTGGGTTTGTCGGAGAGGATGTGCTGTCTGACTCAGATTAGGAGTTTAGTATCAGACTGGATTAGCTCGTTGAGTGGAGCGCTGTGAAGAGTATCCGTCTGCAGATTCAGAGCGCTTAAAGGAAAAAACACTCCCTAAACGCTGAGGCTAATTCCAAAGTCTCTTTCATCTACAACTGCATCATCAACAAAAATACGCCGGAGCCAAATATAGCGCCGTCTGAATAAATGATTTGGGAGCAGAGCACTTGTGCATGTGGATTTGTTTGGACAGCCATATTGCCAGGGGAGCAGACTCTGGGCCTGTATTTTAAAAGCAGCTTTTTAACCACTGACATAAGGAACATTAATTCTTTGCTAAGCAGTCCTGTGTAGCTCAGTGGGCAACAAAAGGGACAGAGAAAGGCAACAACAACAAAGAAACAGACAGGAGACGGAAGCAAAGTAATGTACTGCTGTGGACGGGGGCAGCAGCAAAACACCTTTTAGACACCTAAAAATCAGTTTAAGTGAACGCTACATTTAGGCTACATCTACACTACTATGTTTTCATTTTAAGACGGCGTTTTAAAAAGAAAACGGTCTCCGTCCAGACGAGCGTTTTAGGGCCGTTTCAGAATTAATCTTGCATGCCGGTGTAAACAGGAAGCGGCACTAGACTTGAGAATTGATGCAAAGCGCTCAAATGATAGCTTTCCTCCTGCACATGTAGGCAGTAGTAGCATTATAAAATGCAGAATTTAACTGCACAACAGCTGGTAGCAGAGACAACAAGGTCAGCAACGCTTATATTTCGTTACCCTTGTTGAAATTAACCACTGGGGGTCAAGGCTGATGTTGTTTTCTTCCGGAAAAGGTTCACGTGATGAATCAGGGAAAGACACATCATGACTGATAAGACCCAATTCAAGAAGCGAACGTGGGCGCCTGCGTCATCGTTTTTAAAGGTCGCAACCCCGGAGTTTTCAAACTTAAACGGTTTCAAACGTCTCCGTTTTAGGGGCTCGAAAACGCCGGAGTAGTGTGGACGCTAGGCGTAAACGTAGCAAAAGTTATACGTTTTAAAACGTATCAGTGTGGATGTAGCTTTAGAATATTTACCGCTTTACCTTGCTGCCAGACACCCCTTTCCCACTGGCAACTGAATGCGTTATCTATGCTCTCCTCAAAGCCACCAGACTCCATTAACAAAAACAGTAATTTTACCTCTCAGAACATCGGAGATGCTGGTCTACTGCTGCCTTAATCTGTTTGTTTGTTTGTGTTACTGTGTGACTTTGTTGATTCCTTTGGTGAAACCCTTTAAAACACCAAAGTACCAGCCCTAAAAGTTAGTGTGTTTCTTAAAGACTGTTTCTGTTTTTCTCCACAGGCACTTGGATGCTTGTTGTACAAGCTGTGTTTCTTCGCACTTCCATTTGGGGAGAGTCAAGTTGCCATATGTGACGGAACCTTTATCGTTCCAGATAACTCCAAATTCTCCTTCAACTTGCACTGTTTAATGAGTAAGTTTGTGACTTTAACGTGGATCAATGATGTCTCCTTAAACTGCATGTGTCTGTTCTGATGATTTCAGAGTTATTTATCATTTCTCTAGAAGTGTGTATTAGTACTTTTTCTGCCATATTTTCAGTTTATTGTTATGAAGGACAACTGTAGAAAAGGCACGTTTTAGGTAGAAACTAGGGCTGTCAATCCATTAAAATATTTAATCACAATTAATTGCATGATGGTCCTTGAAAATAGCACAAAAACGACTAAAGAAATCTTAGTTGACTAAAACCAAAACGACCGATTAGTCAACTAATCCACTGGTTCCCAACCTAGGGGTCGTGAGGCCTTCTTGATTTTAAGGGGTGTAAGACAACTTTTAAAAAAAATATATACACTTGGCCTATATCTCAGCATTTCGTTAATTTCTGTGAAGAAAGCTAAATGAAATTATTTTTAAATCTTGGATTATCATTTAAGATATAAACAGAATAACGGCAAAGTAAAAAGACCTGAACACAAGCTATATTCACGCAGCCTCGTCCTACATTAGAAAAGTTAAAACAACCAAAGAGCTGATCGAACAATGGCCAAGCATCAGGGAGAAGAAAACACTGAATTTGTCAAAAATAGAAGTCTATTTAGTATGTGTGATTGTTATAATTAAAAAGAAAATACATAATACAGACAGATAATTGTATTAAAAGTCCTAAAAATAACAGGAAATATCATCTCTGATGCAATATTCACAGGAAATAATCTGCTCAAAATTCATCCAAATCGCTTGTTTTACACAAACTTCCTGCAGTTAATGTGTTCACTGTTTGGGTTAATTGTACAGTATCAGTTATTCTGTAGTGTTATTGTTATGCATTGAATATAATATGAAATATCCATAAAATATGTCACCTAGTCATCACTTTACTCAATGATAGAAAAAGGGTTCCTTAAGGAAAAAGGTTGGGAACTGCTGGACTAATCACCTTAGAGCGGGCAGCCTCCTATACAGTATAAACAAATAAATAAATATTAAATGTATGAAAAGGAGTGATTTTCACCCACAGTCTTGTTCTGTTTCTTTAACAATGTTCCCTTTCTGCTGTGTTCACCCACAGAGCGATCTGTATCTGACTTTAGTTATTTTGCATTTACACAACTTCAGCCTGTTTGAACCAGTCAGTCACTGCAGCCTTGTTTGCTTTCAAGTTATTCCACTTCCCCCTTAAATGCATCCTGCAGCCTGTTTTAAATTATTAGACCAACAGCTCGACCTAGTGGCCAAGTAGAGAAGACACACACCAACCACATTAAAACGACCTTTCTCTGTCTTTTTCCAGGATATATGCTCGAACCAGAGCTGGAGAAGAGACCAGACATTTACCAAGTGTCCTACTTTGCCTTCAAATTAGCTGGAAAAGACTGTCCAGTGCCAAATCTCTTTGTAAGTCCCCGGAACGAAGCAATCAGCGTGGCTTTAGCCTCTGCGGTCGTTTACGTATTAACGTAATTCTCCTGGTCTCTTTTTTTTTTCCAGAACTCTCCCATCCCCACGTCGCTTCCAGAGCCTCTAACTGCTAGTGAGGTCGCTGCTATGAAAAGCATGACGAAAGCCAGGTACTGATGGTTTTCTTTATGATTTACAAACTATCACTGGTACTGATAGATCATTTTAAAAATAGAACAATAAAAGAAAACTTTAATTGCTTTGAAGAATAATTTTTGTCTTAGTTTAATGAAAAGTAATAAATTAAAATCTGTACAAACACCACATGTTGAGGGACATGATTTATTGGTGTAACAACAACTTTTGACTCCTTGTTTCCAGGATAACGGACGCCGTGGGCCCGACGGAAACATCCATAGCTCCCAGACAGAGGCCAAAAGCGGCAAACAGTAACGTCCTACCGCTCGCCAACACCGTCACCCCCGTCAAGATGACCGTGCCTTCAGCACCCGTCAGCAACGGCCAGAAAGGTTCGTTATCTATAGAAGTTTCCATTATCTTGACGGTATGTTCTTATCTATATATAAAAAGAGAAATTACACATACAACTCTTATGCCTGTTTTTCCTTGAAGCATTTCAGTTAGATAGATAGATAGATAGATAGTAACTCTATTGATCCCGAGGGAAATTCAAGTTTCCAGCATCACAGTTCCATAGTGCAGTCACAGTGCTCGATGTTATGTTGTAATAAATAATATAAATCCATCAATCTTTACCTGTCCCACTCAGCTCCCACCCCTGGCTCTGGGCAGCCATCCATGCAGCCCCAGCCCAGCAGTCAGCAGCACCGAGTCCTGCAGCAGCTCCAGCCCGGTGACCTGCGTCTACAGCAGCTACAACAACAACAACATCACCACCACCAACAACAACAACAACAAGCAGTGCAGCAACAGCATGCACATGCACAGCAACTGCAATACCTCCAGGTACATCCACCACAATGACGTCTGGAACCGTCACTGAGAGGAAATGTTATAGATTTAGTACATAAATGTTCAGATATTTAATCTCTTTTCTGTCCCACTCAGTACCAACAGGCTGTGCAGCAGTCCATCCAGCTGCAGCAGCATCAGCAGGCTCTCCTCCAGCAGCAGCAGATGATGATGCAGCCCATGTACCAGCAGCAGGTTGCCCAGGCCCAGGCTCAGGCTCAGGCTCAGGCCCAGGCCCAGGCCCATGCCCAGGCCCAGGCTCAGGCTCAGGCCCAGGCTCAGTACGCAGCCATGGTGAGTTCAGACAGAGGTCTTTCTTAATGAAAACAAGACTGAGATCATTATGTTTGGATGACTCTTTAGCCTCTCACAATCAAACTTTTGTTAAGAACCTTGGTGTTATTTTAGTGAAAATTAGTGAAATTAGTTCAGTTGTCAAAACCAGCATTTTCCAGTTAAACCTCTGAGGCACACAATAGACATGTTTTTGTCTTTTTTAGGGGGGTACAGGGGGTCTTTAGGGGGAGATAGCAGGTCAACAGTAGATGTCACATAGATGTGACTTACATCATCTGAAAGATGGGAACCTTTAAGATGCATTTCAGCACTGTGTGTCAAGTTGCTCTAGTCATAAATCAGAAATAAACATTGTATAAGGGTTTAGAACATTATGTTAGAAGTATATGAGGGTCCTCCCCATGCTCTATTATGACTCATAAGTTGTTGCAGCAATTTTTGGGTTGATACCATTTGTTACACAGTTTTGGTGCTAAATTCAACCTTTTTTTACCACTTGAGAATTGATAAAAAATTATCAATAATCCCTCCAAAATACCACATTAAGACACCAAGACCTTGAGGAACACCATAGAAAAAGCCATGCCGTGATTTGGGATCAAAAACTTTTTGACATTTGGAGATTTCTGCAAGAATTGCATTTTTCGTCGATTGGATGGCGAGAACTTCTGTTGTGTAAACTGCTCAGAAACCCCCTTATTGTCAATCTAGCTAGGAAAGCCATCCATCCTCTGAATGCTCTAGGTCTCTAGTTTGTGGCTGTTAAGTTTCATGAGGCTGTGATTATCCTATAGGTCTTAGTTTGACTTGACTTGACTTGACTTGACTTGACCTGACTTGAGAGGTCTGAACCTGGCAACAAAGCTGTCAAGGCTTGATTTTGATTTGCTGTCTGCCCTAAAATGGACATCCATCAAATTGAATTTGCTTTTGTTCGCCCATTCAAGCATTCGAGGATGCTCCTGACTCAAAATCATGACGGAATTGCAGAGCAGATTTCATCCAAAACTGCAATAAATAGTTTGAGCAAATGACAGCGAAACACATGGAGACACAGCGTGAAGTAACACGGAGCTGAATATTTCATTTAATGTCAGAATGGCCTAAAATTGCTCTCTCTGTTGGCAGCCGGTCCTCTTTAGTGGAGTCGCTTCACGTCTGTGCCAAGCAGCACTGGAAGCAGACGCTCAAACTTCCTACTGACTCCGTCCAAATACTCCGAAAACTAGTATTTACGCAGCTACTGAATCAAACACACAAACACAGGTCCTCCGAATGCGCTCTGCTAGGGCGGCGCAATTTTTAGTCCGCTTCCCACCGAACGCGCACCATCTGTTTTATTTCAGAGGCAATCTGGTCGTAGCGAAGCCACGAGGGGATCGAACAGAGGGTGAAATCGAGCAGTTGCGTCCTGACATATGAAGCAGTTCACAGGCGGGGGGAAGAGAGCACCTCTAAAAATTACTCTTCTTATTCCCAAGATACCTGCTAAGTGTTCAAATCTGTGATCTTAGACCTGCTCCTTATTGTGATGAGGAAGCTTCGCTAAGTGACTGCAAACGTGTAATATGGTGTAATGACAACAGATCAACTTTGTTTTGAGCAGTACTTTAAAAAGCACAACAGCGGTGTTTGCAGAAGTGCTTTACACATATGGTTTGTTAAGAAAACATGGGGAAAAAGAAAGTGGAACATTTATCAACTTAAAGGGATAGTTTGGGTGTTTTGAAGTGGGGTTGTATGAGGTACCGCTTGAGTTACTGCACAGAACCGAAGCAATGTACTGCTGTGGACGGGGGCAGCAGCAAAACAAATTTTAGACACCTAAAAATGATCAGTTTAAGTGTACGCTACATTTAGAATATTTTCACTGCTTTACCTGGCTGTCGGACAGCCCTTTCAGACGGGGAACTGAAGCTGTTGTATCCATCTATGCTCTCTTCAAAGCCACCAGACTCCATTGGAACAAAACAGTAATTTTACCTTGCAGAACACAGGAGTTGCTGGACTGCCGCTGCCTTGATTGGTTAGTTAGTTTGAGCTATTGTGTGACTTTAGTGAATCCGAACTACCCAAAGTCACACAATAACACAAACAAACTAACCGATTGAGGCAGAAGTAGACCAGCAGCTCCCCGTGTTCTGACAGGTAAAAGTACTGTTTTTTTCATTGGAGTCTGGTGGCTTTGGTGAGAGCATAGATAACGACTTCAGTTCCTCGTCGTAAACGTAGACTGTAACGTAAATCGGTGAAAATATTCTAAATATAGTGTGCAAACTGATTTTTTCAGGTGTCTAAAATTAGTTTTGCTGCTGCCCCCCGTCCACAGCAGTGCTGGTACACTGTTTCTCCTTACGGGGGGCGTGCCGACCGCCATCTACTGTAGGTAATACACTGACTATGGTTAAGTACCTCATATAACCCCACTTCAAAACACCCAAACTATCCCTTTAATACTTTTTATCAGTCCGCTTGTTTTGGAGTTTTTCTGCAGCTTTTAAAAAGGTCAGCCAGTGTTTGAGGCGATCCTTGTAGCATTTGTTGAGTTTGGTGTCCGACGTGCTGTTTGACTTTCATTCCTTCATCCCTCCCCTCCACCGTGTCCCCAGCTTTCCAACTCCAGAACTGGTTTCTAACAGCATTTCATCATCTCGTTGCCGTCATTGTGCGCCATGAAATCAAAGGTCCGTCCCTCATTCCCTCCCCCCTCTTCTCCCTCTCTTCCTTCCCTAACAGCTGCACCAGTACCAACAGGCTTTTGTCCAGCAGCAGCAGCAGCAGCAGCAGCAGCAACAACAACAACAGCAACATCATCAACATCAACAACAACAACAACATGAACAGCAGCAACATCATCAACATCAACATCAACAACAACAACAACAACAACAACAACAACAACAACAACAACAACAACAACAGCTTCAGCAGCAGCAGCTTCATCATCCCGCTCAGCAGCCTCTCCCCTATATGGCCTCTCCTCTTGAGTTCCAGATCCCGCTGGGTACCTATAACGCCACCACTCCCACTGCTGGGACTGCAGCTGGGCAGATGGGGGGGCCATCACCCGTGGATCCCTCATACACTAACCCCAGGTAACGTCCCCTAAAAACACACAGATGAAAGGCAAGGTTAAGAGTCCAATATTGCCAAACATAAAAGTCCTCAGCCTTTATCTAACAGGTTGTCTCTGTTGTACGTGTCTCCACAGTAGAAACCCTCTGCTTGCGTCAGACGGGATCACGCCGCCCTCTCAGAGCTGCAACAGTACAGGCAGTTACCCCCCCGACATGTCGCGCTGGAACCCGTTCGGAGAGGACAACTTCTCCAGGCTGACCGAGGAGGAGCTGATCGACCGGGAGTTTGACATGCTCAGAGCAAGCAAGTGACCCCTTCAATTACTTCATTATAGGGTTAGGTTATAGTGTTTTAACAGATTTCTATGAATTTTTATTGAAGTGATTTGTGTTTGTGCAGATTTAGATTTATTAAGGATAGAGAATTTGTTTGTTTTTTACGTTTTTGCTATTTTTGTATGAAACAATAATGCTTTTTTTTAAGCGTTTTTTTTTTTTTTAAATACTTTTATTTTTTTTGTTTTTAAGGACATAGAACAGGTGAGGACTGGGACATTACAGCACAATCAATAATAATCATCAAAAAAAAATTAAAAGAGAGCCAGAGGTACAGCTCAGAATGCATATAAAAGAGTTCAGACTACGGAAAAATTGTTAGATGTCAGAGTCTAGATGGTTCTAACTGTCCCATTCGAAGAGTAAAAAAGTAATTTACTTCATTGAGCGGATAAAGTTGATTATGTTGATGAGACGGGCAATGGAGGGAGGGTTCCTCTGGCGTTTTATAATAGTTTTCTTACTAGCATCTATAACAATCTTCAAAAGGTATGTGTCGCTTTTACTGAGACCTTTAGGGACCTTTCCCAGGTACAAAAAGGTAAAAGAGAAATCAGAATTCAGGCTCAGCATCTCTGCATTTTCTTGAAAGAAAGACATTTTGTATCCCATGATTGTCTATTACTTTTTATTTCAGAATCAGATTTATTTGTGTGCACATACAGGGAATTTGGCTATGTTTCTTTGCATCGCTGTCAATGTACTTACACAGAAATAGAAATAACAGCTAGGGACAAGGACAACAAAGCTGGACAAATATAGGTTTAAGTATAGACAGGGCTGTTATGTACAAAAGTATGTGAAAAAAATAGGTGTATATATATAAATATTATAGAAATACATATAAAAGTCACCAATGACCAATAATAAAATAGGAAATAAAAATGTCTATATACAAGTTGTAAACAATACAAATAGTGCAAAGAAAAAGGTAAAGAATTAATTTTGCTTAAGGATTAAACATTTCTAAGATTTTCTGTCAGTGAAATTCGATTTGTGCAGTCCTGGACAGAACTTTTCTGCCTCTGAATGCTTTCTAGTTTGGTATATCTTGCCATAACTATGAGAGTTTTTACAAAATCTGTCTCTGGTTTAATAGGTGTTTGAAGAAAATTCACCTTTGACTACCACAATACATCATATTTTATTAGCAGTTGCAAAGTCTGAATGGAAAAGAAATCATTATCAGATGGAGTACAATTCCATATTTACAAGTGTCTTCCTGTATTCAGAGCTCCATGTTGTTAAATAACTTGTGTTACAGCTGTAGATGATCTAAGTATCTCCCCCTCTGTGACCTCCTACATACAGATAATCCAGTGGAGAGAACAGCCAGGCTGGACACGGACCGACCGCAGCCCGCCGCCTCCACCGCCAAACCCCTTTCACCAGAGGACCTGTTCGGCTCCGTCCCGTTCGTGGCCAGCGCAGGCAAGTCTTAGAGGAGTCTCTACAGAGAGGACCCAACACTGTGGAGCCACCTGCCCCCCCCCCCCCTTTCTCTGCCCCCCCTTCTGTCCAGCTCTTCTGTTCCCACCTGACCTCCAGTCAGGAGCTCCTCTGCCACATAGACCCCACAGTGGGGCATTAAAGACCAATGATCAGCCAGATTTATGTCGTTTCCCAATGTCAGTCGGCAGATTAGCTCTTCTGTTATCAGTATAAATTATAAGGAACACGTCAATCGCGGCGCTTCTGTTACTAAATTAGGAAGAAAAACAGGAAGTGAAGCACTTTCTCAGCTCTGGCCTTTTAATACCGGGCTTGGTGGTGGTCATTTCTAACGGCCCTGCTGTAACAGACCTTTATGCAAGTCAGCAGGATGAAGTGTTTGAGTCTCATCTATAGCTCACTAGGTGAAGCAAAGCAAGGCACTTGGGTTTAGGGTTACATTCCCTGTCTAGCTCAAATGGCTTGAGCAAGGTACTAACACATAGGGGTCTCACTGTAAAGTATAGGCTCACGGTGAGGCGCTTTGCATAAGATTACATTTTTTTTTTCAGTATAAAAAACTTCCAACTCACTGTGTTCAACAAGGAACACAGCTGCATAAATTTGCTGTAAACTAAAAGCAATATAACGTGTAAAGACACATGGCTGGTACTAATTAGGGCTGAGTGATGTCAAAATTGTACAATGATTATAAATCAAATAATATAGTTGTCTCTACGGAAGCCCTGAGAGGCCAATGAGAAAAAAAACAATCTGGTGATCTATTTTCTAAGTCTGATTTAAATTGTTTTCTCTCCTGTGTTTATGACTTAAGAACAGGTGAAAAAAAAGTTTATTTAATTTTCTAACTTTTTTTTCATCTGTGAAAACAGATAAAAAAAAAAAATTCTGAAAAATTGTGTTTGTTATTGTTGTAATACTCATTTCAGCCACAAGAGGCTGAAGTGCACCACTATCCTTAAATGTTCTAAATAGGACTAAAAGCATTCATGTTTTCCCTAACTGCAGATTAGCGCCGATTAAAATACATTTCTAGCAAAGAGAAAGACATGACGGTATTGTGCATAACACACAATATATGTACCTCGTGTTTAGAGTGCATGTAGAAATTAAAACTCACCTGGAAGACAATAAGGATGCTTTTAGTCCTCACGGTTTGTGGACTGCCGTTTTGAAGCCTCGAGTTCGGCATTTTGGCCGTCGCCATCTTGGTTTCTTTTGCAACCAGAAGTGACACAAGAGGGTGGAGCTACAGTACAAGGCAACCAAATATGTTACAATTAACTTTGATGAAGTGAAAACACACTGTGAAAGAGTTAAAGTTGTAAGACGAAAACACGGATAACTCTGTGGTAGCGACCTGTCAATCATGAGGTAGCTCCGCCCTAAAGCATCCCCTGCTTTATGGTCTGTTCTGACTCTAAATGGGACCATAATTTACTAAATGAACATCATTCTGTGTTGAAAAAGACTTGAAACTAGCGATTGAGACCATAAACTCATGTTTACAATGTTTACTGAGGTAATAAATCAAGAGAGAAGTAGGATCATTTTCTCATAGACTTCTATGCAATCAGTCTTCTTTTAGCAGCCAGAGAGGTCGCCCCCTGCTGGCTGTTTGAAAGAATGCAGGTTTAAGGCACTTCAGCATTGGCTTCACTTTACAGTTTGCTGCCTGGTAGTGGTACACTTCACCCTCTTGTGGCTGAAATGAGTATTACAACAACAAACACTTTTTCCTCACCTGTTTCGCAAGATTATCCTGGAAAAAACATTTTTTTATCACTTGCTCTGAAGGCCTAAACACAGGAGAAAAAACAATTTAGATTAAAGAAATTAGTGGCGGTTTTAACTTTGACAGCCCTATAAAAAACGAAAACTTTAACATCATGATGTTGAATTCCAATTAAACCCGAACACCACTCAGCCCTGGTACTATTAAACTCCAATTGGGGGGAAAAACAACAACACTTGAACTTCCAAAGTTGTGGCTCTTTGCCGTTTGTTTACATTAAAACACCATCAACCCTCAACCCATTGAAACAAAGATTCCTCTCAAAATGCTAAATATGTTCTTTTCTAATTGTTGGGACGAAGCCTCAAATGTTCTCGTGTGGACGGTGCACTTTACTGTGGAGGCCGATGTTAACACCCACTCTGATATAACCTGATAATTAGTTCTCATTTGGCTTAACGGAACCTGCATGAGGTTTAACCCCCCGACACAGATCATAACCGTGGTATAACGATGTGCAGTATTTCTACATATAATATTACGTCGGTTGCAGCAATAAGCTTCTGTGCCTCTGTACTCTTCCTGTTCCTTAAATGTGAATTGGTTTTTGATAGGCAGTTTAGAAACGCTGTTTGTAACTCAGAATCTATTTAATGATAAACGGTATCAACGCTAAAAACACGTAGGTATTTTCTAGAGGAGAGTGAGGTTTTTTTTGTTTTTTTTTACTACAGTAAATTCATCTCTTGTGTCCTTAAACATGCAGGCTTAATGCAAGTCCAGTGGCTACACTTTAGAGTAGATATAAGATTCCAGATAATGATGCAATATAACCCTCTAAGCACTTGAATGTAGGTGTGGAAATATTTTATCTCATGTTACTTAATGAGTTCAAATTGGAAAACCAAAAAAAGAAACCAAACAGATTGAAGGGACTTTTGTACTGAATTTAAAACCCAGAAAGGTCAAATATAAAACCCCAGGTTGTTGGGGGGGCTGGGTGTGATTCCTACAGGCTGGCATGAGAAAATGTACATTTTTGATCAGCCTATTAGCTTCCTGTGTTTGTGCCATCACAGCGTGTCAGTTGGTTATTTAGGTTGCAGGTGATTCTTTTTAAATAATCGTTGTGCAAACACACCGCTCGCAACTAGCAGCAACTAGTGGGGTTTTATTTCTGTGGTAGTGTGTTTTTATTTGGGTCAACTTTGGTCGACATCATAACGCCGTGTTAGTGTTTTACCTTCATTATTAAACTAATTTCTCAGAGGCAGAGCTGCCATAACAGGAGCTTTAGCTTTATAATTTAAAGTCATTTTAACCTTTTTTACTGTGCTTCTGTCTATAAAATACTAAAGGATCTGACACAAGGTGTGATTTCTGACTGTTCCAGACAAAAGTTGACAATTATGAATGGCGGTGTTAGGGCGCTATCTCAAGCCATAGTCTGTTTGGCTAGTCCGAATTTTGGTTTGTTTTCTATTTAGTCTGGTTCGGTTTCACAGTGCACAAATTGCAGCGGACTAAATAAAAAATAAGTTGCTGAGAGGCGTGTACGAAGGAATTCATTTATCTTTTTCGTCTCGAGAGCTGCCACTTCTATGCGGGAAATCAAAGACTTTGAAATATTGCTGTCGAAGTGTTTTCACTGTTAATACGAATCCCTGAATTCTCCTCCAGTTTATCTTGAATGACTTTATAAACGTCACTATTGATGACCGGAGTACGATTACTGCGTTCACAACCGCCTAAACGAACCGCACCAGAGTTCGATTAAACCGGACTAAATGTTGTCTTGTGAAAACGCCCTCAGACCATCAGACAGCTGATGTAGAGCTTTGGTGACCAAAGACGTCCCGCGTCAATTAAAAACTTCGGACGAAATTCTCAAAAACGTGACTGCTGCTACGACTCACATCTACATACCGACCAATCAGAATACGGCATGAAATAACACACGACACTGGCATCGTTGCCAGATGTACGATAATTATCGTATGCCAAAAATGCCATAATGTACGATAATTTGATCGTTTTTTTTATGCTTACATTAGTAGTTTGTTTTAGTCTGCGAAGTCACATTTTAAGTCATTTCTGGATGAATCCTACGTCTGTGTTTACGCATCTCTTCTCACATGACCTCCAGTCAGCCAATCATGCTTGATGTAGTCTGTGATGTTGATGAACGTGACTTGCGACACCCCCTTCCACACATCATAGCTATATCAGCTTACTTTAAAAAAATCCCGATGTGGGTAGATCTGTAAGCATGTCAAAAAAACCCATCTACGCCTATTTGTTCTCGCGGTTATGACTCACATACCTCTAAATACAATAATTTTTAAGCTTCTGGTACGATAGTTTAACATTTCCGAACTGGTAACGCTGATAATAAGTGCCATTTTTGAATAATAATAATAATAATAATAAAAAAGATATAGTGCCAGCACAATGGCCATAAATGTATTCTAAGAATGCTCCAAATAAATCCAGGATTTCGCCAAAGTTTGTTTTGTTTTGCTGCATTTTCAAAATATGAGAGCAGCACAGATGGATGACTTTTCTCTTACATTTATTTCCTATTTTCCTTCTTCGTATGACCGTAGTTAAGTTGCTAGCGGTGTGACTGCACATTTTAATTTAACTCCACTTTTTTGCATTTGTCCTTTCTTTTTTAGAAGTCTAAAGGTTTCTTTCGTAGATACAAAGTGCCTTCGTGTGGCATTTCCATTTACCTTTCCCACAGTGATAACAAAAGTTTTTTTTTTTTTTAAATCTGCAGTTTAGAAGGCGTTTTCAAAAATATCCGTTTCTGAGACACAAAACTCTGTTTGCGTGTGGACAAGAGGCCAAAACGTAGAGGGAAAATCTTTATATCTGTAGACGTGTAGACAGGGCCTAATAATAACAATCTGAAGCTGTCGAGCACTTTTAGTGGACGTACATCGACAGTGAGGAGTTACCCCGAGCGATTACATTATACATTACAGTTACAGTGTTCTCCCTCAGTGCTGGACCAATTAAAAAAATGATTGTCCCCTTTAGTCACTTAGACACATAAACATGGGAAATACCAAAGTTTCCCTTTAAAAGGACTTTCACGAGCACCAACTGACACATCTTTGTTCTCTAAACCGTGTTATTTGTCTTTTATTATGTTGAACCCAACTGGCTGATGGCACATTCAGTAGTGTAAATGTAAACTGTCGTGCTGAAAGGAATGCTTGATGAGCGTGTGCTGATGATATCCGTCAAAATGGTTTATACATTTTGATTTTTTTTTCTTTCTTGTCTTTAAATCCATACAATCCTAAAGGGCTGTATGTTTGTTAACGCTCACTGTGCTGCTGTTATTCCGCCTTAGAGCAGCACGTGAGAAAGTGACCCATCTTAGTCATCCATGCACACATGAATCATACACATTTTTTTGTACAAATATATTAAGATATATGTGTGTTTTTAGCTGAAGGTAAGTTTGGAGAACAGTTCATGTTTCCGCTCATATCACTGCCTGCTTTTTATTGGGCCTTTTTGTGGAAAAAAAACTTTTGCTTCATTTTATTTTTAATTTCTTTTCATTTTTCATTCAGTAAGACAGCCATACTCAGAAACATCTTGTTCATGTGTATTGGTGGATGGATCTATAGTGTGGAAAGGCAAAACCATCAAAGCCAAAAATAAAAATGAAAAGTGAAAGGGACGACCAGAGCCATTAACTGCACTTTAAGTTTCTTTTTCTTTTTTAAAGTGTGAGGAAAAAATATCCCATTTTATGGGACGAACAAGCAAACATAGACGTTGAATATGTTGTTTATATATTGTTTACATTTGCAGGTTTTCTGTGCTTTTTCTCTGTCTCGGGGTTCGGTGGTTTCCTCCTTTCTTTAGTATTCTTGTTACGTCTAGAAGCCCCCAGAACAGATCACTAAAACTTTGGGAACTTTCTATTTGAATTCATCCTCATTAGTTGTTACTCGATATCAGCAGCTCGTGGTACCTCCTCCTGCAGAAAGATTACAACCTATAGATCAATAAGTTGTCTTATACATATCTTGTTTTTTTGCAGCAGACTATGTAAACGGTTCTGTATCATACTGTGAGTGTGAATGTATTTCTTTATAGAATGTTACTGATAAATAAAAAAAAATACAAAATCAATATTCACGTTGGTTCCTTTTTTTTTTTTAAATAGCTTTTTAAAGTATTACGAGTCTCTCCACCACTACACCATGTACAAGATGTTCCTGTTGGTAACATGGCTGTCTTTCTTTGAGCTCTCTGGCGTCCAATCAAAACAAAACGTGTTTGTCCCGAACAAGGTGTGTGAAACAATGGGCCTCATGCAGGAAGTGATATGAGAACAAATTTTCTCTTTTTTTTTTGTATCCACAATTTTGTTAGTACCCATTAATCTCTGGGATCCACTAATGTTTTCTAATTCTTGTTCTTCTCTTAGGTAAGAGAACATTTTACAAGTTGTCGAGAGAACTCTTTCCAAGATGAGAAAAAAAACATCTTGTTCTCACTGTCCACAAATTGTTTGTCCAACGCAAGGACACATACGTTTTAAATTTGAGGAACATAAAAAAAAATGCATGAATATCACATAATCAAACGTGGATTCTTATGTTTTAGAGTAATTATAATAAATGGATTATTAAAGAAATAATATTGGTCCATTGATCCCAATTAAGACTACAAAAACACTCGGATGATATTGATACTGTTCTGTAAAATCACGTTTACTTTGTTTATTTAACATTACCTCAATTTCACTACAGCTGAAGGTCTTCTCTCATCTCTCCAATTCTTAGGCATGAGTGTTTTCATACCCCACAACACCTGTTCTTATATAGTTTTTAGTGTTTAGCGTTTTCAGCGTTACCTATGCTAATAAACCATCGGCCACACGGCTCCAATTTATGATCAAGTGGGATTCATCATTCAGCTCATCTGGGTAAGAGCAGATTTGAATGGTTAAGAATTTTAATTCAAACCATGATGTTTTTTTTTTTTTTAACTAAACTCACTAAGTAGTTTTGTTTTGTTTTGTTTCAATCAACAACGTTAATCATTGTCATCAACTGTTTAAAACTGCGACCCGTTTCCCTCAAAACTTATTTTGATTATGCAGTTTAGTTGTATGGAAACGTAATTTTGTGGGAGACGGGGTCCTCTTCACGGAGCCGGCCACCATGTTTCTACAGTAGACCAGAACGGACATTAAAACACTGGCTCTAGAGAGAGACATTCACGTTTTCGCGTCGGCCACCGTAGTTCTCCGACACGCTTGGCACGCGGCAAAATTTCAGTTGGTTGCAATCTGCAACCTCAACACTAGATGGTGACAAATCCTACACACTGCACCTTTAAGTTTGTTTATTTATTTATTTTTATGTGACTGAATTCCAGCCACAATGACATGTAATTAAGGACACAACTAATGATGATTTTACTTTATGAATTAACGTTGAATCTATAAAATGTAAAAAAAAAAAAAAATGTGAAGTAAGTTCCCAGAGAGTCATCTTCAAGTACCTTTTATAAAATTTGACCATCCGACTATCACTTTTAGGCTTTTAATGATACAATTTTAAGATCATTTAGAGAAAAAATTGCATTGAACTGCAATCTGTAACCTCATCACTAGATGTCGCCATATGCCACACACTGCACCTTTAAACAATTAGTTTTTAAAATCTGTTGATTCATTTTCTGCAGATGATTTTGTCCTCCCAGTATTTGGAGAAGTTACCTTTTGGTTCAGAGTCACTCAGTCTTTTAAATGTTCGTCTCTCTGCAGCTTCATCAAATCAATCCAGGTTCAGTGGTGGTTGTTGCGTGAGGGGAAGAGACTTCTCTAAGCTCCTGCTGTCGGACGACTCTAAAAGATTTTTATCTCCCGTCACACGAGAACAATCACATGCGTGTTTTCACCACTTATTTGTATCTTTAGGAGATCAGACGCAGCGTGTAATCCTTCAGCTTTCCCCCTAAAGGAACATCGACAAAACAAATCTGACATCTTCTCTCGTGATTAAAGATCTTTCTGTCGTGGCACTCTGAGACGTGATTACAAGTTATAGTCTGGGAGCAGTCGGGTGGAGAGAACGGCTGCAGAGCACCTCACGTCTCCTGCGTTTAATATCTTTTATTACTTTTTATCTTTTGTTGCTGCTTTGTTTCATTAAGCTTTTGGCTAATCTGTCACCACGTCCTGCCAGTTTGGATGCTTGAAGACGTGGAGAGGTTTCCATTCTCGTGTTCACAGCGGGGAGTCCTTTCTTCTGCTTTCTAATATAGAGCTTCCACTAATAGGGAACAATAAATTGGCTCTTTGTGTATGGCACAATTTATTTTCAATATAATTGGAGACTATCCACTCGCTAATTAGGCTAATTTCTAAGTTGCCGTTATGCAAATCTCTTGGAAATAAATTTACACATATTTTTCCAGCAAATGCCAAATAAGAATTTATAGAAATGCAGAAGTAAGGAGTAGTAATTGCAGCTTTTAATTTTTTTTTTTTAAGTCTAAAAGAAGTGATTAGCAGCTTGAATCTTTTCACTAAGAGATTTAAATTTGAAAGTAATTTTGTGAATCTTGAGAAGCTGGACATCTCTAAGCCTCCTCATCTTACTGCAGGGTCAGAGCAGAGAAATCAGAGCAGCTTTTACACCATATTGAGTTTCGTGATTTCTCCTTCGCTGCTCCTTCTGCTTCAATATTGAACAAACTGTTGGGATTTGTATTTGTGGACTTCTAAACCAAATAATCCTGATCTCAGTAATGCCACAAGAGGCCATGAGGCGTACTTAGGAGATGAAAACTTGAACTTCTGGCATCTAGATTCTCCTTCTGTGACTCGTCTTGTTACTTAAAACATCAAACTTAAAAATATCTGGAAGGGTCTGAGGTTAAAAATAGGACTGTTAAAGTTAACGACATAACGCGTTAATGCAAAATAATTTTAACGGCACTAATATCTTTAACGCATTAACGCAACTTGTGATTTTTAGGTTTTAAATTTTGGCGAGGAAAAACTTTCATGGCCATTTTCAAAGGGGTCCTTTGACCTCTGACCTCCAGATATGTGAATGAAAATGGGTTCTATGGGTACCCACGAGTCTCCCCTTTACAGACATGCCCACTTTATGATAATCACATGCAGTTTGGGGCAAGTCATAGTCAAGTCAGCACACTGACACACTGACAGCTGTTGTTGCCTGTTGGGCTGCAGTTTGCCATGTTATGATTGGAGCATATTTTTTTATGCTAAATGCAGTACCTGTGAGGGTTTCTGGACAATATCTTTCATTGTTTTGTGTTGTTAATTGATTTCCAATAATAAATATATACATACATTTGCATAAAGCAGCATAATTGTCCACTCCCATGTTGATAAGAGTATTAAATACTTGACAAATCTTCCTTTAAGGTACATTTTGAACAGACAAAAAATGTGCGATTAAATATTTTAATTGATTGACAGCCCTAATTAAAACTTGAAATGCACATTCAGGAGAATATTAGAAATACAAGAAGACTGGTAACATCTTTAACTCTTCTTGTTTCTGCAGGTATCGATGAGGTAACGTCGGAGCAGACCGATGAGGGAGTCAGCGTTCCTGCCCTCGTCTCGACCTCTCCAGAGGATCTGCAGCCGGCGGCGGCGGCAGCCAAGGAGCACAAACCGGGTAAAAAGAGCAACTGCAGACCAGGTGAAGAGTCCGATAGTGACTTTGAGTCCGACCCACCTTCGTCAAAAAGCAGCGAGGACGAAGAGGCGGAGGAGGAGGAAGGCCTGAACAGTGAGCACGGTGAAGACACCGAGCCGGAGAATCTGGGACAGAGGCCTCTGCTGATGGACTCTGAGGAAGAGGTAGAGGAGGAGCACAGCTCCGACTCGGACTACGACCCCAGCAGGGTGAAGACCCGCTCCAGGAAAGCCGGTAAAGCAGCTTCGGCCGCCACCAGGAGGAGTCCTCAGGAGGATTCTGCCATGACTCTGATCTCTCCTCCCGGGTCGCCCAGCGAAGCGAGAGCTGCTCCAGACGAGGAGCCGGTGGATGTTTTTGGTGCCGTTCCCTTCCTCGGGGGAACCTCGCCCGTCGGGCCTTCAGCGAGCTCGGACATCTTTGCCAAAGCGCCTTTCAGGCAAGTCAGCCACGAGCAGCGACCTACGGACGAGTTCGATGTTTTTACCAAAGCGCCATTCAGCCGGAACCTCTCCAAGTCGGGCAAGAGTGGCGGTGATGTGGGCCAAACGCCGCCCGTTTCCCCCGATGGCATTGACATTTTCGGCTTCTCTCCCTTCCAGCCGGACGACACCGAGCCGCCGTCGCCGCCGATGCCCACCACCTCTAGAAGCGCAGAGGATATCTTCCACCCGTGTGTTGAGGAGTCGGCCAGCCCTCAGCAACAGAGGCTGAAGCAGCGCAGCCTCGGGAAGCTGTCGTCTCGCCAGAGGAAAACCAAGCAGGAGGCCGCGGCGGGCGGCAGCAACGGCAAACGCCACCACGGCACGCCGACCGGGAACCGAAAGACCAACAAGCCGACTTACCGCACGCCCGAGAGAGTCCGCAGACACAAGAAGGTCGGCCGGAGAGACTCGCAGAGCAGCAACGAGTTCCTCAGCACGTCTGACTCCAAGGAGAACATCAGCGTGGACATCACCATGGCTGAAGGGAAAGACAAAGGAGCTTCTCTGCCGGTAGACGAGGCGCTTTTAGACCCGTTCGGGGCCAAACCTTTCCAACCTCAGGACGGCAGCCGGCACGGCCAGTACCAGGGACTCACCGAGAGCAAGAGCGACATGGGCACGGCCAACGGAAAGTGCTCCCTTCAAAGCGCTCTCGGAGGCGACAGCATGGATGATTTCGGGGCGGTGCCCTTCACAGAAATGGTCGTCCACAGCGGAGCTGAGCAGCCGCCGTCGCCCTCGCAGCCGCTGGACCTCGACCCGTTCGGAGCTGCACCTTTTCCCACCAAGCAGTGACTTTTTCTTGCGGTCTTCCCACTCTGCCAGTTGCTGTTAAATAACCCTTTTTTTGGGGGGGGGCTTGGGAACAACAACCCTAACGCTTCTTTTTTTTAACATTTTAATACATCTCTCAGTTTGAATAACAAGAAGAGTGAGTGATGTTTCCACATATCTTTCAGCTGTAGCTGTTTGCTGAGAAGCCTTTTATGCTGCATCTTAACGTAAAGACGTTTGAACCCGGATCGGAAAAAAAACCCCACTCGAAAAATCGTACTTTGATTTATAGGTTTGACCGCTTGACTCGCTGCAAAAAGCTCTTTACGGCTCGCCTTCTGATTTAACAGTATGTTTTTTTTAGCACCACAAAGCCTTACCCGAGCTGGGCTCCGCCTTGCTGCACAGAACCTCGGAAACCACGACACAGTCGGCCCACGTCGTGTCGGTGGAATCGTTCGGGAGTTGACCTTAACCACTTTGTTTTATCCTTATTAGATTTTTCTCTATGCATTATTTCACCGTAGTCTTTACGCAGCCAAATGTGGCTGTGATTTGTGTTGTGTTACACTTTGATTACTAGAAGGGATCGAAATTTTAAAAGGTCGTTAATTGGGTTTAAATTTTAGGCTCTTAACTGTTTTCTTTTTTTTCCTAGCAGTAATCTTCTAGGTAAGTACTGGTAATTTTCTATTTTATTAAGTTATAACTCAACACATTCTGTTAGGAATAAAACACAAAGCCACATTAGATCACTAGCTGCACTGCCAAATGCTCCTAATATTAGACGGCGTAACGTTTTCAGAATAATTTATGCTGAAGAATAAACGGGAATTGTGCGATCAGTTAAAAGAAAAGCCTGGTGGTATTCTGTATATTTTGTTATTCTTAAGAAATCCAAGGAAAAGACCAAAACCAACAATAGTCACATTTCCATTCACATATTTTTATGCGCATTTTGAAGTATTTTATTTTAAGTAGTTTGGAGGATTGATACCACTCTCATATCTGTAAAGCTGCAGACCGGTCGCTTAGCTTAGCTTAGCATTAGGACTGTAACCAGGGGGAAATGGCTAGCTTGGCTCTGTCCAACCAGCACCTGTAAACGTTACTAATTTGTGTACAACTTGTGTTGTTTTTACAGGGGGGGGGTTATGTACGAGACCATTTCTTGGCCTGGAGCAGTGACGTCCTCGAGGTCCTCTGGTTTCCTGGCAACCTCACGGTGTGATGAAGACTCCAGGAAGTTACTGCGCCCGGCCAAGAAAGGTTCTGGTAGGCGGATTTTCTTACCTTCACACAGAGCCAGGCTAGTTTTGCTAACGATCTTTTTATCTAACTCTCAGCAAGTAAGCAAACACGTTTTTTTCCCCCCAAACATGCCGAAACACCTCGCAAATATACTGTTTAACTTTTAAAAAAGGTTCAGTAATTTCCTATAACAGCTGGGTAATGTAGTTTTTACCAAATGTTACTTAAACAGGACTAAATAGTGCTTTCGTTAGGGACTATTTTCAGCGGCGGATTAATCCACATTTGGGCCAAATAATAAGATATCAGGCGTAGGATCAGTTCGATATTGGTTTTGGTCTTTTCGTGTTATTTGTTGACAATAACAATACAGAATATCACAAATTATTCTTTAACGTAGATCTTTCCGCTGCAGAATATGAATTGGCGTATTCATAAAGGGAAACAAAACTGAGAAATCTGAAGTGTTATCAGGTCATTTGTATTCATGAATTGCACTTTTCGGTGCTGAATTCTTCCATGAACTAGTTTTGTGTGTGTGCTCTCCTTCGACGGCCTTAAGCACTGCATTTACCTTCACAACCATTGTTTGAATTAAACCTGCCGGTTGCTGTGTGTTCACCAGTGGAACCATTTGATACAACTACTTTCCATCTTTTCTTTTTTTTTTATTTCACAAGGGTAAATCTGATATTGTATTTATCATGCTATACTGCTGTTTGATGCAATAAAAAAAAAGTCATCTCAGTGCAGATTGAGGTGGAATTTAAAACATGGTTAATTTTATTTAGAGTCAAGTTCAGCAGTTTGATTGCTCAGGTATGAAAAGTCAAGATACAAAATTTTCGCCGCTACAAAACGACAGACAGACAGTACAGAGCAGGTTCATAATGAATAATTTAAATACAGAACAACAAAAACAATCTGAAATCTTAACACCAGAGAACCTTTTAGAGATGCCCCGATCACGTTTTTTGCCACCGATACCGATTACAGATGTTATTCACCTTATTCTTTGAACTTGGGTGCTTCCGCCTTGCGTCATGTTGTGTTCTCACTTCACGTTTTTAAGCCTTGAAAAGCTGTTATTAACCTTTAATGTTTTTTCAGGCGAGAAAGTAACCATTTATATTTCCACTATGTTAACCAAATCAAATTTGGGAATTTGCGGCAATGTTTTCAGAGCTGTTGGAGCTGTGCCGGCAGCCGGTTAGCGTACAGAAGCACAAGTCAACACGTGTTTTTGTAATTACTCTCACTACTAGAACGGGTAAACACAGGTCCACACTGCAGGTTAACCATTGGGTACTAAAAACAATAATAATTACAGCCGCAAGCGGCAGTTCGCGGGTTTATGCCCTTTTTCGCTCAACAGCGGAAGCACCTGAAATCAAAGCCACGAGCAGCAGTGATCGGGTTTTGGGCTTCACAAAGCAAAGTCATTTCACCTGGTTTAATTCTGTATAAAGAAAGAGTGAGACCAATCACACCCATGTTTCATTATTACATTGTATGCAGCCTTTCTGTAGTTGCACACTCAAAGTCCCGCCAGTCATATTTCTTGGCATTTTGGTGACATTTCAACAGGTCAATTAAAATATCCATGAAGTTTGGTGAAGCTGGGACGAACTCCATTTGATTTTTGGCGAAATTCGCGATAGGCCCATGCAAATCTTTGGGCCTGGTGGCGCCTCCAAGTGGTCGATTTGAGCGAGACTTTCAGGATACGTTTCAGGTACTCCTATGAACATATTCTGCCAGTTTCGAGAAGATGGGCCTAACAGTTGTGGAATTAGCTGTATTGATGTGCTAAGCCACGCCCCTTTAAAGTTCATTGGTCACTATCTTGAAAACGCAATGAGATATCAACCTCATTTATGCAACTTTAGATGAGCATGGCCCAATAATGTTCCACAGAAAATTTGCCAGCAATCGGACCTACGGTTTAGGAGGAGATGTCAAAAATGGGTTTTTCAAATTATTCAAAATGGAGGAAAATCTAGAAGGCGGACTTAAGTGATCCAAGAGGCTTTTTTGTAGAGCACATTCAGAAACACATGTCTGTCAAATTTCAAATCAATCGAACTTATGGTGTGAGGGGGCTGGCCTTGAAAAATTTGTAGCGCCACCGTGTGGCCAATTTGGATCATATTTTACGTGAAGCATTATGACATCATGTACAGTTATGGTACCAAGTTTCATGTCTCTAGCTCGTTCAAGCTCACAGCAAATTGAGCAAAGGCATAATTTAGCATAAAATGCTAAATAGGCCACGCCCACTTGCACCGATCAATATGACACTTCAGATCTTAGTTAATACTGGCCCCCAGAGCATGTGTACCAAATTTGATAAAATTCTGTCCACCGGATCTTGAGGTACAAGTTTTTGATGTTTTTGGCGCCCCCTATGGGTCGAGCGAGAAATGCTTTGGGACGCCTATTCCCAAACACGTATTGAAGTTATCTACCAAGATTTATGATGATCAGATTAATGGTCAATGAATTATGGCCAATTTCCTAATAAGCCCCGCCCAGTGAAAAGTTTGTTGGTCAACAGCTTCAAAACGCAATGACATATCAACAAGCCTTATGCAACTTTAAATGAGCTTACTCCAATAATGATCCACAGAAAATTTGGTAGCAATCGGACCTACGGTTTAGGAGGAGATGTCAAAAATGTGTTTTTCAAAAAATTCAAAATGGCGGAAAATCTAGTTAGGCGCACTTTAGTAGTCCCAGAGGCTTTTTTGTAGATCACATGGAGCTGGACATGTGTGTCAAATTTCAAGTCAATCGGACTTACGGTGCGAGGGGCGTGGCCTTTCCAAAATCGCGTGTTTGAGCGTTAATTACAGCGCCACCATCTGGCCGATTGATGTCATATTCCTTGAGAATCACCTGCACATCATTTGCAGTTATTGTGCCAAATTTCATCTTTCTAGCTCATTCCAGCTCACGGCAAATTGAGCCCAATTGGCAGACAACAAATAATAATTACAGCCGCAAGCGGCAGTTCGCGGGTTTATGCCCTTTTTCGCTCAACAGCGGAAGCACCTGAAATCAAAGCCACGAGCAGCAGTGATCGAATTTTACGCTTCACAAAGCAAAACATAGTCATTTCACCTGTTTTAATTCTGTATAAAGAAGGAGTGAGACCAATCACACCCTTGTTTCATTATTACAGTGTATGCAGCCTATCTGTAGTTGCACACTCAAAGTCCCGCCAGTCATATTTCTTGGCATTTTGGTGACATTTCAACAGGTCAATTAAAATATCCATCAAGTTTGGTGAAGCTTGGACGAATCCCATTGATTTGTGACGAAATTCGTGATAGGCCCATGCAAATCTTTGGGCCTGGTGGCGCCTCCTAGTGGTCGATTTGAACGAAACTTTCAGGGTACATTTCAAGTTCTCCTATGAACATATTCTGCCAGTTTCGAGAAGATGGGCCTAACAGTTGTGGAATTAGCTGTATTGATGTGCTAAGCCACGCCCCTTTAAAGTTCATTGGTCAATATCTTGAAAACGCAATGAGATATCAACCTCATTTATGCAACTTTAGATGAGCATGGCCCAATGATGTTCCACAGAAAATTTGCCAGCAATCGGACCTACGGTTTAGGAGGAGATGTCAAAAATGGGTTTTTCAAATTATTCAAAATGGAGGAAAATCTAGAAGGCGGACTTAAGTGATCCAAGAGGCTTTTTTGTAGAGCACATTCAGCAACACATGTCTGTCAAATTTCAAATCAATCGAACTTATGGTGTGAGGGGGCTGGCCTTGAAAAATTTGTAGCGCCACCATGTGGCCAATTTGGATCATATTTTACGTGAAGCATTATGACATCATGTACAGTTATGGTACCAAGTTTCATGTCTCGAGCTCGTTCAAGCTCACAGCAAATTGAGCAAAGGCATAATTTAGCATAAAATGCTAAATAGGCCACGCCCACTTGCACCGATCAATATGACACTTCAGATCTTAGTTAATACTGGCCCCCAGAGCATGTGTACCAAATTTGATAAAATTCTGTCCACCGGATCTTGAGGTACAAGTTTTTGATGTTTTTGGCGCCCCCTATGGGTCGAGCGAGAAATGCTTTGGGACGCCTATTCCCAAACACGTATTGAAGTTATCTACCAAGATTTATGATGATCAGATTAATGGTCAATGAATTATGGCCAATTTCCTAATAAGCCCCGCCCAGTGAAAAGTTTGTTGGTCAACAGCTTCAAAACGCAATGACATATCAACACGTTTTATGCAAATTTAGATGAACTTCATCCAATAATGATCCACAGAAAATTTGGTAGCAATCGGACCTACGGTTTAGGAGGAGATGTCAAAAATGTGTTTTTCAAAAAATTCAAAATGGCGGAAAATCTAGTTAGGCGCACTTTAGTAGTCCCAGAGGCTTTTTTGTAGATCACATGGAGCTGGACATGTGTGTCAAATTTCAAGTCAATCGGACTTACGGTGCGAGGGGCGTGGCCTTTCCAAAATCGCGTGTTTGAGCGTTAATTACAGCGCCACCATCTGGCCGATTGATGTCATATTCCTTGAGAATCACCTGCACATCATTTGCAGTTATTGTGCCAAATTTCATCTTTCTAGCTCATTCCAGCTCACGGCAAATTGAGCCCAATTGGCAGACAACAAATAATAATAATAATTACAGCCGCAAGCGGCAGTTCGCGGGTTTATGCCTTTTTTCGCTCAACAGCGGAAGCACCTGAAATCAAAGCCACGAGCAGCAGTGATGGGGTTTTGGGCTTCACAAAGCAAAGTCATTTCACCTGGTTTAATTCTGTATAAAGAAGGAGTGAGACCAATCACACCCTTGTTTCATTATTACACTGTATGCAGCCTTTCTGTAGTTGCACACTCAAAGTCCCGCCAGTCATATTTCTTGGCATTTTGGTGACATTTCAACAGGTCAATTAAAATATCCATCAAGTTTGGTGAAGCTGGGACGAACTCCCATTGATTTGTGGCGAAATTCATGATAGGCCCATGCAAATCTTTGGACCTGGTGGCGCCTCCTAGTGGACGATTTGAACGAAACTTTCAGGGTACGTTTCAGGTAGTCCTATGAACATATTCTGCCAGTTTCGAGAAGATGGGCCTAACAGTTGTGGAATTAGCTGTATTGATGTGCTAAGCCACGCCCCTTTAAAGTTCATTGGTCAATATCTTAAAAACCACATGAGATATCAACAAGCCTTATGCAACTTTTGATGAACCTGGTCCAATAATGATCCACAGAAAATTTGGTAGCAATCGGACCTACAGTTTAGGAGGAGATGTCAAAAATGTGTTTTTCAAATAATTCAAAATGGAGGAAAATCTAGAAGGCGAATTTAAGTGGTCCAAGAGGCTTTTTTGTAGAGCTCATTAAGCAGCATATGTCTGTCAAATTTCAAATCAATGGGACTTATGGTGTGAGGGGGCTAGGTCTCAAAATAGTTGTAGCGCCACCATGTGGCGAATTTGGTGCATATTTTACGTGAAGCATTATGACATCATGTACAGTTGTGGTACCAAGTTTCATGGCTCTAGCTCGTTCCAGCTCACAGCTAATTGAGCAAAACCATAATTTAGCATATAATGCTAAATAGGCCACGCCCACATGCACCGATCAATATGATACTTCAGATCTTAGTTAATACTGGCCCCCAGAGCATGTGTACCAAATTTGATGAAATTCTGTCCACGGGATCTTGAGGTACAAGTTTTTGATGTTTTAGGCGCCCCCTATGGGTCAAACGAGAAATGCTTTGGTACGCCTATTCCCAAACACGTACTGAAGATATCTACTGAGATTTATGATGATTGAACTAATGGTCAAAGAATTATAGCCAATTTCCTGCTAAGCCCCGCCCAGTGAAAAGTTTGTTGGTCAACAGCTTCAAAACGCAATGAGATATCAACAAGCCTTATGCAACTTTAGATGAGCTTAGTCCAATAATGATCCACAGAAAATTTAGTAGCAATCGGACCTACGGTTTAGGAGGAGATGTCAAAAATGTGTTTTTCAAAAAATTCAAGATGGCGGAAAATCTAGTTAGGCGGACTTTAGTGGTCCCAGAGGCTTTTTTGTAGATCACACGGAGCTGGACATGTGTGTCAAATTTCAAATCAATGGGACTTACGGTTTTAGGGGCGTGGCCTTTCCAAAATCGCGTGTTTGAGCGTTAATTACAGCGCCACCATGTTGCCGATTTGGGTCATATTTCGTGAAATGCCGTTAAATATCCTTCTCAGTTATTGTGCCAACTTTCATGTTTTTAGCTCTTTTCATCTCACGGCAAATTGAGCCTCAAAGGCAGACAACAAATAAAAATAATAATAATAATTAAAGCTGCAAGCAGCGATGAACGGGCCCGAGCACCTCTCCGCGCGTCGGGGGTACTGGCGGGACGCCGACTGACGCGGCCGGGCACAAGGAAACTGGAACTCCGACGAGCTCAACGACGTCTGCCACAAGACTCTTTGACAAACGGAGTTATGAAAGAGGGCGGGGCTAATGTGTAGGGGGCGGGGATCACCTTCAACAACTTAACAGGCACTGTCTGCTGAGTGATATGACACCTCTCACAAGAGTCTACGACAAACGCTTCATTAGTTAGTCAAGGGGGCGGGGCTTATGTGTAGGGGGCGGGGTTAACCTTCGCCAACTTATCAGGCACTCTCTGCTGAGTGATATGACACCTCTCACAAGAGTCTGCGACAAACGCTTCATTAGTTAGTTAAGGGGGCGGGGCTTGTGTGTAGAGGGCGGGGTTAACCTTCACCAACTTATCAGGCACTCTCTGCTGAGTGATATGACACCTCTCACAAGAGTCTACGACAAACGCTTCATTAGTTAGTCAAGGGGGCGGGGCTTATGTGTAGGGGGCGGGGAGAACCTTCACCAATGAAACATGAACTCTCTGCTGAGTGATATGATACCACCCACGAGATTCTACGACAAACGGTTCATGAGTTATGAAAGGGGGCGTGGCTAACGTATTGGGGCGTGGCCATGAGTCAATATGGACATGTATATGTCTTCAGGACTGGACCCTCATCATGCCTGAGAAATTTGGGGCAGATCGGATTATGTACAGATTTGTTACAACAACTTCCTGTTTCATGGCGAATGGCCCAAAATGGCCGCCACGCCACGGTCAGGTCGTTCAGTGAAAACTCACCATTTGAATAACTTTTCATCATAAAGGTCTTCAGATTGTACTGACCAAATCTGAAGTTGATCGGGTTAAGTCTGTAGGAGGAGTTCGTTAAAGTACAAAGCCTGGAAATGGCCAAAAATATACTAAGAATTCAAACAAAAATCAAGATGGCCGACTTCCTGTTGGGTTTAGAGCATGGCACCAAGAGACTTTTTTTTAAGTCTACGGATGATACATGTGCCTACCAAATCTCAAACATCTAGGTCAAACGTACCGCGAGGGCTGCTTTGTTGAAGTTTTGTAGGGGGCGCTATTGAGCCCCCTTGCCACACACAAGCACAAAAACCATATCTATTAACATATTTTAGCACCGTTAATGAGTGTGCCAAGTTTCGTTTGTTTTAAAGCAATCCTAGCACCTCAAAAACAACTTCCTTTTTGATGGCGAACAATACGTTGCCACAACAACGGCATTTCACGAAAATTCAAAACCTTCGCTGTCTGGCATCATGAAGGTCTTACCATTGTTGTGAACAAATTTGAGGTGGATCTGGTTAACCTGCTAAGAGTAGTACACCAAAATATCACGACAGTTATGTCCTGTTGCCAACAGGTGGCGCTATGAGTATGATTGAAAATTAGACTGTAGATGTCTTCAGGCCAGGACACTCATCAAATGTTATTAATTTTGATAAGATCTGACCATCTGGAGTCGAGTTACAGCGGTTTGTTTGTTCATGGCGTCTCATCGAAATTCGCCATACCACCACGGCGCCGCCATTCGATGAAAACTCACAGTTTTCGAAAGGAAGCATCATCAAGGTCTTAAGGCTTTTCTCACCTAATTTGGTAAAGATGTGATTAATTTCTGAGGAGATGTACATCAACGTGTACAACATGACATTTCCTGTTACCACTAGGTGGCGCTATGACTGAGAGTCAAAATTTGCATGTGGATGTCATCAGACCAGGACCCTTATTATACATGTGAAATTTATAGCAGATTGGAAAATGTATGCCAAAGTTACAGCAACTTCCTGTTTTTTGGCGAAAGGCGCTTTTTCGCCGCCACGCCACGGTCAGATTGTTCAGTGAAAACTCACCAATTGAATAACTTTTCATCCTTAAGGTCTTAAGATGGTGCTGACCAAATTTCAGGTCAATCTGATGAAATCTGGAGGAGGAGTTCGTTAAAGTACACGGCCTATAAAACGCAAAAAATGGGCAAAATTGCATATTAAATCCAATATGGCTGACTTCCTGTTGAGTTTTGGCCATACCTCCAAGAGGCTTTTTTGTGTGTCTTATCATGTTACATCTGTCTGCCAAATTTCATACTTGTAGGTGAAACCGGAGCGAGGGGCTCAAGTTTGCCAATTTATAGGGGGCGCTAGCGAGCCATTTTGCAACACCCGAATCCGAGACCCTTAAAATATCAAATTTTTCACCGAGTCTGACAAGTCTGCCAAGTTTAACAACTTTTCCAGCATGGCAAGGGCCTCAAAAAGGCGATTCATTTTTGTGAAAAAGAATAATAATAATTCCTTCAGTTTCAATAGGGCCTTCGCTGGCCCGACTTCGTCGGTGCTCGGGCCCTAATTACAGCCGCAAGCGGCAGTTCGCGGGTTTATGCCTTTTTTCGCTCAACAGCGGAAGCACCTGAAATCAAAGCCACGAGCAGCAGTGATGGGGTTTTGGGCTTCACAAAGCAAAGTCATTTCACCTGGTTTAATTCGGTATAAAGAAGGAGTGAGACCAATCACACCCTTGTTTCATTATTACACTGTATGCAGCCTTTCTGTAGTTGCACACTCAAAGTCCCGCCAGTCATATTTCTTGGCATTTTGGTGACATTTCAACAGGTCAATTAAAATATCCATCAAGTTTGGTGAAGCTGGGACGAACTCCCTTTGATTTGTGGCGAAATTCGTGATAGGCCCATGCAAATCTTTGGACCTGGTGGCGCCTCCTAGTGGACGATTTGAACGAAACTTTCAGGGTACGTTTCAGGTAGTCCTATGAACATATTCTGCCAGTTTCGAGAAGATGGGCTTAACAGTTGTGGAATTAGCTGTATTGATGTGCTAAGCCACGCCCCTTTAAAGTTCATTGGTCAATATCTTAAAAACGACATAAGATATCAACAAGCCTTATGCAACTTTTGATGAACCTGGTCTAATAATGATCCACAGAAAATTTGGTAGCAATCGGACCTACAGTTTAGGAGGAGATGTCAAAAATGTGTTTTTCAAATAATTCAAAATGGAGGAAAATCTAGAAGGCGAATTTAAGTGGTCCAAGAGGCTTTTTTGTAGAGCTCATTAAGCAGCACATGTCTGTCAAATTTCAAATCAATGGGACTTATGGTGTGAGGGGGCTAGGTCTCAAAATAGTTGTAGCGCCACCATGTGGCGAATTTGGTGCATATTTTACGTGAAGCATTATGACATCATGTACAGTTGTGGTACCAAGTTTCATGGCTCTAGCTCGTTCCAGCTCACAGCTAATTGAGCAAAACCATAATTTAGCATATAATGCTAAATAGGCCACGCCCACATGCACCGATCAATATGATACTTCAGATCTTAGTTAATACTGGCCCCCAGAGCATGTGTACCAAATTTGATGAAATTCTGTCCACGGGATCTTGAGGTACAAGTTTTTGATGTTTTAGGCGCCCCCTATGGGTCAAACAAGAAATGCTTTGGTACGCCTATTCCCAAACACGTACTGAAGATATCTACCGAGATTTATGATGATTGAACTAATGGTCAAAGAATTATAGCCAATTTCCTGCTAAGCCCCGCCCAGTGAAAAGTTTGTTGGTCAACAGCTTCAAAACGCAATGAGATTTCAACAAGCCTTATGCAACTTTAGATGAGCTTAGTCCAATAATGATCCACAGAAAATTTAGTAGCAATCGGACCTACGGTTTAGGAGGAGATGTAAAAAATGTGTTTTTCAAAAAATTCAAGATGGCGGAAAATCTAGTTAGGCGGACTTTAGTGGTCCCAGAGGCTTTTTTGTAGATCACACGGAGCTGGACATGTGTGTCAAATTTCAAATCAATCGGACTTACGGTTTTAGGGGCGTGGCCTTTCCAAAATCGCGTGTTTGAGCGTTAATTACAGCGCCACCATGTGGCCGATTTGGGTCATATTTCGTGAAATGCCGTTAAATATCCTTCTCAGTTATTGTGCCAACTTTCATGTTTTTAGCTCTTTTCATCTCACGGCAAATTGAGCCTCAAAGGCAGACAACAAATAAAAATAATAATAATAATAATAATTAAAGCTGCAAGCAGCGATGAACGGGCCCGAGCACCTCTACGCGCGTCTGGGGTACGCGCGGGACGCCAACCGACGAGGCCAGGCACAATGAAACCGGAACTCTGACGAGCACAATGACGTAGACAACACATGGTAAATTTCATGTGAATCAGATGATGTTTGTCACGTAACGCTGACTTCCTGTTACCAGTAGGTGGCGCTATGACTATGAGTCAATATTGCCATGTAGATGTCCTCAGATCTGGACTACTATGTGGTATTTCAAGTTTGGGGCAGATTGGAAAAAGTACAGTCGAGTTACAATATTTTGTCTTTCAATGGCGAGTCATGCAAATTCTCCGCCACGCCACGTTAACGTCGTTTCAAAAAACCTCACGATTTGAATAACTTTTCATCACAAAGGTCTTCAGATTGTACTGACCAAATCTGAAGTTGATCGGGTTAAGTCTCTAGGAGCAGTTCGTTAAAGTACAAAGCCTGGAAATAGCCAAAAATATACGAAAAATTCACACAAAAATCAAGATGACCGACTTCCTGTTGGGTTTAGAGCATGGCACCAAGAGACTTTTTTTTAAGTCTACGGGTGATACATGTGCCTACCAAATCTCAAACATCTAGGTCAAACGTACCGCGAGGGCTGCTTTGTTGAAATTTTGTAGGGGGCGCTATTGAGCCCCCTTGCCACACACAAGCACCAAAACCATATCTGTTAACATATTTTAGCGCCGTTAATGAGTGTGCCAAGTTTTGTTTGTTTTTAAGCAATCCTAGCACCTCAAAAGCAACTTCCTGTTTCATGGCGAACAATACGTCGCCACGGCAACGGCATTTCACGAAAATACAAAACCTTCGCTGTCTGGCATCATGAAGGTCTTACCATTGTTGTGACCAAATTTGAGGTGGATCTGGTTAACCTGCTAACAGTAGTACACCAAAATATGGCGACAGTAACTTCCTGTTGCCACTAGGTGGCGCTATGAGTATGATTGAAAATTAGACTGTAGATGTCTTCAGGCCGGGACGATCATTAAATGTTATTAATTTGGATGAGATCTGACCATCTGGAGTTGAGTTACAGCGGTTTGTTTTTTCATGGCGACTCATCGAAATTCGCCATATCACCACGGTGCCGCCATTTGATGAAATCTCACAATTTTCGAAAGGAAGCATCATCAAGGTCTTAAGGCTTTTCTCACCTAATTTGGTAAAGATGTGATTAATTTCTGAGGAGATGTACATCAACGTGTACAACATGACATTTCCTGTTACCACTAGGTGGCGCTATGACTGAGAGTCAAAATTTGCATGTGGATGTCATCAGACCAGGACCCTTATTATACATGTGAAATTTATAGCAGATTGGAAAATGTATGCCAAAGTTACAGCAACTTCCTGTTTTTTGGCGAAAGGCGCTTTTTCGCCGCCACGCCACGGTCAGATTGTTCAGTGAAAACTCACCAATTGAATAACTTTTCATCCTTAAGGTCTTAAGATGGTCCTGACCAAATTTCAAGTCGATCTGATGAAATCTGGAGGAGAAGTCCGTTAAAGTACACGGCCTATAAAACGCAAAAAATGGGCAAAATCGCATATAAAATCCAATATGGCTGACTTCCTGTTGAGTTTTGGCCATACCTCCGAGAGGCTTTTTTGTGCGTCTCAACATGTTACATCTGTCTGCAAAATTTCATACATGTAGGTGAAACCGGAGGGAGGGGCTCAATTTTTCCAATTTTCTAGGGGGCGCTAGTGAGCCATTTTGCAACACCCGAATACGAGACCCTTAAAATATCAAATTTTTCACCGCCTCTGACAAGTGTGCCAAGTTTAACAACTTTTCCAGCATAGCAAGGGCCTCAAAAACGCGATTCATTTGAGAGAAAAATAATAATAATTAAAGCTGCAAGCAGCGATGAACGGGCCCGAGCACCTCTCCGCGCATCGGGGGTACTGGCGGGACGCCGACTGACGCGGCCGGGCACAATGAAACCGGAACTCTGACGAGAGCAACGACGTCTGCCACAAGACTCTACGACAAATGGAGTTATGAAAGGGGGCGGGGCTAATGTGTAGGGGGCAGGGATCACCTTCACCAACTTATCAGGCACTCTCTGCTGAGTGGTATGACACCTCTCACAAGAGTCTACGACAAACGCTTCATTAGTTAGTCAAGGGGGCGGGGCTTGTGTGTAGGGGGCGGGGAGAACCTTCACCAATGAAACATGAACTCTCTGCTGAGTGATATGATACCACCCACGAGATTCTACGACAAACGGTTCATGAGTTATGAAAGGGGGCGTGGCTAACGTATTGGGGCGTGGCCATGAGTCAATATGGACATGTATATGTCTTCAGGACTGGACCCTCATCATGCCTGAGAAATTTGGGGCAGATCGGATTATGTACAGATTTGTTACAACAACTTCCTGTTTCATGGCGAATGGCCCAAAATGGCCGCCACGCCACGGTCAGGTCGTTCAGTGAAAACTCACCATTTGAATAACTTTTCATCACAAAGGTCTTCAGATTGTACTGACCAAATCTGAAGTTGATCGGGTTAAGTCACTAGGAGCAGTTCGTTAAAGTACAAAGCCTGGAAATAGCCAAAAATATACAAAAAATTCACACAAAAATCAAGATGGCCGACTTCCTGTTGGGTTTAGAGCATGGCACCAAGAGACTTTTTTTTAAGTCTACGGGTGATACATGTGCCTACCAAATCTCGAACATCTAGGTCAAACGTACCGCGAGGGCTGCTTTGTTGAAATTTTGTAGGGGGCGCTATTGAGCCCCCTTGCCACACACAAGCACCAAAACCATATCTGTTAACATATTTTAGCGCCGTTAATGAGTGTGCCAAGTTTCGTTTGTTTTTAAGCAATCCTAGCACCTCAAAAGCAACTTCCTGTTTCATGGCGAACAATACGTCGCCACGGCAACGGCATTTCACGAAAATACAAAACCTTCGCTGTCTGGCATCATGAAGGTCTTACCATTGTTGTGACCAAATTTGAGGTGGATCTGGTTAACCTGCTAACAGTAGTACACCAAAATATGGCGACAGTAACTTCCTGTTGCCACTAGGTGGCGCTATGAGTATGATTGAAAATTAGACTGTAGATGTCTTTAGGCCGGGACGATCATCAAATGTTATTAATTTGGATAAGATCTGACCATCTGGAGTTGAGTTACAGCGGTTTGTTTTTTCATGGCGACTCATCGAAATTCGCCATATCACCACGGTGCCGCCATTTGATGAAAACTCACAATTTTCGAAAGGAAGCATCATCAAGGTCTTAAGGCTTTTCTCACCTAATTTGGTAAAGATGTGATTAATTTCTGAGGAGATGTACATCAACGTGTACAACATGACATTTCCTGTTACCACTAGGTGGCGCTATGACTGAGAGTCAAAATTTGCATGTGGATGTCATCAGGCCAGGACCCTTATCATACATGTGACATTTAGAGCAGATTGGAAAAGGTATGCCAAAGTTACAGCAACTTCCTGTTTTTTGGCGAAAGGCGCTTTTTCGCCGCCACGCCACGGTCAGATTGTTCAGTGAAAACTCACCAATTGAATAACTTTTCATCCTTAAGGTCTTAAGATAGTGCTGACCAAATTTCAGGGCAATCTGATGAAATCTGGAGAAGGAGTTCGTTAAAGTACACGGCCTATAAAACGCAAAAAATGGGCAAAATTGCATATTAAATCCAATATGGCTGACTTCCTGTTAAGTTTTGGCCATACCTCCAAGAGGCTTTTTTGTGTGTCTTATCATGTTACATCTGTCTGCCAAATTTCATACTTGTAGGTGAAACCGGAGCGAGGGGCTCAAGTTTGCCAATTTATAGGGGGCGCTAGCGAGCCATTTTGCAACACCCGAATCCGAGACCCTTAAAATATCAAATTTTTCACCGAGTCTGACAAGTCTGCCAAGTTTAACAACTTTTCCAGCATGGCAAGGGCCTCAAAAAGGCGATTCATTTTTGTGAAAAAGAATAATAATAATTCCTTCAGTTTCAATAGGGCCTTCGCTGGCCCGACGTTGTCGGTGCTCGGGCCCTAATAACAAACCGGCACAAACTTAGAAGGGTTTAGCCCCTTCGGGGCATAAACCCTAATAATAATAACAAACCGGCACAAACTTAGAAGGGTTTAGCCCCTTCGGGGCATAAACCCTAATAATAACAAATTCACACAAACTCAATAGGGTTTAGCCCCTTCGGGGCATAAACCCTAATAATAATAATAACAAATTCACACAAACTCAATAGGGTTTAGCCCCTTCGGGGCATAAACCCTAATAAAGTTAAATGAAATCACAAACCACCAATTTAGCGACAGATAGAGCTAGCTTTATAGCTAGCAATTTGGCGATAGATAACTATATAGCTAGCTAGTGACTAGACATGCAACATGCTTCTGTTTGAGCATTGTTGTGGCCTGCAGTGACAACTCTTTATAAATTTCAACACTCTAGTGCGGACCTTTGTCTACCCGGCATCTATCTGGCAGTGAGAGTTTACAAAAACATTGTCAACACAACGTTGTACTTTTGTAGCTTCTCAGAGCATCGACAGCCGATCAATCGGGGCATCTCTAGAACACTTGTCTCCATCTAAAACTTAAAAAACAAGAAATATCTCACACAAAACAAATGACTTTCATTCCAAAATGAGACAGCTACCATTAAACTGGACACCTATTCGAAATGCATTAAGACTCAACAAAACTAACATTTGAGGGAATTTATATGCTTGAAATTTTGAGCATTTCAGTAAAGATGACTTTTATCTAACATGGATGTGTTGCATTTTGGAATTAAGCCATTAAAACATAAAACAACAGTTGACCTTTAACATTGCACATCACCCTAAATTCAACGCTGTCTCCTACAATATTACATCCCCATGCAACTAAACTCAATTAAGTTTTTAGGGAAACGCATTCTTGTATTTTTGTTTTTTACCCATCCACCACCCCGACCTCCTCCTCCCAAATATCATTACAAACATAATCCGCGACAAAACGTCCTTTGAAACATAATTCACAATGTAGTTTCGTTGTATGGGAACGTAATTTTTTGGAGACAGTGTTGCTAACAGAGCCAGAGAAAAAGTGTTCTGCGTTAATGTGTCTGAAAACACTGTTTGACGAGAGAATCTATCATAGTAGGTAAACTCAGCTCAGGCAGATAAAGCAGTTTCACAAAAACAGTTGTAACTATTAACAATGAGAGAAAAAACAAAGTCATCTGAATGTACAGTAGATAACAACAGGGCTGCACAGTGTAGAGAAAAGATGCAGTTGCAATATGAACTGCAATGCACGTGGATACAGATATTCAAAATGTTAAATCAGTGCTTTAATCTTTAAAAAGAAAACTGTGTCCCAGATTCAAACTAATTTTAAGTCGACAGTAATTACAGTAACAGAATAAATCAGTTGATGTTTGAGCACTCTTGAAATGGATGCTACAAAAAAAATTGTGATTTGTAATTGTTACTATAGACTAATGCAGTGTTAACTGACATTACTTGTTTCACCATGTTAGGCTGACATTAACTACGCTAGCAAAGCAGCGTCAACTTAGCTGACGTTAAATGTTTCACCATGTTAGGCTAACGTTAGCTTAGCAGTAATGACGACTTGTTTACTTCCAGTACTTCCCCAGATTCGTGTATACAATGACAGACCATTTTTTCCCGGTGTAGTGTGCTAGAACTTGCGTCAACGTGTAGAAAACATTATTTTCTCTACTTTTCAGTCAGGTATATGTGTCTTGTAGTGTACAAATATTAATGCATTTTTGTAAAAACTGCTAAGTAATGCTCTGTCAAAATAATTCACAATGTAGACATCAGTATTAGTTTGAAGTTGGGACACAGTTTAAAGGCCTAAGCTGCTCCTTAAAGGGACAGTTTGGGTGTTTCTCAGTGGAGTTGTATGAGGTACAGTAGATGGAGTTCGGAGAAACAGACAGGAGTACCAGCATGGGAGAAAAGTAATGTACTGTAGTGGACGGGGGCAGCTGCAAAACGTAATTTAGACACCTAAAAAAAAAAAATCAATATCAGTTTAAGTGTACGCTATCTTTAGAAGATTTTCGGCGGTTTACCTTGCCGTGAGAAAGCCCTTTCCAACGGGGAACTGAAGCCGTTGTATCCATCTATGCCCTCGCCAAAGAAACCAGACTCCATTGAAAAAAGCTGTAATTTTACCTGGCAGAACACAGGAGTTGCTGGTCTACCGCTGCCTTGATCGGTTAGTTTGTTTGTGCAATTGTGTGACTTTTGTGAATCTGAACTCACCAAAGTCACACATCAGCACAAACAAACTAGCCGATCGATGCAGCGGTAGATCAGCAACTCCTGTGTTCTGCGAGGTAAAATTACAGTTTTTTTCAATGGAGTTTGGTTGCTTTGGCGAGAGCATAGATAACGGCTTCAGTTCCCCATCGGAAACAGACTGTATGGAGTATCTCACGGCAACGTAAACCGGCGAAAATATTCTAAATGTAGCGTACACTTCAACTGATATTGAATTTTTAAGTGGTCCTTTCTTTTAGGTGACTAAAATACGTTTTGCTGCAGGCCCCGTTCAGTAACTCCTGTCTGCTTCTCCAAGCTTGGGGCGTGCCGACCGTTATCTACTGTAATAAGTACCACATACAACCCCACCTCAAAACACACAAACTATCCCTTTAACACACAAACACTGACCACTCACTATCTTAATAAGCCTCAACTTTCACTGGTTAGGGCTGGAAAATAATACAATAAAGATACGAGGGAGAGAACTTACAATAAAACCATGTTTTTTTCTTTAAGAAAACATTCCAGTAGTGAACAGTAGTGAGCAGCCCAATACATGAAAAACATTAAATTCTGGAGCATCAGGTACTTACACATCTGCATGTCATGATTCTTTGTAGTACCTGTATTTAGAGTAAGTACACGTCACCATCCTGGGACTAAAACGATCAGAAACAGAAACATTAATACTGCAAAAGGACAAAATCAACAACCTAAATGTAAAATAAACCGATGAAGATAACATTGAGAGCTTTGCTCCACAGCAGTCTTTGGTTTTTCTACCTAAACATTAATTAATAACTGGTTAGTTTTTGCTTGTTCTCATTAGGAGATACCTCACAGTTTCACCACAAACAACTTTTAATAGTTTGTAAATAAAATAAATCTAATAGAAATGATTTGAGTTGAGCAGATCAACACTGTAAAAACAGATTTGTTTACTCACATCCACCCGGACTTCTAGCATAACTGTGCAAAGCGGTGACATTAAAACATTTAATTTTCCCTTTTAAGGTCTTTTGACTTGATTACTTACTGAAGGAAACCTAATGGCAGAACAAGCACCATCATAAAATGGAACTTTATGCAAAATAGATTTTTTTGGGGGGGTGAACGCTTCTAAGATAAATAACCAATGGCTTATAAACCTTTAAAAATTTGTTGAAATATTGGGCATTTTAGGAGCAAAACATTACATACGTTAACGAGCTACATGATTCATCGACAGGCACTTAGAGAAACACGATCTCTTATAAAAACAAGAAAATGCTACTTGACTAAACTTGCCAACCTTGATGATTTAAGACTGTTTTTGTTGCAGCTGCATACGTGATAAAAGCTGCTTTTAAAGTTATTTAAAGAAATTTGAACGCAGTGCAAATTCTGGAGATTTTGTAGTTCGACTGCTGTTTCAGTTGTTTGTTGGCGATTAGATTAGGGATGTCACGATACCAGAAATTTAGTAGTCGATACCAATACCAGTGAAATTCCACGATTCTCAATACCCAATTCGATACTACGGTAAAAAACAAAAATAAAACAACACTTAGAGCTTGTGTTAGGAAGTTAAACAGCTCATAATATCTATTTTATATTGCTGTGAAAACATCTTCACAATATTACATTTGAACACATCACGATATCGTTCAAATTGACCTTCGCCTAATACTCATTTTTACTGAATAGAGCTTGAAGGAATCATAATGTAACTCAATGCAACCTCTGCGTGTTAGCTGTTCGCTCCGCAGGACCGTGCTGCCCACCGGCTGCTAACGCTAACTGGCTTTCGTCCTGCCTATTTCAACACGGATTTGTTGTTCACAACGTAGCATTATCAGGGGAAAAATAGGGTGCGACAGTGAGTTTACTGCGTCCTTTCGGATTTTAGACGCCGTTAGTTACGAGCCCCCATGGCAGGTACCTGTAGAAAAAGAGTACCGTCACGTTTTCAGAATTTTCCCGTCGACTTGGTACCAAAGTATCGCTTCTCGTGACATCCCTAGATTATATGGTAAAAATTTGTTTCAGCCACAGTGACCGTTTACCTACAATCACTCAGAGGTCCTGTCTTCTCTTAAAAAACATACTCTCGACACGTGTCACCTCACATCCTGGAGGTCACAGGTCTGATTGGGGACACTTAGAAAGACTTGAAGGCCTGTCCATGGTGTCGCCTTGCCTTCCACTTGTGCATGCTGCAGCCATTCACCAACCTAAAGAAAGAAAAAAATGGTTTGAGCAATGAAAGAATTAAAGGCTAAAATTATCATAATTAGGGCAAATTAAATGTGTTTGTAACACATATAATTGAAAGGTGGCACCAAATACAATGGCGTCTTAGGGCCATTGTAGGTGACAAAAAAAAAACAAAAAACAGAAAAATGGAGTGACGGGTAACATTCTGAGAAAAAACTAAAAATTTAAGTCATAGATTTAATTTGAAATATTCGAAAAATAGTGGAGTGACTTATGACTATTTATGGCATACTATACTGTGACTTTTTCCCGTGACATTTTTCGACATACTATACTATGACTTTTTATGACATTTTTCGATATACCATACTATTACTTTATTTTGTGACGTTTTTCGACATACCATACTATGACTTTTTTTCCGCAAAAAATTGACATATTATATCATGAATTTTTTTTTGCAAAAAATTTCGACATACTACACTATGACTTTTCTTTCATACATTTTTTTTAACATACTATACATGTCGAAATTTTCTACAAAAAAAAAATACTATAGTATGTTGGAATTTTTTGCAAAAAAAAAAATCATAGTATAGTATGTCGAAAAATTTAATGAAAAAAAAGTCATAGTATAGTATGTCGAAATGATGTAGACATACTATGACTTTTTTTCGACATACTATACTATGACTTTTTTTCAACATAGTATAGTATGACTTTTTTTGCAAAAATTTTTGACATACTATACTATGACTTTTTCATGAATTTTGTGAAAAAGTGAAAGTCATAGTATAGAATGTCGAAAATTTTATGAAAAAAAAGTCATAGTATAGTATGTCGAATTTTTTGCAAAGAATGTCATTTTAAGTATGTTGAAATTTTTTGCAAAAAAGTCATACTATAGTATTTAGACAATTTTTGCGAAAAAAAAGTCACAGTATAAGTATGTCGACATTTTTTGCAAAAAGTCATAGTAAAATATTTCGAAATTTTTAGCAAAAAAAGTCATAGTATAGTCTGTTGAAAAAAATTCTTGAAAAAAAAGTCATAGTATAGCATGTCGAAATTTTCTGCAAAAAAAAGTCATATAGTATGTCGAATTTTTTTGTAAAAAAAAAGGTCATAGTACAGTATGTCGAAATCTTTTGCAAAAAAAAGTCATAGTACAGTATGTCGAAAAAGTTCATTAAAAAAAAGTCATAGTATGGTATGTCGAAAAAAATTCATGAAAAAAAAGTTGTAGTATAGAATTTTGAATTTTCGACATAGTATATATAGTATGACTTTTTTTATGAAATTTTCGACATTCTGTACTATGACTTCTTTTCATGAAAATTTTCGACATTCTAAACTATGAGTTTTTTTCCCCATCAAATCAATCGACAGACTATACTATGCCTTTTGTCATGAAAATTTTCGACATTCTGTACTATGACATTTTTTCAAGAAAATTTTCGACATACTATAGTATGACTTTTTTTTCATGAAAAATTTCGAAATTCTAAACTATGAGTTTTTTTTTCCACCATATTAATCGACAGACTATAATATGCCTTTTTTCATAACATTTACGACGTACTATACTATGACTTTTTTTTCATAAAATTTACGACATACTATACTATGACTTTTTTTTCATAAAATTTACGACATACTATACTACGAATTTTTTTTTCATAAAATTTACGACATACTATACTATGACATTTTTTTCAAAACATTTTCGATATACTATACTATGACTTTTTTTCATAAAATGTACGACATACTATACAATCCCTTTTTTTTTCATAAAATTTACGACATACTATACTATGACTTTTTTTTCATAAAATTTACGACATACTATACTATGCCTTTTTTCATGAAAATTTTCGAAATTTTAAAATGAGTTTTTTTTCCACCAAATTAATCGACAGACTATACTATGCCTTTTTTCATGAAAATTTTCGACATTCTATACTATGACATTTTTTTACGAATATTTTTGACATGCTATAGTATGACTTTTTTCAAGAAAATTTTCAAAATTTTAAACTGAGTTTTTTTCAACCAAATTAATCAACAGACTATACTATGCCTTTTTTCATGAAAATTTTCGACATTCTATACTATGACATTTTTTTACGAATATTTTCGACATGCTATAGTATGACTTTTTTCATGAAAAGTTTTCGAAAATATTCGTAAAAAAATGTCAGTATAGAATGTCGAAAATTTTCATGAAAAAAGGCATAGTATAGTCTGTCGATTAATTTGGTGGAAAAAAAACTCAGTTTAAAATTTCGAAAATTTTCATAAAAGTCATACTATAGCATGTCGAAAATATTCGTAAAAAAATGTCATAGTATAGAATGTCGAAAATTTTCATGAAAAAAGGCATAGTATAGTCTGTCGATTAATTTGGTGGAAAAAAAACTCAGTTTAAAATTTCGTCAATTTTCATGAAAAGACATGCTATAGTATGACTTTTATGAAAATTTTCAAAATTTTAAACTGAGTTTTTTTTCCACCAAATTAATCGACAGACTATACTATGCCTTTTTTCATGAAAATTTTCGACATTCTATACTATGACATTTTTTTACGAATATTTTCGAGAATTTTCATGAAAAAAGTCATACTATAGTATGACTTTTTTCATGAAAAATTTCGAAATTTTAAACTGAGTTTTTTTTCCATCAAATTAATCAACAGACTATACTATGCCTTTTTTCATGAACATTTTTGACATTCTATACTATGACATTTTTTTACGAATATTTTCGACATGCTATAGTATGACTTTTTTCATGAAAATTTTTCGAAAATATTCGTAAAAAAATGTCATAGTATAGAATGTCGAAAATTTTCATGAAAAAAGGCATAGTATAGTCTGTCGATTAATTTGGTGGAAAAAAAACTCAGTTTAAAATTTCGTCAATTTTCATGAAAAGACATGCTATAGTATGACTTTTATGAAAATTGACGAAATTTTAAACTGAGTTTTTTTTCCACCAAATTAATCGACAGACTATAATATGCCTTTTTTCATGAAAATTTTCGACATTCTATACTATGACATTTTTTTACGAATATTTTCGACATGCTATAGTATGACTTTTTTCATGAAAATTTTTCGAAAATATTCGTAAAAAAATGTTATAGTATAAAATGTCGAAAATTTTAATGAAAAAAGGCATAGTATAGTCTGTCGATTAATTTGGTGGAAAAAAAACTCAGTTTAAAATTTTGAAAATTTTCATAAAAGTCATACTATAGTATGTCTTTTCATGAAAATTGACGAAATTTTAAACTGAGTTTTTTTTCCACCAAATTAATCGACAGACTATACTATGCCTTTTTTCATGAAAATTTTCGACATTCTATACTATGACATTTTTTTACGAATATTTTCGACATGCTATAGTATTTTTTCATGAAAATTTTTCGAAAATATTCGTAAAAAAATGTCATAGTATAGAATGTCGAAAATTTTCATGAAAAAAGGCATAGTATAGTCTGTCGATTAATTTGGTGGAAAAAAAACTCAGTTTAAAATTTCGTCAATTTTCATGAAAAGACATGCTATAGTATGACTTTTATGAAAATTTTCGAAATTTTAAACTGAGTTTTTTTTCCACCAAATTAATCGACAGACTATACTATGCCTTTTTTCATGAAAATTTTCGACATTCTATACTATGACATTTTTTTACGAATATTTTCGAGAATTTTCATGAAAAAAGTCATACTATAGTATGACTTTTTTCATGAAAATTTTCGAAATTTTAAACTGAGTTTTTTTTCCATCAAATTAATCAACAGACTATACTATGCCTTTTTTCATGAACATTTTCGACATTCTATACTATGACATTTTTTTACGAATATTTTCGACATGCTATAGTATGACTTTTTTCATGAAAATTTTTCGAAAATATTCGTAAAAAAATGTCATAGTATAGAATGTCGAAAATTTTCATGAAAAAAGGCATAGTATAGTCTGTCGATTAATTTGGTGGAAAAAAAACTCAGTTTAAAATTTCGTCAATTTTCATGAAAAGACATGCTATAGTATGACTTTTATGAAAATTTTCGAAATTTTAAACTGAGTTTTTTCCACCAAATTAATCGACAGACTATAATATGCCTTTTTTCATGAAAATTTTCGACATTCTATACCATGACATTTTTTTACGAATATTTTCGACATGCTATAGTATGACTTTTTTCATGAAAATTTTTCGAAAATATTCGTAAAAAAATGTCATAGTATAGAATGTCGAAAATTTTCATGAAAAAGGGCATAGTATAGTCTGTCGATTAATTTGGTGGAAAAAAAACTCAGTTTAAAATTTCGTCAATTTTCATGAAAAGACATGCTATAGTATGACTTTTATGAAAATTTTCGAAATTTTAAACTGAGTTTTTTCCACCAAATTAATCGACAGACTATAATATGCCTTTTTTCATGAAAATTTTCGACATTCTATACCATGACATTTTTTTACGAATATTTTCGACATGCTATAGTATGACTTTTTTCATGAAAAATTTCGAAATTCTAAACTATGAGTTTTTTTTTCCACCACATTAATCGACAGACTATACTATGCCTTTTTTCATGAACATTTTCGATATCCTGTACTATGACATTTTTTCAAGAAAATTTGCGACATACTGCAGTATGACTTTTTTTTCATAAAATTTACAACATACTATACTATGACTTTTTTCATGAAAATTTTCGACATTCTATACTATGACATTTTTTTACGAATATTTTCGACATGCTATAGTATGACTTTTTTCATGAAAATTTTTCGAAAATATTCGTAAAAAAATGTCATAGTATAGAATGTCGAAAATTTTCATGAAAAAAGGCATAGTATAGTCTGTCGATTAATTTGGTGGAAAAAAAACTCAGTTTAAAATTTCGTCAATTTTCATGAAAAGACATGCTATAGTATGACTTTTATGAAAATTTTCAAAATTTTAAACTGAGTTTTTTTTCCACCAAATTAATCGACAGACTATACTATGCCTTTTTTCATGAAAAATTTTCGACATTCTATACTATGACATTTTTTTACGAATATTTTCGACATGCTATAGTATGACTTTTTTCATGAAAATTTTTCGAAAATATTCGTAAAAAAATGTCATAGTATAGAATGTCGAAAATTTTCATGAAAAAAGGCATAGTATAGTCTGTCGATTAATTTGGTGGAAAAAAAACTCAGTTTAAAATTTCGTCAATTTTCATGAAAAGACATGCTATAGTATGACTTTTATGAAAATTTTCAAAATTTTAAACTGAGTTTTTTTTCCACCAAATTAATCGACAGACTATACTATGCCTTTTTTCATGAAAATTTTCGACATTCTATACTATGACATTTTTTTACGAATATTTTCGACATGCTATAGTATGACTTTTTTCATGAAAATTTTTCGAAAATATTCGTAAAAAAATGTCATAGTATAGAATGTCGAAAATTTTCATGAAAAAAGGCATAGTATAGTCTGTCGATTAATTTGGTGGAAAAAAAACTCAGTTTAAAATTTCGTCAATTTTCATGAAAAGACATGCTATAGTATGACTTTTATGAAAATTTTCAAAATTTTAAACTGAGTTTTTTTTCCACCAAATTAATCGACAGACTATACTATGCCTTTTTTCATGAAAATTTTCGACATTCTATACTATGACATTTTTTTACGAATATTTTCGACATGCTATAGTATTTTTTCATGAAAATTTTTCGAAAATATTCGTAAAAAAATGTCATAGTATAGAATGTCGAAAATTTTCATGAAAAAAGGCATAGTATAGTCTGTCGATTAATTTGGTGGAAAAAAAACTCAGTTTAAAATTTCGTCAATTTTCATGAAAAGACATGCTATAGTATGACTTTTATGAAAATTTTCGAAATTTTAAACTGAGTTTTTTTTCCACCAAATTAATCGACAGACTATACTATGCCTTTTTTCATGAACATTTTCGACATTCTATACTATGACATTTTTTTACGAATATTTTCGACATGCTATAGTATGACTTTTTTCATGAAAATTTTTCGAAAATATTCGTAAAAAAATGTCATAGTATAGAATGTCGAAAATGTTCATGAAAAAAGGCATAGTATAGTCTGTCGATTAATTTGGTGGAAAAAAAACTCAGTTTAAAATTTCGTCAATTTTCATGAAAAGACATGCTATAGTATGACTTTTATGAAAATTTTCAAAATTTTAAACTGAGTTTTTTTTCCACCAAATTAATCGACAGACTATACTATGCCTTTTTTCATGAAAATTTTCGACATTCTATACCATGACATTTTTTTACGAATATTTTCGAGAATTTTCATGAAAAAAGGCATAGTATAGTCTATCGATTAATTTGGTGGAAAAAAAACGCAGTTTAAAATTTCGTCAATTTTCATGAAAAGACATGCTATAGTATGACTTTTATGAAAATTTTCAAAATTTTAAACTGAGTTTTTTTTCCACCAAATTAATCGACAGACTATACTATGCCTTTTTTCATGAAAATTTTCGACATTCTATACTATGACATTTTTTTACGAATATTTTCGACATGCTATAGTATGACTTTTTTCATGAATATTTTTCGAAAATATTCGTAAAAAAATGTCATAGTATAGAATGTCGAAAATTTTCATGAAAAAAGGCATAGTATAGTCTGTCGATTAATTTGGTGGAAAAAAAACTCAGTTTAAAATTTCGTCAATTTTCATGAAAAGACATGCTATAGTATGACTTTTATGAAAATTTTCAAAATTTTAAACTGAGTTTTTTTTCAACCAAATTAATCTACAGACTATACTATGCTTTTTTCATGAAAATTTTCGACATTCTATACTATATTTTTTACGAATATTTTCGACATGCTATAGTATGACTTTTTTCATGAAAATTTTTCGAAAATATTCGTAAAAAAATGTCATAGTATAGAATGTCGAAAATTTTCATGAAAAAAGGCATAGTATAGTCTGTCGATTAATTTGGTGGAAAAAAAACTCAGTTTAAAATTTCCTCAATTTTCATGAAAAGACATGCTATAGTATGACTTTTATGAAAATTTTCAAAATTTTAAACTGAGTTTTTTTCCACCAAATTAATCGACAGACTATACTATGCCTTTTTTCATGAAAATTTTCGACATTCTATACCATGACATTTTTTTACGAATATTTTCGACATGCTATAGTATGACTTTTTTCATGAAAATTTTTCGAAAATATTCGTAAAAAAATGTCATAGTATAGAATGTCGAAAATTTTAATGGAAAAAGTTATAGTATAGTCTGTCGATTAATTTGGTGGAAAAAAAACTCAGTTTAAAATTTCGTCAATTTTCATGAAAAGACATGCTATAGTATGACTTTTATGAAAATTTTCAAAATTTTAAACTGAGTTTTTTTTCCACCAAATTAATCGACAGACTATACTATGCCTTTTTTCATGAAAATTTTCGACATTCTATACCATGACATTTTTTTACGAATATTTTCGACATGCTATAGTATGACTTTTTTCATGAAAATTTTTCGAAAATATTCGTAAAAAAATGTCATAGTATAGAATGTCGAAAATTTTCATGAAAAAAGTCATAGTATAGTCTGTCGATTAATTTGGTGGAAAAAAAACTCAGTTTAAAATTTCGTCAATTTTCATGAAAAGACATGCTATAGTATGGACTTTATGAAAATTTTCAAAATTTTAAACTGAGTTTTTTTTCCACCAAATTAATCGACAGACTATACTATGCCTTTTTTCATGAAAATTTTCGACATTCTATACCATGACATTTTTTTACGAATATTTTCGAGAATTTTCATGAAAAAGGCATAGTATAGTCTGTCGATTAATTTGGTGGAAAAAAAACTCAGTTTAAAATTTCGTCAATTTTAATGAAAAGACATGCTATAGTATGACTTTTATGAAAATTTTCAAAATTTTAAACTGAGTTTTTTTTCCACCAAATTAATCGACAGACTATACTATTACTTTTTTCATGAAAATTTTCGACATTCTATACTATGACATTTTTTTTACGAATATTTTCGACATGCTATAGTGTGACTTTTTTCATGAAAATTTTCGAAAATATTCGTAAAAAAATGTCATAGTATAGAATGTCGAAAATTTTCATGAAAAAAGGCATAGTATACGTCTGTCGATTAATTGGTGGAAAAAAAACTCAGTTTAAAATTTCGTCAATTTTCATGAAAAGACATGCTATAGTATGACTTTTATGAAAATTTTCAAATTTTAAACTGAGTTTTTTTTCCACCAAATTAATCGACAGACTATACTATGCCTTTTTTCATGAAAATTTTCGACATACTATACCATGACATTTTTTTACGAATATTTTCGAGAATTTCATGAAAAAGGCATGTATACTGTCGATTAATTTGGTGGAAAAAAACTCAGTTTAAAATTTTCGTCAATTTTCATGAAAAGACATGCTATAGTATGACTTTTATGAAATTTTCAAATTTTAAACTGAGTTTTTTTTCCACCAAATTAATCGACAGACTATACTATGCCTTTTTTCATGAAAATTTTCGACATTCTATACCATGACATTTTTTTACGAATATTTTCGACATGCTATAGTATGACTTTTTTCATGAAAAATTTTTCGAAAATATTCGTTAAAAAATGTCATACTATAGAATGACGAAAATTTTCATGAAAAAAGGCATAGTATAGTCTGTCGATTAATTTGGTGGAAAAAAAACTCAGTTTAAAATTTCGTTCCAATTTTCATGAAAAGACATGCTATAGTATGACTTTTATGAAAATTTTCAAAATTTTAAACTGAGTTTTTTTCCACCAAATTAATCGACAGACTATACTATGCCTTTTTTCATGAAATTTTCGACATTCTATACTATGACATTTTTTTACGAATATTTTACATGTATAGAATTTTTTATGATATTTTTCGAAAATATTCGTAAAAAAATGTCATAGTATAGAATGTCGAAAATTTTCATGAAAAAAGGCATAGTATAGTCTGTCGATTAATTTGGTGGAAAAAAAACTCAGTTTAAAATTTCGTCAATTTTCATGAAAAGACATGCTATAGTATGACTTTTATGAAAATTTTCGAAATTTTAAACTGAGTTTTTTTCCACCAAATTAATCGACAGACTATACTATGCCTTTTTTCATGAAAATTTTCGACATTCTATACTATGACATTTTTTTACGAATATTTTCGACATGCTATAGTATGACTTTTTTCATGAAAATTTTTCGAAAATATTCGTAAAAAAATGTCATAGTATAGAATGTCGAAAATTTTCATGAAAAAGGCATAGTATAGTCTGTCGATTAATTTTGTGGAAAAAAAACTCAGTTTAAAATTTAGTAAATTTTAATGAAAATAAATGCTATAGTATGACTTTTATTAAAATTTTAGAAATTTTAAACTGAGTTTTTTTTCCACCAAATTAATCGACAGACTATACTATGCCTTTTTTCATGAAAATTTTCGACATTCTATACCATGACATTTTTTTACGAATATTTTCGACATGCTATAGTATGACTTTTTTCATGAAAATTTTTCGAAAATATTCGTAAAAAAATGTCATAGTATAGAATGTCGAAAATTTTCATGAAAAAAGGCATAGTATAGTCTGTCGATTAATTTGGTGGAAAAAAAACTCAGTTTAAAATTTCGTCAATTTTCATGAAAAGACATGCTATAGTATGACTTTTATGAAAATTTTCGAAATTTTAAACTGAGTTTTTTTTCCACCAAATTAATCGACAGACTATACTATGCCTTTTTTCATGAAAATTTTCGACATTCTATACTATGACATTTTTTTACGAATTTTTCGAGAATTTTCATGAAAAAGTCATACTATAGTAGACTTTTTTCATGAAAATTTTCGAAATTTTAAACTGAGTTTTTTTTCCACCAAATTAATCGACAGACTATAATATGCCTTTTTTCATGAAAATTTTCGACATTCTATACTATGACATTTTTTTACGAATATTTTCGACATGCTATAGTATGACTTTTTTCATGAAAATTTTTCGAAAATATTCGTAAAAAAATGTCATAGTATAGAATGTCGAAAATTTTCATGAAAAAAGGCATAGTATAGTCTGTCGATTAATTTGGTGGAAAAAAAACTCAGTTTAAAATTTCGTCAATTTTCATGAAAAGACATGCTATAGTATGACTTTTATGAAAATTTTCGAAATTTTAAACTGAGTTTTTTTTCCACCAAATTAATCGACAGACTATACTATGCCTTTTTTCATGAAAATTTTCGACATTCTATACTATGACATTTTTTTACGAATATTTTCGAGAATTTTCATGAAAAAAGTCATACTATAGTATGACTTTTATGAAAATTTTCGAAATTTTAAACTGAGTTTTTTTTCCACCAAATTAATCGACAGACTATAATATGCCTTTTTTCATGAAAATTTTCGACATTCTATACATGACATTTTTTTACGAATATTTTCGACATGCTATAGTATGACTTTTTTCATGAAAATTTTCGAAAATATTCGTAAAAAAATGTCATAGTATAGAATGTCGAAAATTTTCATGAAAAAAAGGGATAGTATACTCGTCGATTAATTTGGTGGAAAAAAAACTCAGTTTAAAATTTCGTCAATTTTCATGAAAAGACATGCTATAGTATGACTTTTATGAAAATTTTTGAAATTTTAAACTGAGTTTTTTTTCCACCAAATTAATCGACAGACTATACTATGCCTTTTTTCATGAAAATTTTCGACATTCTATACCATGACATTTTTTTACGAATATTTTCGACATGCTATAGTATGACTTTTTTCATGAAAATTTTTCGAAAATATTCGTAAAAAAATGTCATAGTATAGAATGTCGAAAATTTCAATGAAAAAAGGGATAGTATAGTCTGTCGATTAATTTGGTGGAAAAAAAACTCAGTTTAAAATTTCGTCAATTTTCATGAAAAGACATGCTATAGTATGACTTTTATGAAAATTTTTGAAATTTTAAACTGAGTTTTTTTTCCACCAAATTAATCGACAGACTATACTATGCCTTTTTTCATGAAAATTTTCGACATTCTATACTATGACATTTTTTTACGAATATTTTCGAGAATTTTCATGAAAAAATCATACTATACATGACTTTTTTTTATGAAAATTTTCGAAATTTTAAACTGAGTTTTTTTTTTCCACCAAATTAATCGACAGACTATACTATGCCTTTTTCATGAAAATTTTCGACATTCTATACCATGACATTTTTTTACGAATATTTTCGACATGCTATAGTATACTTTTTTCATGAAAATTTTTCGAAAAAATTCGTAAAAAAATGTCAATATAGAATGTCGAAAATTTTAATGGAAAAAGGCATAGTATAGTCTGTCGATTAATTTGGGGAAAAAAAACTCAGTTTTAAAATTTCGTCAATTTTCATGAAAAGAATGCTATAGTATGACTTTTATGAAAATTTTCAAAATTTTAAACTGAGTTTTTTTTGCACCAAATTAATCGACAGACTATACTATGCCTTTTTTCATGAAAATTTTCGACATTCTATACTATGACATTTTTTTACGAATTTTTTCGAAAATTTTCATGAAAAAAGTCATACTATAGTATGACTTTTTTCATGAAAATGTCTAAATTTTAAACTGAGTTTTTTTTCCACCAAATTAATCGACAGACTATAATATGCCTTTTTTCATGAAAATTTTCGACATTCTATACTATGACATTTTTTTACGAATATTTTCAGAATTTTCATGAAAAAAAGGCATTGTATAGTCTGTCGATTAAATTTTGGGGGAAAAAAAACTCAGTTTAAAATTTCGTCAATTTTCATGAAAAGACATGCTATAGTATGACTTTTATGAAAATTTTCGAAATTTTAAACTGAGTTTTTTTTCCACCAAATGAATCGACAGACTATACTATGCCTTTTTTCATGAAATTTTCGACATTCTATACTATGACATTTTTTTACGAATATTTTCGACATGCTATAGTATGACTTTTTTTATGAATATTTTTCGAAAATATTCGTAAAAAAATGTCATAGTATAGAATGTCGAAAATTTTCATGAAAAAAGGCATAGTATAGTCTGTCGATTAATTTTTGGTTTTTTTGGAAAAAAAAACTTTTCAGTTTTTTTTTAAAAAATTTTTTTTGTTTTTAATTTTCATGAAAAAAGACATGCTATAGTATGACTTTTTTTTGAAAATTTTTTTCAAAAA
>CAKAOJ020000293.1:0-52500 GCA_916701645.2 Sebastolobus alascanus
TTTTTATTGTAAAAAATTCATGAAAATTCGAAAATTTTCTAAAAAAGGCATAGTATAGTTTTCGAAATTTTGGGAAAAAAAAAAAATTTAAAATTTGAAATTTTTTTAAAAAAATCATTAATTGATTTTTTGAAAAGCAAATTTTTAAAAGATTTTTTTTACCAAATTTACGATTTTCCTTTTTTTGAAAATTTTCCTTCTAATTGACATTTTTTACGAATTTTTCGAATTTGATGCTTTTTTATGAAAATTTTCGAAAATTTCGAAAAAAATTTTAAAAATGTCAAAAATTTTTTAAAAAAAATGAATTTCATTAAGGGGAAAAAAATCGTTTAAAAATTTGGTTTTAAAAAAAGTAATTCAGATTTTTGAAAAGCAAATTTTTAAAAGATTTTTTTACCAAATTTACGATTTTCCTTTTTTTGAAAATTTTACATTCTTTAAAGAAATTTTTTAAAATTTTCGACATCTATAATGACTTTTTTAGAAAATTTTCGAAATTTGTAAAAAATTCATGAAAATTCGAAAATTTTCTAAAAAGATAGTATAGTTTTCGAAATTTTGGGAAAAAAAAAAAAGTTTAAAATTTCGAATTTTTGAAAAAAATCATTAATTGATTTTTTGAAAAGCAAATTTTAAAAAGGTTTTTTTTAAAATTTCCAAAATTAATGCCTTTTTTTATGAAAAGCATTCTATACTCTGACATTTTTTTACGAATATTTTCGACATGCTATAGTATGACTTTTTTCATGAAAATTTCGAAAATATTCGTAAAAAAATGTCATAGTATAGAATGTCGAAAATTTTCATGAAAAAAGGCATAGTATAGTCTGTCGATTAATTTGGTGGAAAAAAAACTCAGTTTAAAATTTCGAGATTTTCATGAAAAAAGTCATACTATACTATGACTTTTTTGAAAATTGACGAAATTTTAAACTGAGTTTTTTTTCCACCAAATTAATCGACAGACTATACTATGCCTTTTTTCATGAAAATTTTCGACATTCTATACTCTGACATTTTTTTACGAATATTTTCGACATGCTATAGTATGACTTTTTTCATGAAAATTTTCGAAAATATTCGTAAAAAAATGTCATAGTATAGAATGTCGAAAATTTTCATGAAAAAAGGCATAGTATAGTCTGTCGATTAATTTGGTGGAAAAAAAACTCAGTTTAAAATTTCGAGATTTTCATGAAAAAAGTCATACTATACTATGACTTTTTTGAAAATTGACGAAATTTTAAACTGAGTTTTTTTTCCACCAAATTAATCGACAGACTATACTATGCCTTTTTTCATGAAAATTTTCGACATTCTATACTCTGACATTTTTTTACGAATATTTTCGACATGCTATAGTATGACTTTTTTCATGAAAATTTTCGAAAATATTCGTAAAAAAATGTCATAGTATAGAATGTCGAAAATTTTCATGAAAAAAGGCATAGTATAGTCTGTCGATTAATTTGGTGGAAAAAAATCTCAGTTTAAAATTTCGAAAATTTTCATGAAAAAAGTCATACTATAGCATGTCGAAAATATTCGTAAAAAAATGTCATAGTATAGAATGTCGAAAATGTTCATGAAAAAAGGCATAGTATAGTCTGTCGATTAATTTGGTGGAAAAAAATCTCAGTTTAAAATTTCGTAAATTTTCATGAAAAAAAATCATACTATAGCATGTCGAAAATATTCGTAAAACAATGTCATAGTATAGAATGTCGAAAATGTTCATGAAAAAAGGCATAGTATAGTCTGTCGATTAATTTGGTGGAATAAAAACTCAGTTTAAAATTTCGAAAATTTTCATGAAAAAAGTCATACTATAGCATGTCGAAAATATTCGTAAAACAATGTCATAGTATAGAATGTCGAAAATGTTCATGAAAAAAGGCATAGTATAGTCTGTCGATTAATTTGGTGAAATAAAAACTCAGTTTAAAATTTCGAAAATTTTCATGAAAAAAGTCATACTATAGCATGTCGAAAATATTCGTAAAAAAATGTCATACTATAGAATGTCGAAAATTTTCATGAAAAAAGGCATAGTATAGTCTGTCGATTGATTTGGTGGAAAAAAAACTCAGTTTAAAATTTCGAGATTTTCATGAAAAAAGTCATACTATACTATGACTTTTTGGAAAATTGACGAAATTTTAAACTGAGTTTTTTTACCACCAAATTAATCGACAGTCTATACTATGACTTTTTTCATGAACATTTTCGACATTCTATACTCTGACATTTTTTTACGAATATTTTCGACATGCTATAGTATGACTTTTTTCATGAAAATTTTCGAAAATATTCGTAAAAAAATGTCATAGTATATAGAATGTCGAAAATTTTCATGAAAAAAGGCATAGTATAGTCTGTTGATTAATTTGGTGGAAAAAAATCTCAGTTTAAAATTTCGTAAATTTTCATGAAAAAAAATCATACTATAGCATGTCGAAAATATTCGTAAAACAATGTCATAGTATAGAATGTCGAAAATGTTCATGAAAAAAGGCATAGTATAGTCTGTCGATTAATTTGGTGGAATAAAAACTCAGTTTAAAATTTCGAAAATTTTCATGAAAAAAGTCATACTATAGCATGTCGAAAATATTCGTAAAAAAATGTCATAGTATAGAATGTCGAAAATTTTCATGAAAAAAGGCATAGTATAGTCTGTCGATTAATTTGGTGGAAAAAAAACTCAGTTTAAAATTTCGAGATTTTCATGAAAAAAGTCATACTATCCTATGACTTTTTTGAAAATTGACGAAATTTTAAACTGAGTTTTTTTTCCACCAAATTAATCAACAGACTATACTATGCCTTTTTTCATGAAAATTTTCGACATTCTATACTCTGACATTTTTTTACGAATATTTTCGACATGCTATAGTATGACTTTTTTCATGAAAATTTTCGAAAATATTCGTAAAAAAATGTCATAGTATAGAATGTCGAAAATTTTCATGAAAAAAGGCATAGTATAGTCTGTCGATTCATTTGGTGGAAAAAAAACTCAGTTTAAAATTTCGAGATTTTCATGAAAAAAGTCATACTATACTATGACTTTGTTGAAAATTGACGAAATTTTAAACTGAGTTTTTTTTCCACCAAATTAATCGACAGACTATACTATGCCTTTTTTCATGAAAATTTTCGACATTCTATACTCTGACATTTTTTTACGAATATTTTCGACATGCTATAGTATGACTTTTTTCATGAAAATTTTCGAAAATATTCGTAAAAAAATGTCATAGTATAGAATGTCGAACATTTTCATGAAAAAAGGCATAGTATAGTCTGTCGATTAATTTGGTGGAAAAAAATCTCAGTTTAAAATTTCGAAAATTTTCATGAAAAAAGTCATACTATAGCATGTCGAAAATATTCGTAAAAAAATGTCTTAGTATAGAATGTCGAAAATTTTCATGAAAAAAGTCATAGTATAGTCTGTCGATTAATTTGGTGGAAAAAAAACTCAGTTTAAAATTTCGTAAATTTTCATGAAAAAAAATCATACTATAGCATGTCGAAAATATTCGTAAAACAATGTCATAGTATAGAATGTCGAAAATGTTCATGAAAAAAGGCATAGTATAGTCTGTCGATTAATTTGGTGGAATAAAAACTCAGTTTAAAATTTCGAAAATTTTCATGAAAAAAAATCATACTATAGCATGTCGAAAATATTCGTAAAACAATGTCATAGTATAGAATGTCGAAAATGTTCATGAAAAAAGGCATAGTATAGTCTGTCGATTAATTTGGTGAAATAAAAACTCAGTTTAAAATTTCGAAAATTTTCATGAAAAAAGTCATACTATAGCATGTCGAAAATATTCGTAAAAAAATGTCATACTATAGAATGTCGAAAATTTTCATGAAAAAAGGCATAGTATAGTCTGTCGATTGATTTGGTGGAAAAAAAACTCAGTTTAAAATTTCGAGATTTTCATGAAAAAAGTCATACTATACTATGACTTTTTGGAAAATTGACGAAATTTTAAACTGAGTTTTTTTTCCACCAAATTAATCGACAGTCTATACTATGACTTTTTTCATGAACATTTTCGACATTCTATACTATGACATTTTTTACGAATATTTTCGACATGCTATAGTATGACTTTTTTCATGAAAATTTTCGAAAATATTCGTAAAAAAATGTCATAGTATAGAATGTCGAAAATTTTCATGAAAAAAGGCATAGTATAGTCTGTCGATTAATTTGGTGGAAAAAAAACTCAGTTTAAAATTTCGAGATTTTCATGAAAAAAGTCATACTATACTATGACTTTTTTGAAAATTGACGAAATTTTAAACTGAGTTTTTTTTCCACCAAATTAATCGACAGACTATACTATGCCTTTTTTCATGAAAATTTTCGACATTATATACTCTGACATTTTTTTACGAATATTTTCGACATGCTATAGTATGACTTTTTTCATGAAAATTTTCGAAAATATTCGTAAAAAAATGTCATAGTATAGAATGTCGAACATTTTCATGAAAAAAGGCATAGTATAGTCTGTCGATTAATTTGGTGGAAAAAAATCTCAGTTTAAAATTTCGAAAATTTTCATGAAAAAAGTCATACTATAGCATGTCGAAAATATTCGTAAAAAAATGTCTTAGTATAGAATGTCGAAAATTTTCATGAAAAAAGGCATAGTATAGTCTGTCGATTAATTTGGTGGAAAAAAAACTCAGTTTAAAATTTCGTAAATATTCATGAAAAAAAATCATACTATAGCATGTCGAAAATATTCGTAAAACAATGTCATAGTATAGAATGTCGAAAATGTTCATGAAAAAAGGCATAGTATAGTCTGTCGATTAATTTGGTGGAATAAAAACTCAGTTTAAAATTTCGAAAATTTTCATGAAAAAAAATCATACTATAGCATGTCGAAAATATTCGTAAAACAATGTCATAGTATAGAATGTCGAAAATGTTCATGAAAAAAGGCATAGTATAGTCTGTCGATTAATTTGGTGAAATAAAAACTCAGTTTAAAATTTCGAAAATTTTCATGAAAAAAGTCATACTATAGCATGTCGAAAATATTCGTAAAAAAATGTCATACTATAGAATGTCGAAAATTTTCATGAAAAAAGGCATAGTATAGTCTGTCGATTGATTTGGTGGAAAAAAAACTCAGTTTAAAATTTCGAGATTTTCATGAAAAAAGTCATACTATACTATGACTTTTTGGAAAATTGACGAAATTTTAAACTGAGTTTTTTTTCCACCAAATTAATCGACAGTCTATACTATGACTTTTTTCATGAACATTTTCGACATTCTATACTCTGACATTTTTTTACGAATATTTTCGACATGCTATAGTATGACTTTTTTCATGAAAATTTTCGAAAATATTCGTAAAAAAATGTCATAGTATAGAATGTCGAAAATTTTCATGAAAAAAGGCATAGTATAGTCTGTCGATTAATTTGGTGGAAAAAAAACTCAGTTTAAAATTTCGAGATTTTCATGAAAAAAGTCATACTATACTATGACTTTTTTGAAAATTGACGAAATTTTAAACTGAGTTTTTTTTCCACCAAATTAATCGACAGACTATACTATGCCTTTTTTCATGAAAATTTTCGACATTATATACTCTGACATTTTTTTACGAATATTTTCGACATGCTATAGTATGACTTTTTTCATGAAAATTTTCGAAAATATTCGTAAAAAAATGTCATAGTATAGAATGTCGAACATTTTCATGAAAAAAGGCATAGTATAGTCTGTCGATTAATTTGGTGGAAAAAAATCTCAGTTTAAAATTTCGAAAATTTTCATGAAAAAAGTCATACTATAGCATGTCGAAAATATTCGTAAAAAAATGTCTTAGTATAGAATGTCGAAAATTTTCATGAAAAAAGGCATAGTATAGTCTGTCGATTAATTTGGTGGAAAAAAAACTCAGTTTAAAATTTCGTAAATTTTCATGAAAAAAAATCATACTATAGCATGTCGAAAATATTCGTAAAACAATGTCATAGTATAGAATGTCGAAAATGTTCATGAAAAAAGGCATAGTATAGTCTGTCGATTAATTTGGTGGAATAAAAACTCAGTTTAAAATTTCGAAAATTTTCATGAAAAAAAATCATACTATAGCATGTCGAAAATATTCGTAAAACAATGTCATAGTATAGAATGTCGAAAATGTTCATGAAAAAAGGCATAGTATAGTCTGTCGATTAATTTGGTGAAATAAAAACTCAGTTTAAAATTTCGAAAATTTTCATGAAAAAAGTCATACTATAGCATGTCGAAAATATTCGTAAAAAAATGTCATACTATAGAATGTCGAAAATTTTCATGAAAAAAGGCATAGTATAGTCTGTCGATTGATTTGGTGGAAAAAAAACTCAGTTTAAAATTTCGAGATTTTCATGAAAAAAGTCATACTATACTATGACTTTTTGGAAAATTGACGAAATTTTAAACTGAGTTTTTTTTCCACCAAATTAATCGACAGTCTATACTATGACTTTTTTCATGAACATTTTCGACATTCTATACTCTGACATTTTTTTACGAATATTTTCGACATGCTATAGTATGCCTTTTTTCATGAAAATTTTCGACATTATATACTCTGACATTTTTTTACGAATATTTTCGACATGCTATAGTATGACTTTTTTCATGAAAATTTTCGAAAATATTCGTAAAAAAATGTCATAGTATAGAATGTCGAACATTTTCATGAAAAAAGGCATAGTATAGTCTGTCGATTAATTTGGTGGAAAAAAATCTCAGTTTAAAATTTCGAAAATTTTCATGAAAAAAGTCATACTATAGCATGTCGAAAATATTCGTAAAAAAATGTCTTAGTATAGAATGTCGAAAATTTTCATGAAAAAAGGCATAGTATAGTCTGTCGATTAATTTGGTGGAAAAAAATCTCAGTTTAAAATTTCGTAAATTTTCATGAAAAAAAATCATACTATAGCATGTCGAAAATATTCGTAAAACAATGTCATAGTATAGAATGTCGAAAATGTTCATGAAAAAAGGCATAGTATAGTCTGTCGATTAATTTGGTGGAATAAAAACTCAGTTTAAAATTTCGAAAATTTTCATGAAAAAAGTCATACTATAGCATGTCGAAAATATTCGTAAAAAAATGTCATAGTATAGATTGTCGAAAATTTTCATGAAAAAAGGCATAGTATAGTCTGTCGATTAATTTGGTGGAAAAAAAACTCAGTTTAAAATTTCGAGATTTTCATGAAAAAAGTCATACTATACTATGACTTTTTTGAAAATTGACGAAATTTTAAACTGAGTTTTTTTTCCACCAAATTAATCGACAGACTATACTATGCCTTTTTTCATGAAAATTTTCGACATTCTATACTCTGACATTTTTTTACGAATATTTTCGACATGCTATAGTATGACTTTTTTCATGAAAATTTTCGAAAATATTCGTAAAAAAATGTCAGAGTATAGAATGTCGAAAATTTTCATGAAAAAAGGCATAGTATAGTCTGTCGATTAATTTGGTGGAAAAAAATCTCAGTTTAAAATTTCGAAAATTTTCATGAAAAAAGTCATACTATAGCATGTCGAAAATATTCGTAAAACAATGTCATAGTATAGAATTTCGAAAATGTTCATGAAAAAAGGCATAGTATAGTCTGTCGATTAATTTGGTGGAATAAAAACTCAGTTTAAAATTTCGAAAATTTTCATGAAAAAAGTCATACTATAGCATGTCGAAAATATTCGTAAAAAAATGTCATAGTATAGAATGTCGAAAATTTTCATGAAAAAAGGCATAGTATAGTCTGTCGATTAATTTGGTGGAAAAAAAACTCAGTTTAAAATTTCGAGATTTTCATGAAAAAAGTCATACTATACTATGACTTTTTTGAAAATTGACGAAATTTTAAACTGAGTTTTTTTTCCACCAAATTAATCGACAGACTATACTATGCCTTTTTTCATGAAAATTTTCGACATTCTATACTCTGACATTTTTTTACGAATATTTTCGACATGCTATAGTATGACTTTTTTCATGAAAATTTTCGAAAATATTCGTAAAAAAATGTCATAGTATAGAATGTCGAAAATTTTCATGAAAAAAGGCATAGTATAGTCTGTCGATTAATTTGGTGGAAAAAAATCTCAGTTTAAAATTTCAAAAATTTTCATGAAAAAAGTCATACTATAGCATGTCGAAAATATTCGTAAAACAATGTCATAGTATAGAATTTCGAAAATGTTCATGAAAAAAGGCATAGTATAGTGTGTCGATTAATTTGGTGGAATAAAAACTCAGTTTAAAATTTCGAAAATTTTCATGAAAAAAGTCATACTATAGCATGTCGAAAATATTCGTAAAAAAATGTCATAGTATAGATTGTCGAAAATTTTCATGAAAAAAGGCATAGTATAGTCTGTCGATTAATTTGGTGGAAAAAAAACTCAGTTTAAAATTTCGAGATTTTCATGAAAAAAGTCATACTATACTATGACTTTTTTGAAAATTGACGAAATTTTAAACTGAGTTTTTTTTCCACCAAATTAATCGACAGACTATACTATGCCTTTTTTCATGAAAATTTTCGACATTCTATACTCTGACATTTTTTTACGAATATTTTCGACATGCTATAGTATGACTTTTTTCATGAAAATTTTCGAAAATATTCTTAAAAAAATGTCAGAGTATAGAATGTCGAAAATTTTCATGAAAAAAGGCATAGTATAGTCTGTCGATTAATTTGGTGTAAAAAAATCTCAGTTTAAAATTTCGAAAATTTTCCTGAAAAAAGTCATACTATAGCATGTCGAAAATATTCTAAAAAAAATGTCATAGTATAGAATGTCGAAAATTTTCATGAAAAAAGGCATAGTATAGTCTGTTGATTAATTTGGTGGAAAAAAAACTCAGTTTAAAATTTCGAAAATTTTCATGAAAAAAAATCATACTATAGCATGTCGAAAATATTCGTAAAACAATGTCATAGTATAGAATGTCGAGAATGTTCATGAAAAAAGGCATAGTATAGTCTGTCGATTAATTTGGTGCAATAAAAACTCAGTTTAAAATTTCGAAAATTTTCATGAAAAAAGTCATACTATAGCATGTCGAAAATATTCGTAAAAAAATGTCATAGTATAGAATGTCGAAAATTTTCATGAAAAAAGGCATAGTATAGTCTGTCGATTAATTTGGTGGAAAAAAAACTCAGTTTAAAATTTCGAGATTTTCATGAAAAAAGTCATACTATACTATGACTTTTTTCATGAAAATCTCGAAATTTTAAACTGAGTTTTTTTTCCACCAAATTAATCGACAGTCTATACTATGACTTTTTTCATGAACATTTTCGACATTCTATACTCTGACATTTTTTTACGAATATTTTCGACATGCTATAGTATGCCTTTTTTCATGAAAATTTTCGACATTATATACTCTGACATTTTTTTACGAATATTTTCGACATGCTATAGTATGACTTTTTTCATGAAAATTTTCGAAAATATTCGTAAAAAAATGTCATAGTATAGAATGTCGAACATTTTCATGAAAAAAGGCATAGTATAGTCTGTCGATTAATTTGGTGGAAAAAAATCTCAGTTTAAAATTTCGAAAATTTTCATGAAAAAAGTCATACTATAGCATGTCGAAAATATTCGTAAAAAAATGTCTTAGTATAGAATGTCGAAAATTTTCATGAAAAAAGGCATAGTATAGTCTGTCGATTAATTTGGTGGAAAAAAATCTCAGTTTAAAATTTCGTAAATTTTCATGAAAAAAAATCATACTATAGCATGTCGAAAATATTCGTAAAACAATGTCATAGTATAGAATGTCGAAAATGTTCATGAAAAAAGGCATAGTATAGTCTGTCGATTAATTTGGTGGAATAAAAACTCAGTTTAAAATTTCGAAAATTTTCATGAAAAAAGTCATACTATAGCATGTCGAAAATATTTGTAAAAAAATGTCATAGTATAGAATGTCGAAAATTTTCATGAAAAAAGGCATAGTATAGTCTGTCGATTAATTTGGTGGAAAAAAAACTCAGTTTAAAATTTCGGAATTTTCATGAAAAAAGTCATACTATCCTATGACTTTTTTGAAAATTGACGAAATTTTAAACTGAGTTTTTTTTCCACCAAATTAATCAACAGACTATACTATGCCATTTTTCATGAAAATTTTCGACATTCTATACTCTGACATATTTTTACGAATATTTTCGACATGCTATAGTATGACTTTTTTCATGAAAATTTTCGAAAATATTCGTAAAAAAATGTCATAGTATAGAATGTCGAAAATTTTCATGAAGAAAGGCATAGTATAGTCTGTCGATTCATTTGGTGGAAAAAAAACTCAGTTTAAAATTTCGAGATTTTCATGAAAAAAGTCATACTATACTATGACTTTTTTGAAAATTGACGAAATTTTAAACTGAGTTTTTTTTCCACCAAATTAATCGACAGACTATACTATGCCTTTTTTCATGAAAATTTTCGACATTCTATACTCTGACATTTTTTTACGAATATTTTCGACATGCTATAGTATGACTTTTTTCATGAAAATTTTCGAAAATATTCGTAAAAAAATGTCATAGTATAGAATGTCGAAAATTTTCATGAAAAAAGGCATAGTATAGTCTGTCGATTAATTTGGTGGAAAAAAATCTCAGTTTAAAATTATGAAAATTTTCATGAAAAAAGTCATACTATAGCATGTCGAAAATATTCGTAAAACAATGTCATAGTATAGAATTTCGAAAATGTTCATGAAAAAAGGCATAGTATAGTGTGTCGATTAATTTGGTGGAATAAAAACTCAGTTTAAAATTTCGAAAATTTTCATGAAAAAAGTCATACTATAGCATGTCGAAAATATTCGTAAAAAAATGTCATAGTATAGATTGTCGAAAATTTTCATGAAAAAAGGCATAGTATAGTCTGTCGATTAATTTGGTGGAAAAAAAACTCAGTTTAAAATTTCGAGATTTTCATGAAAAAAGTCATACTATACTATGACTTTTTTGAAAATTGACGAAATTTTAAACTGAGTTTTTTTTCCACCAAATTAATCGACAGACTATACTATGCCTTTTTTCATGAAAATTTTCGACATTCTATACTCTGACATTTTTTTACGAATATTTTCGACATGCTATAGTATGACTTTTTTCATGAAAATTTTCGAAAATATTCGTAAAAAAATGTCATAGTATAGAATGTCGAAAATTTTCATGAAGAAAGGCATAGTATAGTCTGTCGATTCATTTGGTGGAAAAAAAACTCAGTTTAAAATTTCGAGATTTTCATGAAAAAAGTCATACTATACTATGACTTTTTTGAAAATTGACGAAATTTTAAACTGAGTTTTTTTTCCACCAAATTAATCGACAGACTATACTATGCCTTTTTTCATGAAAATTTTCGACATTCTATACTCTGACATTTTTTTACGAATATTTTCGACATGCTATAGTATGACTTTTTTCGTGAAAATTTTCGAAAATATTCGTAAAAAAATGTCAGAGTATAGAATGTCGAAAATTTTCATGAAAAAAGGCATAGTATAGTCTGTCGATTAATTTGGTGGAAAAAAATCTCAGTTTAAAATTTCAAAAATTTTCATGAAAAAAGTCATACTATAGCATGTCGAAAATATTCGTAAAACAATGTCATAGTATAGAATTTCGAAAATGTTCATGAAAAAAGGCATAGTATAGTGTGTCGATTAATTTGGTGGAATAAAAACTCAGTTTAAAATTTCGAAAATTTTCATGAAAAAAGTCATACTATAGCATGTCGAAAATATTCGTAAAAAAATGTCATAGTATAGATTGTCGAAAATTTTCATGAAAAAAGGCATAGTATAGTCTGTCGATTAATTTGGTGGAAAAAAAACTCAGTTTAAAATTTCGAGATTTTCATGAAAAAAGTCATACTATACTATGACTTTTTTGAAAATTGACGAAATTTTAAACTGAGTTTTTTTTCCACCAAATTAATCGACAGACTATACTATGCCTTTTTTCATGAAAATTTTCGACATTCTATACTCTGACATTTTTTTACGAATATTTTCGACATGCTATAGTATGACTTTTTTCATGAAAATTTTCGAAAATATTCTTAAAAAAATGTCAGAGTATAGAATGTCGAAAATTTTCATGAAAAAAGGCATAGTATAGTCTGTCGATTAATTTGGTGTAAAAAAATCTCAGTTTAAAATTTCGAAAATTTTCATGAAAAAAGTCATACTATAGCATGTCGAAAATATTCGTAAAAAAATGTCATAGTATAGAATGTCGAAAATTTTCATGAAAAAAGGCATAGTATAGTCTGTTGATTAATTTGGTGGAAAAAAAACTCAGTTAAAATTTCGAAAATTTTCATGAAAAAAAATCATACTATAGCATGTCGAAAATATTCGTAAAACAATGTCATAGTATAGAATGTCGAAAATGTTCATGAAAAAAGGCATAGTATAGTCTGTCGATTAATTTGGTGCAATAAAAACTCAGTTTAAAATTTCGAAAATTTTCATGAAAAAAGTCATACTATAGCATGTCGAAAATATTCGTAAAAAAATTTCATAGTATAGAATGTCGAAAATTTTCATGAAAAAAGGCATAGTATAGTCTGTCGATTAATTTGGTGGAAAAAAAACTCAGTTTAAAATTTCGAGATTTTCATGAAAAAAGTCATACTATACTATGACTTTTTTGAAAATTGACGAAATTTTAAACTGAGTTTTTTTTCCACCAAATTAATCGACAGACTATACTATGCCTTTTTTCATGAACATTTTCGACATTCTATACTCTGACAATTTTTTACGAATATTTTCGACATGCTATAGTATGACTTTTTTCATGAAAATTTTCGAAAATATTCGTAAAAAAATGTCATAGTATAGAATGTCGAAAATTTTCATGAAAAAAGGCATAGTATAGTCTGTCGATTAATTTGGTGGAAAAAAAACTCAGTTTAAAATTTCGAGATTTTCATGAAAAAAGTCATACTATACTATGACTTTTTTGAAAATTGACGAAATTTTAAACTGAGTTTTTTTTCCACCAAATTAATCGACAGACTATACTATGCCTTTTTTCATGAAAATTTTCGACATTCTATACTCTGACAATTTTTTACGAATATTTTCGACATGCTATAGTATGACTTTTTTCATGAAAATTTTCGAAAATATTCGTAAAAAAATGTCATAGTATAGAATGTCGAAAATTTTCATGAAAAAAGGCATAGTATAGTCTGTCGATTCATTTGGTGGAAAAAAAACTCAGTTTAAAATTTCGAGATTTTCATGAAAAAAGTCATACTATAGTATGACTTTTTTGAAAATTGACGAAATTTTAAACTGAGTTTTTTTTCCACCAAATTAATCGACAGACTATACTATGCCTTTTTTTCATGAAAATTTTCGACATTCTATACTCTGACATTTTTTTACGAATATTTTCGACATGCTATAGTATGACTTTTTTCATGAAAATTTTCGAAAATATTCGTAAAAAATGTCAGAGTATAGAATGTCGAAAATTTTCAGGAAAAAAGGCATAGTATAGTCTGTCGATTAATTTGGTGTAAAAAAATCTCAGTTTAAAATTTCGAAAATTTTCCTGAAAAAAGTCATACTATAGCATGTCGAAAATATTCATAAAAAAATGTCATAGTATAGAATGTCGAAAATTTTCATGAAAAAAGGCATAGTATAGTCTGTCGATTAATTTGGTGGAAAAAAAACTCAGTTTAAAATTTCGAGATTTTCATGAAAAAAGTCATACTATACTATGACTTTTTTGAAAATTGACGAAAATATATATATACATACAGTGTATATATATATATATATATACACTGTATGTGTATATATATATATATATATATACACTGTATGTATATATATATATATATATAAATACAGTATATATGTATATATATACAGTATATATGTATATCCTCGTAGCAGCTTTAAGTCACTTTAAGTCATCAGTCTATTCTGATGGTTGTACAGCCGTGACTGTAACTTGGGTTCCCTTCTAGACACGACCCCTGAAACATTACAGATATAAAAGTTCTAACGGGAGCTATTTGGTGAGCTGATCTGTTTTAGTTCTGCTAGATGTTTCTCCCATCCTACACGCACATCGAGTGTTCGTTCTTATCATTTCTTATTAGACCATCTGTTCTGCTCAGTGTAGACAGATGGATGTGTAGACGTTTCTCCATGACTCAAACATTCCTAACTGCTGCTCTCCTCAGGAGCTGGAGCGGCTGGAGGTGGAGCGGGTGGAGATGATCAGACAGCATCTGTGTCAGTACACCACCCTTCGACATGAGACAGACATGTTCAACCAAAGTGTAAGTACAACTTCAAGTCAGTATTACAACTACTAAAAAAAACTACTGCTACGTCAAAAGACATTTTCATAAATAACTATTATTCCTAAATTTGCAAGTAGAGGTAAAAGTCAAGGAAAACTTTACTTTTACTAAGTACTGGCCTTGGCTTAACTAAAATGTTTGGGAGGAATTAAGATAACGAGAAGATAAGATTTTATCGATCCCTGAGGGGAAATTCACATCACAGTAATACAGAAACGGGCCAAGAAAATACATATAGAGGTGATAATAAAAAAAACTATTTATAATATATACATTGGATGCAAAATGCAATGTCAGATTTGACAGCTGAGACTTTTTACTGCTGCTGCTACATTTGTATTTGAAGTGATACGGCGTCTTATGCCTGGCTGGAGAAAACCTTTGTTTTTTGCACCTTTGACTGACTTTTTCTGCTGCAGGGATGACGTATTTTTGTAGGCTAACCAGGAAGTTAGCATCGCCCTGGTTACCTCGACAAAAAGCCAATGAGATTGTTCCACTGGGTTTTGGGTTATTGTAGAAAATAAACTCTGTGGCAAACACAAGTTTATGATACTGACACGTTTTGTTCAGCAAGATAATCTCCACAACTGAACACCACTTTATGATTTTTTGATTTAATTAGGCTATAAACGAACTACACCACGGTCACATGAGAGCAAGTATACTGCATTACTGTCAGGATATAGTGACCGTTTTATAATAATAACTTTTTTTAATCATATTTGCTCCGTTTCTACCAACTGCTGCTTTAAAGGTATAATATGTAACCGTTGTCGGTTGCTGTTGCTCCTCAGCTCAACGAGCGAATGAGAGAGAGAAAGAGAAGTGATGGTGGAGCGAGCTGTAAAGTGACTGAAGAGAGGGAGCGGCGTTAATGAGAACAAAGCAGCGAATCAGAGAAATAAAACGCTATTTTCTGATTGTTTCACAGCAGTTATGTTCTAAAGCACAAATAAACAGGAAGATGCCGCGTTGCTGGGTTATGAATGAATGCAGCCGAAGGCAGGCTAACCTCTCTACTCAGTGTGTGTCTCGGCTCACCGATAGCAGCAAACAGCAGAGGAAAGGGGGAAAACTGAAGCACACAGTGATGCAACGTAATGTTCTGATCCATGAATTACGGCTGCTTTGTATCTCAGAGCTAAAGGGGGATTTGTGCCTCGGTATCAGAAGCCGAGGGGCGTGACACCGCGGCGGTATTTGACCACCTGAACGGGCTGCACACCCTGCACGCTGTTATTGGCTGGAGGTTAAACCCCCACGTGGGCCCAAAGGCTGTTTACAGACGCCCAGAAATGTCCAGAGTAAAGCAAAATAAGAAGAAAAGAGAAAGTCCAGGTAGAGGGCTGCAGGTTCTCTGTAGAAACAGACACCACAACACACTGCTACTGGGGCACAAGTGATGATTGAGAGGGATTATTTTAGTATCAGTCTATACGTTGTTTTTTAGGAAATTGTTGCATATTATACTTTTTAAAGCAACTAAATTTCCCACATGGGAGAATATCATTTGAGTTGAATCAGTCCCTTCATTACACCAGCAGAGGGAACCAACGTAAACAGATATCACATGAGCTGACGCTTCAACTGTTCTCTGTTTGTCCAGACGATGGAGCCGGTGGATCAGCTGCTGCAGTCTGTCGATCCGGCTAAAGACAGAGAGCTGTGGGTGCGCGAGAACAAGACCGGAGATATCAGGCCAGTGGACGTGGAGATCTGACCTCGGTGCCGTCTGACGCCTCTGCATATTATGCACACTTTGACCCTGAGGACTAACTGGGAGATGAAATCTGTGCTGGGATCCTCACCCCCCCCCCCCCCCTACTGATCTACTTGTGACTCCTAAGACTGAGGGATGATCAGTCAGATCTCACTGCCTCCTCACATCCTGACAGTGACCGGCTGAGGATGATGTCAGTATTTGGGGAGTATTGTGAGAACCCTAAGCAATGGATGAAGATGTCATAGAGTGACAGGTCATAGTTTTCTGTTATGCAAGCTGATGCCCAGCTGGGATGGCACAGGGAAATGGGAACTACGAGTGTGAATCGTGGGGCAAATAATCAAGAAGCACCAACAACGAACATTTAACACCTGTAAATGTTGAATAGCTTTACGTCATGCAGCAGCTTGTATGTGCTTCTGCTCTGTGAGGTAATTCTCTGATTCACTTGTGAGTGATGATGACTTCTGCAGGTTTTCAGCAAAAATGATTTAACAGATGCTGCTCAGCAAAATGCGTTCTGACCTGAGAGTGATATTACTGTGTACCAGAGTAAGACTAAAATACTAATCTCCACTGTGTGCAGAGTGTTTGCTAAGCCTCGCCCACTCCGGTTACTGTTGCTACGCCTGTCTCCCTCGGCACGTACTAAGTTTACAAAAAAACAATTATATCTTTTTGAAACAATCTTCAATTTCACACACAAGTAAACAAAAGTATTTTCTCATTTCTGGATTTTGTTGGCTGAAATAACAACTGTCGCTAGCAGACTTTTTGGGCTGTAATTAGCTAATGCTAACGCTAAAACTCCAGCTGGCGTTTAAAAGTTTCATATTTGTTTTAGAAGGAGAAGCCTATTAAAGGGTTTTAAATATGCACATTATACATACATGATGTTAAAAGACTGAGACTAAAGCTAACAGATCCCAGGCAAAAGTTAGCATCCTCACCAGACATGGAAATAAAGACACAACATAGTTCTAGTATTGCAGGGTCCCAGTATTATAATTAAAAATGTAATTAAAATGGTGTTTGTTCTAAAGGAGTAGGACACAGCTGCTAGCGCTACTCTAAACTTTGATATAGTAGCACCGTTGGCTCTCATGCAGTAGATGTTCTGGCCCTGAACAGTTGTTTTTCTATGCTATTGTAACCTGTAAAATCACATAACATAATTATCTACTTGTCTTTGTAAATGAAGCCAGGTTACTACTGAAGGTAAACGTTAGGTAGTAACATGCTAACGTTTGCAGCCTACATTTGATCAGATATCCATTCCTTACACTTTTGCTGTTTTTTTTTGGTTTTGGGTTTTAGGTTCTTAAAAAAAAGACAAAACTTTCCAAACTATTTAGATACGGAGAATTGCTCGTACTAGTTTATGCGTGTTGAGAAATCTAAAGCCTGACAGTTCCTGCTGTGCCTAGCTACGGTTGCTAAGCTATGATTGTCAGTAACTGACTGTCAGTAACTGACAATCATAGTTCTCGGTGTCGAGGTTTAGCAAACATCAATTTCTGAGGACGATTATCTCAAATATGGCCCCACGTCACATCTCTGAAACAAGGTTAGTTTCCACCTGTGTTTTACTTCTGTTCTAAAATTAACAATCAGCCAATTGCACTTTATACTCAAATGTTTTTTAGTAAATATATATGAAAAGTATTCTAAAGAGAACTTACTTGTTACACATTGTCTTACTAATGGGAGTTGGGAGTGTTTTGGTTACGTTCACAGGGAGTCTGCTGTAAATATATGGGATGTATGGTTTACAATGAAAGGAAGCAGTAGAGTAAAGGATGTGAAATACAGTGAATAGCAGAGGAGGCTCTTCTTCTATTTTTGAGAGGCAAGAGGGAGATCAAAATATTTAAAAGAGTAATTGGTTGAAATAAACCATCACCAGATTTCAGTATCATTTATAAAATATTTTCGTGTCTCTTTGGAAAAAATAAACCATTATTGAAATTCTGATTAAAATGCTTCAACAGCGACACCTGCAGAGCAGGAAAGACAGTGGTGGGGGGGGCAGAGGAGGACGGGACACGCTGTCCTCCTTTGAGGCGGGACCTCTTCTATCAATTCAATGGATTTCATTTTTTTCATGCTTATCTGTGATTGGCCAAAACAACGTAATATGACGCTCCAAGGGAGGTACAAACGTACAAATTATGAACTACTTTTAAACACATAACAAAACAGATTATTTTTATTTAGGTCTGTTTACTGAGCTTTAGCAGCTACTAGTGCCTTCACACCCTGAAGCGGCATGATGGCTTTCCAGATTAAAAGATTTACAGAATAAAAATTAGAAAGAATCTGAACCATGTAAGGCCCCCCCTATATGACAACATGAGAGCACATATATCAAGCAGCACTGAGTCCAACATACATCAGATGGAGGTACAAGTGCAAAATAAGAGAAATAACTAAATAAAACAACATGACACCGTGGGTTGGTTTTCCTCCTCCTCCCCATTTTTTTGCCCCCAACCGCCACTGGTAAATAGTATTATACAAAGACATGCGATATACAGAAATCTGGTACTGATAATATATGGAACATACAAAGTGTTTTCTATAATACAGCCCAGACTCTTAAATACAGTTTTGGAAGACTTTGCTTCATTTGGATTCAGAGTCAGTGAAATGTTGTATAAAATAATCTTTCACAGCCGTGTCTTCTCCTCCAGGATTACTGCTTAGTATTACTGCTTAGTATTACTGCTTAGTATTACTGCTTAGTATTACTGCTTAGTATTACTTGACTCTAGAGAGAAGAGGATTGAGATGCTTTTGTACATTAACAGCTAAAGGTTGGCGTTTTTCATTAATAAAATGAAAATATGTATCTTATGTCTTTCCGGGTTGGTTTTTGCTCTCTGTGTGATGTTTATGTATGATCACAGAATGAAATGTATATGTGTGTACATGAAAAAAGTATTTTATTTCCTAAAAAACACATTTTCACATTCAACAATAAAATGGTTTGATCAATGTTACAGGTTTAGGCAGCGATAACAAAGATATGGTTAAAAGTTCAGACATTATCAGATAGTTTAAAATACATCGACATTGCATTTCTTATTATTGATCTAAAATAGCTCATTAATTGTTATTGATGGCACCTTGTTGCATATCTTACTGGGTAACACTTTATAATAATTAAGTCATTAGTTAATGATGAACTAATCATTTACAAATCAGTTGTATATGTGTAATTAAATGTAATTAATTGATGCACCAAACTACACTAACTCACACAGAAGCCTAGCTGCTGTTGACCGGCTACAGACAGTATTTAGCATTTAGACCTGTAGATTATACACCGATCAGCCATAACATTATGACCACTGACAGGTGAAGTGAATAACATGGATTATCTGGTTACCATGGCACCTGGCAGTTGGGGGGATATATTAGACAGCAACTTGACCTTTGAACTTTGTGTTGGAAGCAGAAAAAATGGGCCAGCGTAAGGATGTGAGCGACTTTGACAAGGGCCAAATAGTGCTGGCTAGACGACTGGGTCAGAGCATCTCCAGAACTGCAGCTCTTGTGGGATGTTCCCGGTCTGCAGTGGTCAGGACCGACCAAAAGTGGTCCAAGGAAGGAGAACCGGGGTCAGACCCGAGGCTCATTGATGCACGTGGGGAGCGAAGGCTGGCCCGTGTTGTCCGATCCAATAGAAGAGCTACTGGAGCTCAAACTGATGAAAAAGTTAATGCTGGTTCTGATAGAAAGGTGTCAGAACACACAGAGCATCTCAGTTTGTTGTGTATGGGGACCGGTCAGGGTGCCCGTGTTGACCCGTGTCCACCGCCAAAAGCGCCTACAATGGGCACGTGAGCATCAGAACTGGACCACGGAGCGATGGAAGAAGGTGGCCCGGTCTGATGAATTACGTTTTCTTTTACATCATGTGGACGGCAACGAGTTGGAGGTGTTGACTCGGCCTCCAAATTCTCCAGATCTCAATCCAACGGAGCATCTGTGGGATGTTCTGGACAAACAAGTCCGATCCACGGAGGCCCGACCTCGCAACTTACAGGACTTAAAGGATCTGCTACTGACGGCTTGGTGCCAGATACCACAGCAGACCTTCAGAGGTCCAGTGGAGTCCAACGGGTCAGGAGGACCTACTGAATATTAGGCAGGTGGTCATAATGTTATGGCTGATCGGTGTATCTTGAAATGTTTAGTGTTGTGTTCTTCGAAATATCACCGTTAGAATCAACAAGAGCTAACTGGCTTTAGACTTCCTAGCTAGCTTTACACATATTAAATAAATGATATGTTAATGATGCTCATAATAAACTGATGACTTATAACTGGTTGTAATAAAGTGCTACCTTTGGGGGATTTTAGAACACATTTGCGGGACAGTTTTCCATATTCAATCTGTTTTTACATTTAAATTTTACGTTATGAAATGGATATAAAAGTGTGTTATTAAAGTTGTGATCTTACAGACTGCAGATGAAGGAATGAGTAGCTATACTGTTGAGAAGTCCAGTAGGAATGTACAGTACACACAGAAGTGTATCAGCTGATCTCTGATGTTTGAAACTTCATCCTGTAACGCTGCCGTGCGTGTTTCACTTCTTCAGAAGACATCAGAGCTCTGTGACGTGACGTAGAACCTGCAGAGAGTCGGATCTGTACGCTGAAATGCTGACCGTGATGACGTCGCAGCTCGGTTTCTAATCAACCATGAGCTTCTTGAGAGAGTTGAGATAGGCCGGGATGAGGGAGCTGACGGACTCGTGGTCGTCATTGAGGATCTTCTCCCCTCGGCCCTCTGAACCCACGGAGCTGGGAGACCGGACCAGGCCCGGGTACGGAGTGCTGTAACCCTGGAGGAGCACAGAACACCTCACGCACGTTATTCAGAGCAACCACGGGATTCTACAACGGGTAGTTTGCGTTTTGCTGTTGTTTTTTCTCCTTTTTTTCTTGTGTATTTTGCATATTGGAAAAACTCAAAATAAAATATATAAAAAAGAAAATGTTTTTGAGTCTCTCGGCCAAAGCGTGAGAGTTGGCAGCCGTGATGCTCCCCTTACAAAAAAGGAGTATATTTTAAGTTTATTTATATAGTAAACTTAAGTATAGTTCAAGTATATTTCCTTTACTTTATGTAAAGTATACTAATATCAATGTACTAGTAGTATACTTGTAAGTGTACTACTTCAATACTTCTTGGAACTAAATTGGCCCACTTTTTAGTTTATTAAAGTATACTTTAAATGTGAGAGTAGTAAACTTTGAGTACACAATTAGTTTACATCCAAGTTTTATTTTGTACGGCAAGTAAAATAAGAACTCTGCTTCAAGTGAACTTATAGGTTTACTGTTAGTTTACTAGTTATATACTTGGAGCCCACTTTTTATGAAAGTACACTTTAAAGTATACTCTCAGTAAACTACTAGTTTAATAGTTTTTACTGCAAGTATACTTAAATATACTTTTCTTTAAGTTAACTTATAGTACTTCCATCCAAATATACTTATACTTTTCTGTATACTTGTCGGTATAAGCCAAGTATACTTAAGTATAATTTTGTTAAGTACATAAAAAGTAAACTGAAAGCCTCCTCTCTTAAATTAAGTTTAAAAAAGTATACTAAAAGGACAGTTGAATAAACTTTAAACATGCTAACATGCTAATTATTAGCAGGTATAATTAAGAAATGCTAACGTTTCACTGAAAACAATAACGTTGATAAGGAGGAGATCGCCAAAGTAACGCTTGTTTTTTTCTGCACATAAAATGATGCGGCTCAAAGATGCACATGAGTTGATTGTGATTTGATTCTAGCAGCACATGCACATTACAGTATACTGTATATGGTGTAAACAGTGCTGAACTGTTTCCACCTGCAGGAGTTAAATGGACTATAAGTGTGGTTTGTTAATCTTATGAGGAACAATGGATAAAGGATAATTTCCTACAATTATAGGATGAAAATCACTTGATATAGCAACATTATGAAACCCTGAATAACAAGAAACTAAACAGCATATTTGTCACAACAGAATCCAAACTGCTGAAGCAGATGATGTTTCAGTCATCAGTAGATGATCTGGTCGAAGCCAGTAAGTACTCACCGAGGAGTATCCCTTCCCGAAGCTGCCTCTGTTCTTGGTCCTGATCTTTGTGAGCGCCGACTCAGCAATGTCAGCTCGCTCCTCTGCGTCATCCAGCTCATGGACGGTCTTCCTGTACTTCGCCAGGTTCATGTTAGCTTGTTCCTCCTGACAACGACAAACAGACAAGAACGTTTATCAAGTGACTGTATGAGCACCGTGTGTCAGATATTAGAGTACGTAAGAGGACGAGGTGACGTACGGCCTCCTCCACTTGTCTCTTGTAGGCCTTCATCTTGTTCTGCAGCCTCTCCACCAGCTCCTGCATCCTCTGCTGGTTCTTCTGGTCCTCCTCTGACTGGAACAGCAGCTCCTTCAGACGACGCTCGTTCTTCCGCAGCGTCTTCACCGTCTCAGCGTGCCGCTTCTGCTCCGAGTCCAACTCCAGCTCCATCTCCTTCACCTGCTCACAGACACGCAACACTGACTCTGATGAACTCTGACTGTTACTAACTGTTTACATTCATTAGGATGTGTAGTCTCCAGGCTGATGACATTATCAGGGTTACACCTCATGACAGGTAAACTGATCTTTGTGTGTGAACTTTGGGTCACTAGGGATCCCCGAGCAGGTTAATCCGGCCCCGGTATATATTTAGCAATTTTCTCCCCAGTGGATGTTGATGTTGGATAAACTGTATTTGTTTCCTCAAATGAAATGACAACAATATCTCCTTTCCAGATTTTGATATTTTTTGTGTATATGTGGATATTTTGGCCCAATAGTGGTGCTAAAGGAAAGGTCAGAGGGGTCAAACACATCATCCTGTGGGAGTCATGAATATTCATATCAGCTTTCATGGCAATAAGGGGCAGTAGAGGTCAAAATGTCTCCGTACCTTTCCCTCCAACTTCTGGATGATCTTCTTGCCTCCTTTCAGAGCCATCTGCTCGGCCTCGTCCAGCCTGCTGCTCATGTCTTTGATCTGGGCCTCCAGAGCTTTCTTCACCCTCTCCAGGTGGAGCGTGTGCTCCTGCTCCAGACGCAGCTCCTCCCCAACTCTCGCCAACTGAAAGAATTACACCAACCGTTTAACCGCCTGAGACTCGACTGACTTTACTGTCTTTCAGAGGCTCTAGTAGTGCAGTAGGACAGTGTTGAATTACATAAATTGTGTATCACTGTAAAGCTGAGACTCTGGTGGATCCAATGAGCCGAACTGTATTCATGTGTGATGATGTTAGTCCCCATAGGAGACATTTCATTGACCTCACTGTATAAAATGACCTGTGGTGACCTCTAGGATAATCACAGCCTCATGAAACTTTACAGCCACAAACTAGAGACCGAGAGCATTCAGAGGATGGATGGATCAAACTAGAGACCTAGAGCATTCAGAGGATGGATGGATCAAACTAGAGATCTAGAGCACTCAGAGGATGGATGGATCAAACTAGAGACCTAGAGCATTCATAGGATGGATGGATCAATCTAGAGACCTAGAGCATTCAGAGGATGGATGGATCAAACTAGAGACCTAGAGCATTCAGAGGATGGATGGATCAAACTAGAGACCTAGAGCATTCAGATGATGGATGGCTTTCCTAGCTACATTGACAATAAGGGGGTTTCTGAGCAGTTTACTGTTTTCTGAGCCAGTTGTACTGTGTGTGTTTTACCTCACAGCTGGCCTTCTTGGACTTGTCAGTGGATCCTCTCAGCTCTCCTTGCAGCTCCTCGTGCTCCTGCTGCAGAGTCTGGAGATCCACCTCCAGCTTCCTCCTCCCGCTCAGAGCCAACTGGAACTGAACACACAAGAGGAAACTTTGAGAAAGTCATCAGTCTAATTCTGCCGACACAGGTTTGATTTTGAGCTGATGCCTCTGCAGAGAGACGCAGCGTATCACCTGGTTGTTGAGGTCGCTGTGTTTCTCACTGGTCTCCTGCAGCTCAGTCTCCAGGGCTTTGCGGGCCCTTTCTGCGCTCTCTAAGCCTGCACGAGTCTCCTCCCCCCCGCTGACCAATAGAGTGCAGCGTCGCTCCGTGGCCGCCTGCTCCTCCCTGCACTCCTCGTGGCTCCGCACCTCCTCCTCCAGCTGGGCCTGCAGCTCCTGGAGGAGGGGACAGGAAATCTGTTAGTGAGCCTCCTATAGAAAAGTATAAAACTATACTGTATTTTATCATCAGACCTTAATCTGTTGCTGCATCTTCTTGCTGTTCTTGCTGAGCTCTGCGTTGTTCCTGGTGAGCAGATCCGTCTGCAGCTCCAGCTCGTTGATGTCAACCTCCAGCTTCTTCTTCAGCTTCAGCCCTTCTGCTTTGCCTTTCACCTCCACATCCAGACTGGCCTGCAGCGACTCCAGCGCCCTCTGGTGGCCTTTTCTGACAGAAGAGGAGGAGAGGGATGGGTTGAAGAAAAGAGGTGTTACAAAGATTGACTGTGCATGTATCACTGCAGAGACGGTAAGGACAGTTTAATGAGATTAGCCTTACCTCTAATTGTAATGTACTATGACTTTGTTGAAGGAATAAAGGGAGATAAAGGACAGGATGAAAACAATTACAGTTAGAGAATTACAGAGCATTAATGTCAGAGGTCACTCTCCAGGCAACACACAACATGATTTCCATAAGTAGGAAAAGCAAATAAACTTATTCCCCAAAATGTCAAACTATTCCTTTAAGACAGGATTTCTAAGCAGAGGCAGTTTTAGCAGCAAAAGATTCATCAGCCTTAGTTTTTTAACTTGGACTCGGTAACAGTTAATAGACTCACGGTCGCTGGTACAATAAGCGGTTAGAACTTTAGTGATATACTCAGACCATGCACGGCCACGGATGTGATTAATAGTCATTTAAAGAGAATGGCAGACGGTGTAGTGGAAACTGAAAGGATTGAGAGGAAGCTGAGGTACCTAGCGGCTTCCATCTCTTCCTCCTTCTCCTGAAGTCTGCGGTCCAAGTCTGCTTTAGCCTGAGACAACTCCAGCTGCAGCCTCAGCACCTTCGTCTCCTCAGCCTGGAGGAAGGAAGGAAGACCAGGGATATTTGTGTGGAGAGTTATCCAAACTATATTGAATGAAATGAAACTTGGCATAAAATGAATTAAGAGAAAGCATGTAACACTGATGGGATGACCACACCCCGTTTGATGCTCCCATGTTGGAACAAACTGCAGCAAAAGTGCCTTCTAGGGTGGCCTTAAAATGGAGAAAACATAATGCATGGTGCCATGGAGGCTGCCCTACATGCTAGAGTCCACCGCTGACATGTAGCACATACTGACAACACAACAGGCTCCAGTTCTGTACCTCCAAAGCTGCCTCAGACTCTTCCAGTGAGGCTTGTAACTCTTCTTTCTCCATCTCAATCTTCTTCTTTGCTTTCTGGAGCTCATGGACACTTTTACCTCCATCTGAGAGCTGGTCTGTGAGGTCAGTTAGCTCCTCTGTCAGACAAAGAAAAGGGCACACACAAAGGTCTAATTAAACCACGGTTACTACTCAGCTAGTCCTTAACACCTGCTAGAGGCATCATCATCATCATCATCATACCCTGGTAGACCTTGTTCTCCTTGCGTAGGGCCTCCAGCTGCTCCAGAGACTCTTCGTGGACCGTCTTGAGTTTGAAGAGCTCGCTGGCGTGTTGCCTGCTCTCCTTCTGGCATCCTTCCACCTCGACCACCAGCTCCTCACACTTCTGCTTCCAGTCTCCGAGCTGCTTCTCCAGGACCCGCTGCTTCTTATCCAGAGCCTGACCACAGCTGCTGGCCTGAAACAGGGAACATGTGCTCAAAGATAACAATAAAGAAACCCATGGCACTTCAACACTCACTCAACGCGTCTCCTCTCCCACCTTCTCCAGGTCCATGCAGAGCTCCTCCACCTCCCCCTGCAGCCTCTGTCTGGTTTTCTCCAGTGAAGAACATTTGGCTTGGGTAGCTTCCACGGCCTCCTCGGCCTCCTGGAGCCTGGCTGCCAGCTTCTTCCTGACACACACACATTATTTGGACCACTGAGATTCATTCAAAGAGTCAGATGTGATAGTTGACCGACAGTCACAACACGACGTACTTGGTGTCCTCCAGCTCATCGGCGTGCTGGATGGTGTCCGACTCGTGTTTGGTCCTCCAGTGCGTCACCTCGCTGTTGAGTTTGGAGACGAGACGCTGCAGCTCCTGCTTGCTCTCCTGCTCTTCCTCCAGCTGCTCCTTCAGCACCTCGCTCTCCTGCCGCGCTGAGCTCAGACTGCTGCTGAACGCCTGCTTACACTGGCAGACACACCGAACACACACACGGGAATATATAGCAAGCAAGAGAAATGTATTTGCATACTGGATATTTGAAACACACTGACCTTGACCTCCTCGTCCAGTTGTTTCTTCAGGTCTTCCAGTTGTGATTGGAGCAGAGTCTTGGAGCGGCTCAGCTGGCCGGCTCTGCTCTCGGCTTCCTCCATCTGTCGACTCACGTCTGCATTATCAGCTGAGAGGACACACAAGGACAGAGATTATCACTCTGTAGCATTAAGCAGCGTACATGTTGCCAGGTTCTGTAGCCACACACAAGAAAACAAGCATTCCTGTAATTGTTATTATCTCTGTTTGGTAGGTCACATCACTGAGAAAGATAAGCAGTGAGGACTAAACGGAGAACCAGTGACTCATCTTCCAGTAAGCTACACTAATATCTGTGTCTGTTGCTCTGTGGTGAATAAATAAACACATTTGTTTGCCATTGGAAACAAAGTAAAAGTCTTTTTTATATCTGTAACTTATAGTCTCCGAACTATACAGAGGAGTGATACTACGTCTCTACACCAACCTTGAGACCTTAAAAAAAAAAAGGGAGGAATTCAAAACCAAAGTGGGAGTCTGGAGATCCTCCAGATCCCACAGAAAGAGTTTCAGAGAGTTTGTTTCCTGCATTCTGGTGACTTTGAAAATAACAAAATAATAAGTTCACTGCAGCAGCATTTTTATATTAAACTCTTGATTTTACGTTTAACTCCCAGGAAAAGAAAACAGAATAATTCCCCCCTCTGGTGTGAACTTGACGTGTGAATCTCTGACATAACAAAAGGGAAAAAAGTGTGAAAATTTGTCATAAATTGGGAGAAATATAGGATAAAACTGGGAGAGGGGGATGAAAAAAGGGAAACAAACAAAGGTTCTGTTTATATTCAGTGTTTCTCACCAAACACACAGTGTGTATTCTGGAGGCCTAACAAAAGTGTTGCATTTTCTACCCAATAAAACATTTGCAAAGTAGATGTTTTAATATATTGTATTATTGCAATGTTTACATCCATGTTTGCAGTCTGCTTCTTCTTCCGTGTCTTTTTGACAGATCACTTTGTCAACAAAGCATTTTGATGCACGTGCACAAGTATCTTAACAGGGCAATGGAAGGAAATAGGTTCCCATCTGTCTTTCAGTTATTTATTTATGGATTTATTAAATAATTTCTACCTTTCTCTGTACTCTCCTACACATCTTTTATTTTATTTAGAGGTTATAAGGTGTGAGGTGGCTGTGAGGGTTGAGTATGGTGGTTATGGTACACTGGGGGGGGGACACTGTTTGTTCAGTCAGCGTCTTCTGGGGTCCAACATGAAATCACTCCGTTGCAGTTTTAGTCATCAGTATCTATTGAGAATATTGTCTTAAGATTTGAAATTGAGTTTTCAAGAGCCATAACAAAAGATGGTAAAGCCTGGCTCAGACTCTCAAGAAACTGGACGTGAATGCGTTAGATGAGTTGAACAAATAGGATGTTCAGACCAGCTGTAACTGCCTCCGAACACGAGGAGAAACACGGTACCTGTGAGTCGGTTCCGGGCCACGCTGAGCTCCGTCTGGACCCTCTGCAGGTCGTCTCCTCTCCTGTTGGCGTCTGACAGCTGCTCCTCCAGCTTCTTCACCTGACTCTCTGAGGAAGTCTGCAACACCAACACACCAGCACACATCACACTCACCAGTTCTTAATGATAAAAACACAGTGACAGTAACCTACTGCAGCGTCCTGACCTTGGCTTTCTGCAGACCGTCCAGAGAAGCAGCCAGCTCGTCCACCTCCATCCTCAGGTTCTGTTTGTCCTTCTCCAGTTTGGCCCGGGTCCGCTGCAGAGCCTCACACTGCTCGCTCAGCTCCGCCATGGCGTCGCTGTGCCGTTTCCTCAGAGACGCAGCCAGCGCCTCCGACTGGACAGACGTCTCCTCCAGGTCTCGCCTCAGGCGGTGCAGCTCGGCCTCTCGCTTCTTGTTCACCTCCATCTGTAACTCACACACACGCTGGATGTCAAGTTCTGTATTTAAGGCTGCACATCTTACTGTATGTCCTGAGGAACCCACAGGATTGTATGTTTTCTGTATTACGTACTGCGTATGTCCTAATGTAAACCCATTCACGGCAATATGAGACGCTCAGAGCAACGGACATAGTGTAACGGTTGGATCCTGATCAAGAAGTCCTGACCAATCATCTGTATATGTGATGAATTGGGACTGTGAACAGGTTGATGTAGTTTACCTGTGAGGCGCTGACTCCTCCTGCTTCCTCCAGTCGGTCGGTGAGATCATCCAGTTCTCTGGTCAGATCTGCTCTCTGCTTCTCAACCTGCCACAAACAGAGCAGTTCAACAAAGGTAATAATAAACACTGTATAGTGTACAACTAGATACTAAATGTAGACAATATGATTATAGATAGTATGCTTCAGCCATTAAGATTGCTGCTCTGATAGTCACAGTTTATCCCTGAGTGGACTGATCTTCTATCTGGAGTCTTAATAATGTATATTCCCACTCTGTTATAGTATCTTAATAAGTCCTGCAGTGAAAAACCCTGCATCTAAATATTCATTAACATACATACGTTCACAATTCCTTGGTCAAATGAATGTGTTGGTTGAACAGAAGACTTCATCTATCCTGGCTCTATAAAGCAGTCCTACCTCCTAGGACAGGATATTTGCCCACCGGGGGATCAGTATGATTGACAGCCCACAAGGGGAAGTGATCTTTCCTGGGGTCAGAGGTCAGGAGAGTAACTGGTATCCAGTCAGAAACAGATACAGAGGTTAGCTGCTGTCACACAGTCCAAATATTATCTGTTAACTCCTGTTTCCTGTGAAAGTTTAGCCCACGCTCTGTTCACCGCTAAACATCCTACAGAGCTGCTAAAGACCCTTAAAGCTGCAGTCAGTGACTTCTGTTGGCTAGTTATGGCTAAAATGCTAGCAAACAGTTTCCTATTAAAACATGCAGTCCAATATTCACTTTCTTTTAGCTCTGTTTTGGTCTCTACCAACTCCTGAGACAAATATCTGTCAGCTCTTTAGCTGCTAAATGCTCCACTATGTTCACCAGGTGGTCACTAACTGTGTCTGTCTGCTGTTTGCTGCTGAGCAGTGATTACTTGTATTTGTGATTAATCAGTGATCACATTGTAGTAGCGTGAAACAAAAACAATTGTCTGAATGATGCTCCAAAGCTCGGTACTGTAGACCTGAGGGGATAATTCTGGGTTTGTTACTACATTCCACATCTTTAGTCATTAGTCATCTGATCCATTGTTAATATAAAAACATTAGTGCAGCTTTAACTTTGTCTCTGTTTTCAGGCTTTAAGAAATCTAGCCCTTGACGGTAGACTTTGGCCAATCACAGGTCATTTCAGAGAGAGAGAGAGCGTTCCTATTGGCCGTGCTCCGGCTGGTGGGCGGTGCTTGGTATTTCCTCAACTCTCCGTTTCTACCCACTGCTGCTTTAATAGGTGCTTTATTTTAGCCCCAAACTCAAATATAACAATGTAATAAAAGTTTTGATATCTCATAAATACGATACTGTTTCAGAAGAAATAAAATGACTCAAAGAAATATCAGCATCATCGATATACATCTGAATCCACACTGGATAACCTCGTATGATTACATTTAATAGGCAGTATAATAAAATTTGATACTTTACATCAAAAGAATTACAAACTGCACAGAAATGCAAAACAAATAAAATACATGAAGCTTCAGAACTGAGTGAATGATAAACTCCTCAGCACCCTTCTCACGCTCCAACGTGGTGCAGCACACATGGAGAGAGTTTATAATCCCGGGGGGGGGGCATTACACGCACAAACAGCCAGCGCTCTGTAGTTAAAAGCACTTGTTGTTTTAACGGCGATCTTTTACAGCTGGTTTTAAAGGAGGCCGTAGATGTTGAGACCGGTCTGTAAAAGCTGCAGTGTGAGGCCTCCTGATAGACACACCTCAGGCAGAACAAGGGGAAACAGATGATACTCACTGGGGGGCCCACCAGCTCATCCCCCCCCGTCTCACTCATCGCACTCCTCCGCACTACTGACTGAGTCAACAGCTCCTCCGGGTCAGCACCACCCAACACCACTCACTCCCATTCACATGCTAAGAGGAAGTCAGAGCTCCCAAAGTCCTCCTAAGAGGAGGCAGATCCATCTTGGTTACACAAGAGCCTGAAGGAGTAGGAGTAAGTCTCTCTGGTATCCTCCTGTATGATGGAGGTTCTTCCCTGACCTCTGACCTCAGCTGCATGCTTTATTTACTATTAATACTTTTAGGTGCGGTATCCCTCCTGTGCATACTTTAACCACAAGTGTCCATTAAGCTGCATGTACACACATCTACTGTAATAGTAGAGTAGATCAAAGCTCATCCTGGAACCACTTTTGTTATATCTTATCCTTCTCAGCTATTAAATTAAAATATGTACAGAAAGGAAATACTGTATATAGGTGTTGGAAATTCTCAAACAAACCACAGTCAGAGAAAAATACATTGGTAAATGTATTTTAAAAGCTATAAATTGATGACCGTTCGTGGGTGGAACTACGGGACAAACTGTAAGATAAATTTCCTTTATCGTTCTATCTAGTCATGCAGATACTCTGCTGATTATCCAGAGTAACCAGGACATGCTTTCCCAAACAAACACATTGCTGTTAGATTTTGGACCACAATTAAAATGACATTCATCTCCATTGTACTCGGGTGGAGGAAGGCATCTCAGTGATGCAAATAAAAAAACCCAAACTATCTGCATGACCAGAGAATAGCTCTGTTTTTTATTAATTTGGTTGAACTGAGGTTTTATTAACATCTCATTCTTTGGTGAATTATTCCAGTATGGCCGAACATGTTAAAACAAACAGTTGCCATCCAGCAGACACTGAGCAAGTAATCACAGTTGTTTTTCTAAAGTCCAAAATTCTCTCTCTTTTAGCTCTGTTTTTGGTCTCCACCACCTCCTGGGGGAAATATCTGTCCCTTTAGCAAACTAGATGCTCCACTTTATCAAATACGATACGATGCAATGCGATGCGATGCGATGCGATGCGATGCGATGCGATGCGATGCGATGCGATAGGATACGATACGATACGATACGATACGATACGAAGGGATACGATACGATACCATACGATGAGATATGATGAGATACGATACGATACGATACGATGCGATGCGATGCGATGCGATACAATAGGATACGATACGATACGATACGATACGATACGATACGATACGAAGGGATACGATACGATACGATACGATACGATACGATACGATGAGATATGATGAGATACGATACGATACGATACGATGCGATGCGATGCGATGCGATACAATAGGATACGATACGATACGATACGATACGATACGATACGATACGAAGGGATACGATACGATACGATACGATACGATACGATACGATAGGACGAGATACGATACGATACGATACGATACGATACGATACGATACGATAGGACGAGATACGATACGATACGATACGATACGATACGATGAGATATGATGAGATACGATACGATACGATACGATGCGATGCGATGCGATGCGATACAATAGGATACGATACGATACGATACGATACGATACGATACGATACGAAGGGATACGATACGATACGATACGATACGATACGATGAGATATGATGAGATACGATACGATACGATACGATGCGATGCGATGCGATGCGATACAATAGGATACGATACGATACGATACGATACGATACGATACGATACGATACGATACACTTTAATTTGTTTTGGACTCAGTGCTGCTCACCATCAGCTGCCTCCACAGCAGCATCAATAAATAGAAACAAACAACAATCCAGATGGAAACAGAGAAACACAAACAATGTAAACCACAAACAACATACTGTATATTGCACAAGATCTATATAAAAACAGAATAAATAGAAGATAAAAAATAAGAACACCATGACGCAATTGCACAATCCTCAGCCTCAAGAAACATTATTAAATCCCCCCATCATAAATTTTGATGGAGGTGGGCACAAACGAGTTCTTAAAACGGTTCAGTTTGCATTTGTGGACTCTGTATCGTCTGTCCCATTGAATCTGTTCACCTTCCTTTAGTATCACTTTCTATTGAGACTTTTAGTGTCACCTGATTTAATAAGAGTCTAATTCAGAAATATTGATGGCATATCTGTATCTGTCTTAAAGATTACATACTGGTTGTGTGTGTGTGTGTGTGTGTGTGTGTGTACATACAGTACATGTGTGTGTGTGAGAGTGCCTGGCATTCCAGGTGGGAGAAGATCCCATGGAGAGCCGTGCTGTCTGTCAGCCTGTATCTCCTGATGGTATCTGCCCTGTGTGACCTGAGGAACAGACTCTAACAATAGGGAGCTTGTCTCCAGCAGAGGTATGTTGTATCTGAGCTCCTCTTAAGGAACAGATAAAGACCTGCATGTCTCTGCCTGCCTCTCTCATGGCTCTGGAGACTGCTGGTGGGGGGGGGGGGGGGACCCAGCTAGCACCATTAGGAATGCCACCCAGAGTGGGAGAAGTCTGCCGAACACGCCCTCGGGCCCGTTGTCACTCTATTCAACACTCAGGATGAAATATGTACCTTTACCTGTACAGTATAACATGGAAACTACAGGCAGAACTGAAGAGGGGCGACCGGGTTCTGAGGCTTAAACACACACTCACACACTTTAAGAGTGTCTTGTTTGAAACAACAAGCACTTAAAGCGTCCACCTCGGTAGATTAGCTTCATATGAACCAGACATGCTGTTTTCACAAAGAAGACGTCTTGGAAACTTCAGTCTGGTGTGGAAAAAAAACCCGTCCTGTTCTTCCGATTTGCTTCGAGGAGCGAGGAGAGGGGATTACAAGAAACAGAAGGTGCACTGTGTGTGTGTGTGTGTGTGTGTGTGTGTGTGTGTGTGTGTGTGTGTGTGTGTGTGTGTGTGTGTGTGTGTGTGTGTGTGTGTGTGTGTGTGTGTGTGTGTGTGAGGGATAGAGAAAGAATGGGAAAAATAAGAAATAAGAAGGAGGAAGAAGGATGTCGGGGTCCCTGTACGCCTCTGGGGTTGCCCTGTATGTTAACTACAAACACAAGGTCCTCCCCCCCGACTTTATTATCACAGGTGCAGATGGTTTGGGGTGACCAGAGAGACCAGAACCGACCCAACCGGCTGCCAACACATCAGCCGTCTTTATTCTCCCTCCGATCCACAAACAGCTCTCAACACCAGCGGCCTGAACGTTAGACCGAGCCGAGCTCATCCTCTGATCTGCAGCCTCACACACACATGTAAGGCTCATCTGCTCTTTGTTTCATCCAGGGAGGGGGGGGGGGGGGGGTTATATACAGTACAGTGCCTCACAGTTGTGTACCATACCTTGGTTCTGATGGCCCGCTCTGCCTCCAGCTCCTCCTCCAGCTCCTCGATGCGAGCCTAAAGAGAGAGAAACAAGTTGAAATGGATTTCAGTGAAACGGTTAAAAGAATAACACGCTGAGATATGAAACATGACTAGAATAAGTGAAGCTGAGCTGTTGTCCTCTGGTTTCAGTGTCTATATCATCCTCACACAGAACAAATGGGGCGTCACCTCCGCAGATTGTTTGCTATTTCAGGGCAGCACTTTGTGTGGTTGTGAGGCCGGTTCACAGTCTCTGCTTTCTTTTGGGGATTTGGCACGCCTCTGGCTTTTTACTCAGGTAGCAATTTAGAGCAAGAATGTCCGTAGCCACCATCATTATCTGTATTCTGACCCAAGGCTGGGTCTGCTGGAGACACAGAGCAGCATCGCTGCCATTTTCATGATATTCGAGGAATTTGTGTTATGTTTTTGCTTTCTCTTGGTTTTAGGGTTAGGGTTAGTGCTTCTCCCAAAGCAGCACCGAGGACTGAATATATATCTATATATATAGATATATATAGATATATATTATCTAACTCAGTTTACACAGGCCATACTGTGTCCTGCTTACATTATAAACTATATATATATATAGATATATGGTTATACGAGTGTTTAAACAGTTTATACATGTACTGAATACATATAATGTATGATAACAAATACTGTGTTATAATGAGCTATTAATGTGTTATTAATGTGTTGTTAACTGTTTACACAAATATAGTGATAGTTGCTGAAAAGTACCCTTAATCAATGTCCTTTTATCTGCTTTATGACATGTTATAAACCATTAATTAACTGCTTTTAAATGACAAACAGTGAGGTTATATTTTTGTAAACCAAATGATAAATTCATTCTTTTCAGCCTGATCAGCTGATTACAACACTCAGAATGACGGGTTACAGTCAGTGGTGGATGTAACTAAGTACATTTACTCATGTTGCTACTACATTTAATTGATAGTTATAGTAATAGTGTGGCTAAATGCTCCAACAGTGGAAACAATGAGAGGGATGTAAGATGAATAAATCATCCTCAGTACGTCTCCGTTCCACTGATCTCCTGCCAAAGCTTCGTTTTGTTCTGACTTATCCTTCCTTCCAAGTTGTGTCATGTTCTGCGTTTATCTCCAGCTTCTATCTGTGTCTCGTTGTCAGGAAGTGTGTCTGACATGGCCTCTAAAGCCCTGCAGGAACGTTCACAGTAACAACACCTCCAACTCACTGATGTGGTGAGAGCAAATCACCGGCTACACAACCACACGGCTCCCAAAGCTCCCCAAACAGGACACTATCACATATTAACACACACGGACGGGGGATTATCTTGCAGATAGTACCGTCTTTCATTCATTATTAATGCAAGGAGAGCTCGTCTAAATATTTCCAAAATGTCCTCAAAAAGTGAGTCCGGCACGTCGTAGCCTGACACTAAAAATAACAACATGACTTCATACTTTTCTCAGCAGTATTTTTTAGCACAAACATAAAAAGTGAAATAAAAACTCACATGCCAGCGCAGGACGTCTGCAGAGAGAACAGCCATGGTGAGGCAGCAGCAGCCCAACTGACTGACTGACTGACTGTCCCACACACACACACACACACACACACACACACACACACACACACACACACACACACACACACACACACACACACACACACACACACACTAACGCACACACACAGCTTCACTGTTGATCCCCTCCGGTATTTTACTGTCCACACCCCCTTCATGCATGCACAGCCCTTTTCTGTCTCTCACAGCTCCCCACTCACATATCTGTTTCTGGTTAAATTCCTACTTTCCGCAGCCTCAAAATAAATATTGTGGCTCTAATGTGATTGTAGAAAACACAGCGTACTAACAGTGTTAGGATGTCTGAGCCAGAGTGCATGGATAAACACTACGCTATGGCAGAATGTAAGATTTTGCTCACGGCTCTAAATTAAATTGATCTAAATGATCTCTGTATTGAGGAGCACTCTTTGAGTCGTGTGGGGAAATAATAAAATTAGCCCTTCGTTGCTGAGCATGGTTGCAGGGTTTCATCTCCATAACTCTGAATGGTTGCAGGGTTTCATCTCCATAACTCTGAATGGTTGCAGGGTTTCATCTCCATAATTCTATGTACTTAAAGTTTTACTTTCCTTTTTTTTTCCGCTGCACTCTGAAACTATAATAATTGTCCATAAATTACAATCAGATGTGACCTCATAGCTGATGTCTCCTCACTTGTCTCTGAGGAGATGTTCAGGAGCGTGGGCAGTTATATCCTGTGAGATCCCCCCCCATGTTAGTCGGAGCGGAGAACAAGAACCAAAGAATTTCAAGTCCTGCCTCTGCAGCAGACACAGCGTTAAAGCCCCCCCGCTGACGACAGTCCACCAGACTGTCCACACATGCTCACAGAACGCAGGTCCCTGCGACTGGTCTGGAATCTGCTGCTTTGTTCTTTTAAATGCCTTCAGATGGCCGTGTGCAGCCTCCAGCAGTATGAAGTCCTGGCTCTGTGATTGGCCGGGTGACGACAGGTTCTGTTGACCTGGTGAGAGCCTCGTACTGTGTGTGATGATGACACATCAGATCAGTGGATTATAAAGACATCTGAATGAGATAAAACATGACCTCTACCCCCTTTCTGAGGACGACTATAGGAGTCAAGTATTGAATTGAGTTTTCATGCAGACCAACTGCAGGAAATACATCATTACAATACACTCCCTGATTTGTTACAGATCCCGGTCCTGTCCCTAAATCCCCCAAGTTCCCTCCCAGGTCATCGGACCACAAGATGAGCTTTAAAACAGCAACACAGAGCTCCGAGGGGAGACGGGTCATTCAGGGACAATACTGAGAACTAGAACTAAACCAGGGAGACTCTCTGTATTAATGCTCTGCTGATGGTTTAGGGCTCGGTACTGCTGATGGTTTAGGGTTCGGTACTGCTGATGGTTTAGGGTTCGGTACTGCTGATGGTTTAGGGTTCGGTACTGCTGATGGTTTAGGGCCCGGTACTGCTGATGGTTTAGGGCCCGGTACTGCTGATGGTTTAGGGCCCGGTACTGCTGATGGTTTAGGGCATGGTACTGCTGATGGTTTAGGGTCCGGTACTGCTGATGCTTTAGGGCCCGGTACTGCTGATGGTTTAGGGCATGGTACTGCTGATGGTTTAGGGCATGGTACTGCTGATGGTTTAGGGTCCGGTACTGCTGATGCTTTAGGGCCCGGTACTGCTGATGGTTTAGGGCATGGTACTGCTGATGGTTTAGGGCATGGTACTGCTGATGGTTTAGGGTCCGGTACTGCTGATGGTTTAGGGTCCGGTACTGCTGATGGTTTAGGGCTCGGTACTGCTGATGGTTTAGGGCATGGTACTGCTGATGGTTTAGGGTCCGGTACTGCTGATGGTTTAGGGTCCGGTACTGCTGATGGTTTAGGGTCCGGTACTGCTGATGGTTTAGGGCTCGGTACTGCTGATGGTTTAGGGCCCGGTACTGCTGATGGTTTAGGGCACGGTACTGCTGATGGTTTAGGGCCCGGTACTGCTGATGGTTTAGGGCCCGGTACTGGATGGACACTTCACTAATTTGGGATATTAGCTTATTTGCTTTTTCTTAGAGTTACACGATACAGTATCTACACAGGATGCAGGATCTACAGTAGGTAGACAGGTAGATAGACAGGTAGATAGACAGGTAGGTAGACAGGTAGATAGACAGGTAGGTAGACAGGTAGATAGACAGGTAGGTAGACAGGTAGATAGACAGGTAGATAGGCCATCCAATCATGACATTCGGGCCGAATGAAATGATCGTTGTCAGAACATTTGATTTATTGATGGCTGTCGGGATGTAATGAGAATTTCAACAAATATTTTTGAAGAAGAAGATCAACTCCAGCTTTAAGTGCAAGATAAACAACATTATTGTGTTGTTCACTGAATAATATTTTATCTTGAGTACAAATACAGAAAACTTCTAAAGAGCTTTTATATGTCACTGTGAGTGTTGTGATTACAGCTTGTTGTGCTCATCACAAACAGAAAAAATATAATTAATGCAGCTTTAACAGGTCAATTCATCCAAATTACAAAAAAATACAAACTTTCTATCAAAGAAAGAGTCCCTCTTAAAGCTGTTGGTGGATTATCTGAGTCCCACAAACTAAATTCCATTGACCTCCAGTTGTTTGTGTAGAAAGCAGAAGTCTTCTAACACCTGCAGTAAAACATCTGGTATGATCCACACAGACCTCAGGCTGAGCTTTATCCTCTCAGATAGTGATGACCCTTTACAGCACTGTAACCGAGTGTAACTGCTTTACAGCCGTGTAATAAAACCTCAGAGAGTTCGGGGCTGCTGTTAGGAGACGTATCAGGATCATTACACCCCCGTCAACACAACTGCTTTAAATCACAGCACGCTGGAGACAAAGCTGTCTCTGTGATCGTGGACATATTCATGTGACCTTTACGTCACCACCAGACGTGAGTGGGTGACTGAAGAGAGGCGGTCAGCTGGGCTGCATGTCCACCTGCAGATGGTCCAGAACATGCACATATAATGGCCTCATTGTGAGATATAGGGAGAAGCTGTAGTAAATGTGAAAACATGCCGGATCGTCTTTCACCCCTCCAATCAGAGACAAAGGTGCTCTTTATTGTTCCTCTGACAAACCTCTGGAGGAAACATCAGGAAGAAGCACCACCTCAACTTTGAGATCACTGTCTCCCAACGTCTCCTGCTCACTCTCAGCATCTTCTCATCTCAGGGATCAGACAAAACACGTTATCTACAACATGCACCAGAGACACATAGAAGCTCTCAGACTGGCCTGATTCTATCTGACTGAAGACACAGTAAGATTCACAGAGTAAACCTCCCTCCGTACAGAGGCAGACTAAACACCAGAGTAAATAGTGTACTGAAACCAGTTTAACGCTGTTCTCCTCTGAGCTACGAGGCCTTTCAGATGGTGTTTTAAATGGTTGGTTAAATCTCTGGTGGCAGACGGTCGTTGCTGTGATTTTCCGCTGCACACACCAAAAATGACTTGTTTATAATCTGTGGCCATTACTGCGATGGGTGGGGGGGGAAACTCCACCAGTTTCACACAAAGTTCAGTCCTCGTGAGGACAGCCAGTTCAAACAGTCGTACATGGAGGAGCTCTCCCAAGTTAATGTCAGGGAGGGAATAATTAAAGGGTAACTTTGGTATTCTTCAACCTTGACCCTGTTCTCCCATGTTTCTGTGTCTCAGTGACTAATGGAGACAACACTGTCTGAAACTGGTCCAGTTCTGAGGGAGAACGCTGCAGTCGGCAGCCACCAAACAGGCTGTAATGTAATCGCTCGGGGCAACTCCTCACCGTCAGCTTACGTCCACTATAAGCTTGTTGTCACCACTGACGGGCTCAGACTGTTCGTATTAGTGTCTGACAACATCATGGAAAGGACCCTACAGAGAAATAAAACCTTTTTCTTACCTTTCTCTTGTTTTTGTGTCATGTGACTTGTTGCTGAAGACAACGGTGGAAAGGTGAGTGAGAGTTGGAGAGAGGAGTGTCGGTGAATATTTAGATGATTTCCACAATGTAGGCGAGACGTGAGATTTCATAACGAGACTTCTCCAAGCAAAGACTTGGTCGTACACAATAACAAACAGAAAGAAAAAGGTTTTATTTCTCTGTAGGGTTCTTTCCATAATGTTGTCAGACACTTATAATAACAGTCTGAGCCTGTCAGTGGTGAAAACAAGCTTTTAGTGGACGTAAAATGACGGTGAGGAGCCGTTTAGAGGCTGGCGGCTGCAGCGTTCTCCCTCAGTACTGGACCAGTTTCAAAAAGTGTTACCCATTAGTCACTTAGACACAGAAACATGGTTGAAAAATACCAATGTTATCCTTTATGGACACTATTGAGCTGGAAATGTCAGATCCAGTGTTTTTGAACTTGACCCTGTAGGGTGTTAAGGTAGATAGATAGATAGACAGACAGACAGACAGACAGACAGACAGACAGACAGACAGACAGATAGATAGATAGATACATAGATACATAGATAGATAGATAGATAGATAGATAGATAGATAGATAGATAGATAGATAGATAGATGATAGATAGATAGATAGATAGATAGATAGATAGATAGATTGATAGATAGATAGATAGATAGATAGATGATAGATAGATAGATAGATAGATAGATAGATAGATAGATAGATAGATAGATAGATAGATAGATAGATAGATAGATAGATAGATGATAGATAGATAGATAGATAGATAGATAGATAGATAGATAGATAGATAGATAGATAGATAGATAGATAGATAGATAGATAGATACTTTATTGATCCCGAAGGAAATTTAGGAAACTAGGAAATTAGGATATTTAGGTCCAGGTATCTGCAGTACTACATTGCTAAAGAACTTCATTAACAGGCAGCTGACCTCTCAATCACTAAACTAGAAGTGGAATTAAAAAAAACACACTAAACATGTCCATGTTAGAAAAAAGAAACCACACGTCTGAAGAGGATGTTCAGAGTCTTAACTACTGTAAAAGCAGAAAGAAGAGCGGCTGCTGGCTGCAGCTCCACCCAGCTGTAACCCCATCAGAGGGAAGAAGCAGGAGATGGTTATCAGTCTGGGTGTAGGAGGTATGTTTTAACCATCTCCTGACAGGCATGGAGCTGTGAAGTGACTGCTCCAATCACGGAGCAGAGCCCAGCAGCTCTGTTGAAAGGCAGGAATGCATCACAGCGATGTACTGAGAGCTACAGCTGAGACTCCTGCATGTCTCTGTAGGAAGCTGAGCTCGGTTGTCAATCCAGCCACATATTGTAATTACTGATTAGTTATTCTTTTCTGCTTAAGTGTTAAAAACACCCTAGAAAACTTGCGATATCACTATATGTGTTACTTTTCCACTGAGCTGCTTTTTCCAATACATCCTCAGAACATAACTAGAAGTGCTCCTGATGATTTTCACTGATTACTCTTGAAAACTAGCTGCAGGTTGAGAAAGATTTCATCACGGTACCCGTATTGGATGTGACGTACGTAAACTGCACAGCTTATTGAAAATGTTCACATCTCTGAAATTAGAAGCTGCAGATGGAAGACACATACCAGTCCTGGTAGATGACTATCAACCAGAAGGGAAGGACTTCTTTATGCATTCAGTCTAACTAACAAAGAGTCCTACTACACAGTACTGTGAAGCCTGATATCTCTTCTTCCTCTGTGCCATAGAGCTCTATTGTTGTCCACAAACTATTAAAAACACATCAGTATTTTAACAATCCCACATCCACTGTCCTGCTGCCACATGTGGATTAATCCGCTGCTGGAAATAGTCCCCAACAAATGCACTATTGTCTATCCTCCTGTTCGACACTGCGCCGTTGAATGCATATACTGAACATGTAGGGAGACACTGTGTAGAACCAGGAAACATTCTGTACAACTGATCCCAAATAGGCAGCCGGTCGACCAGTTCTCAACAGCCGAGCCCGAGACGACCAAGACAAGTCCGAGTCAAACGAGGCACGAGACCAAGACAAGTGCAAGACTTGAGACCAAACTACTACTACAGCCGGGTAATACCCACACTACAAGCATACTGTACTATGATGATGTATTATACTACAGTATATGTGTACACAGACTGAAGGCTCTGACCTGCAGCTCCTTGCTCTTCCTCTGCAGTTCCATGTTGAGGGTTTCTTCTGCTTCCAGCTTGGAGCTGGTGCTGCTGATCTCCAGGTCCTTCCTGCAGAGACAAACACATACAGTAATAAACTCTGCATTCATTTAACTAATACAGTCAGTTGAAAAGTGGAATTAGTTTTGAACCAATAAATTCAAACTCTAAATTTTTCGGGTCTCCACAATTGCCCAAAGCAGGACATTACATTGTAACATTCTGTACAACTGATCCCAAATCAGCAGCCACTCCACCAGTTCTCAACAGCCGAGCCCGAGACAACCAAGACAAGTCCGAGTCCAACGAGCACGAGTCCAAGACAAGTGCAAGACTTGAGACCAGACTACTACTACTACAGCCTGGTAATACCCACACTAGATGCATACTGTACTATGATGATGTACTATACTACAGTATATGTGTACACAGACTGAAGGCTCTGACCTGCAGCTCCTTGCTCTTCCTCTGCAGTTCCATGTTGAGGGTTTCTTCTGCTTCTAGCTTGGAGCTGGTGCTGCTGATCTCCAGGTCCTTCCTGCAGAGACAAACACCCAATAAGCTCTGCATTCATTTAACTAATACAGTCAGTTCAAAAGTGGAATGTTTTCAGTCTCTTCAAAGACACTTTCAACCAGCCCAAATATTTCATCCAGATAAAAAAACAAACTCATTTTTACTGAATACAGATTTACAGTTTTTCTTTGGCTAAATTCTTGAATGAAAATTGTGTTTTTCAAAACAATAACTTCAAATCTCCGAACAATTAGTTTGTTTTACACGACAGATTAGAATTTCTCATTCATTCAAGCAAACTGCACGTGTTTTAGCATGTGAACAAAAGAGTCAGTAAAATAACCACCTGCACATGTCTTATTGATCAGAACTGATGAGTTGATTCTCAGTGAAACTGCCGTCGTCTTCACAACTTCCAAATATTCTTTCATCATTTGAGCCGTCACATGCTGAATGATCTATTCAATTATCAAAATCTGTCAGACGTGCACGTATATTCCATAAATATCTATGATGAGGAGGAACGATTAGTTGTTTTTTTACTGAACTACAGCAGGTTTGTTGTTCTGGGTGAGTTTCTACCTTTATAGCAGACATGTAGAGTCGTGATAATTACACTTAAAGTTTAGAGAAAGTCAAGACTGTTTAGAAAAATTAACAAGAGCGACTGTAAGATGGATTTCTACTGGAGGATAGACGGTAAATACTCGCTGTGATAAAGATAATTACAGGAAGCTGAAGGTTTGCAGTTTAATGTGTTTGCTGGATGTGTGATAGTGTAAAGGAGAGTCTCTCCTCAACACGTCTAATATCATCCTCACTCTCAAAAACCTCCATCGACTTTACAAACTTGTCGGAGAAAACACATGCAATCACATCTATGTGATAAAGGTCTGCAGGGAGCTTTCATTCTGAAGATTTATGGGTTCATCGTACGTGTTATTACCTGAATGAACTGTTTATGCTTTGGCAGCACGCTTTTTGATCCAAACATAATGTGAATAAATATGATTTGAGTTTGGAGTCGAACTGAGTGACAGATTTCAGACTGTTTGGAAACCACAGCACCTGGTAACAAGGTGAGTCACTCCCTTTATTAACGCTCACAGAGAGAGAGGGGGGGGGGGGGGGGGGGGTCATAGAGATCATGATGCCAAAGAGAACAAGTTTTAACTTCATGGTGGAGGTAGCACTGTTCAGTAATCAGTGTGTGTGTGTGTGTGTGTGTGTGTGTGTGTGTGTGTGTGAGGTAAAGTACAGTGAAAGATTTCATTTGCTCTCATGTTACTGAGGGCGGATAGCAACATGTTGGGATGTTATTGAAAGCCGTACACCTCACTCAAAGTGGAGGTACCTGGATTGTGGAGCAGCTATATCCCATATTATTACACGGCTGTGTTGAATACTCGATTCTGATTGGTCAATCACGGCGTTCTGCGGTCTGTTATTTCTGTATAGCAGACCGTTGCTATGTAGAACAGACCGTTGCTAAGTATAACAGACCGTTGCTATGTATAACAGACCGTTGCTATGTAGAACAGACCGTTGCTAAGTATAACAGACCGTTGCTATGTATAACAGACCGTTGCTATGTAGAACTGACCGTTGCTAAGTATAACAGACCGTTGCTATGTAGAACAGACCGTTGCTATGTAGAACAGACCGTTGCTATGTATAACAGACCGTTGCTATGTATAACAGACCGTTGCTATGTATAACAGACCGTTGCTATGGGCGCAGCTCTGATGTCGGACTCTGGCGGACCGTTTTTGCGTCAAAATATTGATTTCTTCAGTAAGTAGCCGTGTAATAAGCGGGATAATGTACAGCTAGCGGGTCATTGTTGTGAAAGAATCCCCTTCAGGGCGATGCTGCATCGCCCTGAAGGGGATTCTTTCACTACAATGACCCGCTAGCTGTACATTATCCCTTACTTATAGCCCCCCCAGTCCAGCCCGTCTCCCCAGGACAGGAGCTCTATCAGTTCGTCTCTGTCCTGATGTTAATACGTACGATCAGAGCAGATGTAGATGAGACTTGTTGTCACATGTATGAGTTCTACGAGAGAAAATCCCATAAAAATCATCTGACTGAGCTCTTTTCTTTTCTTGTAGGCTAATATAAATGTTTATGAGGTGACTTTAAAGCCTACAGTAGATCATAGTTGGCATAAATGTAGAGAGAATGTGTACATTCATGATGGTGTTTCCCTTTATGATCACTGACGGGTTACTCTTCTACTCTTTTACTACTTCAGGACTGATTACAGGTTATAGAGAATTCCACAGAATAATGATGATCTGAAGTTAAAGAAAGACCTCCTGTAATACGACTCAGTAAACTGTACACAGCTCACGTTTACTAAACTAATGTGTCATTTACAGTTTGTATCGTTCACGTGAGCCGATAGCAGAATTTAGTTCAGCTTCAGGCTCTGATAGTTATTTAGCTGGTTGTCTTCTTCTTTTCTTTTGCTGCCCCATCTTGTGATATAACCTAATAACAACTCTTGAGTTTTATCACACATACTGTAAAATCTATAATGCTGGTGTGTGCGTGTCTTTGACCTTTTGATGAGGTCTTCCAGCCCGCTCCTGTTCCTCTCCTTCCCTCCCAGACTCTCCGGTGGAGATCTGGTGTTCCTGCTGCTCTTCTCCAGCTCGCCACGCTGACGGCGCTCCTGATCCAGCTGATCCTCCAACTGAATACAGACAATGGAAGAGGAAGCACAAGACACTAAATATAATCATAATGCAATACAGCTGCAAAAGGTAGAGCTGAAAGCAGAGTTCAACTGCAGTATAGAGGGTTTTAGCCATTATAACTGCCAATGACTTATTACATTTGATGAGTATTTTAACTGAATAAACTGAGACTGAGCTGAACTAACTATTTTTATACATTAAATTACATGTATTCAATGATATCCCAAGGCCTCTTGGCTAACTGGGTTACAATTAAGTCGAAAAACCTCAAGTTTCCATTCCTCATATTATATCTAATAGTTGGTTTATGAACACTAATATTACAGTGTTTTAATGTGAGTATGTGCTCTGTTGGATTCAAAGGTTAGACCAATATACTGGTCTTATTGACCTTTAATATAGTCCAGTCAGTATAATCTACCTCTGATCTGAAGTTTAATCAATTACTCAATTATATTAGAAGTCTTACTGTGTAAGAACCTGTATTATTACTGTGTTTGTTTCTATAGTTAGTGACCAGCATTTAGCAACAAGAGACGGATATTTTTCTCAGAAGTTGGAGAAAGAACATGGATGCTAATGTTGCTCCATGTCTGGTGGGGGTGTAAATAAATAAATAAATAAATAAAACACGTTATATCCATATCAGCTTAGAGGTGATACGATGTCAGAGCCCCAATTATGGCCAAAGAATCTGTTAATGCAGGTTTCAGTGAAATTAAAGTGTGACTATGTAACTTTGAAAGAATATATAACTGCACAATAAAAGCACAATCCAGCTACACTCTTCCTTGGTCTGAGCAGTAGCATACGGTGGCTAACGTTAGCAATCTTTACATAGATATTGTAACTTGCATTACTAAACTCTTGCTGACTTTATGACCTCTCTACTTGTGCTACTGTTACACTATGTGTTAGCATGTCAAAGACACATTTCAAAGGTATTATCACACAGTAAACTAGAGCTGTACCTGAATCACAATCTTTTGATTTGGCTGTTCAATATCCAAGATTCAAAATCCACCTGTGACTCCTCACAGCGGGTCACTCGGAGCCTCACCTCTCACATTATACACACAGTAGGCACTGATCAATCCAACATACTGATTAGTGCAGCAAAAAATAAAAAAATAAATATAGTATATAGTATGAGCAGTACAGTGAATATACATGAGCTTACATCTTCAGCGAGCATCTGCAGCTTGGTTTTCTCTTTGGTCAGCAGGTTCACCTTCTCCTCTTCGCTCTGCAGGTCTTCGATCGCCCCCTTTAGGGATGAAACACATGTTTGAGTCTGGGCTGCACATGTGTCCCTTAATCATTGATCCACCACAGCAGCATCGCCTCACATCCATCTGTCTAACACATTGATGCTCTCAGAATGATGGGAGTTATTTGGTTGTACAGAAGATGTCAGAAGTGATCCCCAGTTTGATCTGATGGATCAGAGGTTTCTCTCTCTGCAGTGGAACACTAAACTCACTGATGCAGCTCTGATAATAAGTCCATTCATCTTCACAAGCTTCTCTTAGTATTCCAGACTACATCTATAACCTGACACATGTTCAACCAATAGGAAGATAATGAGATTACGTAATAATGCAGACTGCTACTGTTGGTCCAAGCATCTGGGAGAACTTAGAGAACCGGGCCTCTATGAGTGTGATGAGCTTGTTGAGGGTTAAGATTTCTTTAGGTTTCAGAGCAGCTGTTCTACTGTTCAAAGTGGAGAGAGCTGTGTGTCTGATGGGGAGCACATTGATCATGAGTGCTACATTTGGCAGATCCACGGGCCATATGGTTCTGTTCTCCTCAACCGGTGTTTCATTCTCAGTCCAGCAGCACGTGAGGTATCCTTCTATACGAAGCTATCGATAAGACTAATAAACCATCACTAATAAAGCCAAACAGCTTCACATGCTGTCTAAGTTTAGGTGTACTTTACATAGTTTAGAGTTTCAGCGTAACATAAATCTGAATTATAGCTGACATTGTGGTTTAATGTAATAGATTGTCAAAGTTTATTCTAGACTTTGGGGAAAGAAAAACTACTTAAAGGCTCAGAACTTTCAACCACATCTTCATCAGCGAATACAGTTTGTTCTGTTGTCATGGAGATCTGATGCAAGTTATGAGGTTAGTTGCTCATATTAGAGGTTATTTTACTGATCATGGAGAACACTACTGAGCCCAGGTCTGAGGGCAAAATGGGGCCAAAATTCAGGCCTTAATTCACAATTTTAAATGATTCTTTCCCACAAATGCAGCAAGACTCAAACTTGATTGAACATCTACTTGCATATATTACGGTATACGTGTGCAAGTAGATATGATTAAGATTGGCAGGGTCACGACAGTCCCTTAAACTGGGTTTAGATTGGATGAGCATGGACTGGAACTATTCAAGTCAAAGCAAATGTAGTAAACTATCATTTATGTAACTGTTTGACTGAAAATAACCTTTTTTTGTGCTGTGATATCTCAGTTTCCATGTTACACATTGTGTTAAAATAGGAGTTTGAATTAATGGAATTAAAGATCCTGTAATCTCTGGAGTTTCTGATTACTAGTTCTTGCACATGTGCATGAATGTGCAAGAAAAATGCATGGTTAAAATATTTTAGAAATTCTGCTTTGCAGATGTTTCAAGAGGACATTCAACGAATTTGTCAGCCCTAAAGGACACAAACAATGTGTGGAGAGAAACACTGAACGTAGACATAACTTTGGTTGTTTATAAGGAAACTACACAGGAGACTTCTCATCTCATACAGCAGCCATAACTCAGTCTGTGGAGACAGTTCATGTGTTCTGTGATGCTAGAGGAGATCTGTAATAACCCTCCTGGCAGCTTTAGGATTAATGAACTGATCATAAACCCACCGTCCCCAGTTCCAGTCCAGCGAGGGACATTTTGTTGCATGTGGCTCCTCATCTTCACTAGAGAATAAAAGTCAGGATATCTCGGCCTCTGTCTCTCTAAAGTCCTCCAACTTTATAGATGTGCAATACTAAATTGCTGCAATGGCCCTTTAATACCGTATCACTGCATACTGTACAGCAACATCCTGCCGTGAACCTTCACACCGCTCACCTGGCTGAGCTCCACCAGATGGTCTTTCTCCTTCTGGAGCTTCTGCACAGCCTCGTCCTTCTGAAACAGCTGCTCCAACAGCCGCCGGACTTCACTGTCTGATAACTGAGAGAGAGAGAGAGAGAGAGAGAGACATAGAGAGAGGGAGAGAGTAAGAGAGAGAGAGAGGGAGAGAGAGAGAGAGAGAGAGAGAGAGAGAGAGAGGGAGAGAGAGAGAGAGAGAGAGAGACAGAGAGAGAGAGAGAGAGAGAGAGAGAGAGAGAGAGAGAGAGACAGAGAGAGAGAGAGAGAGAGAGAGAGAGAGACAGAGAGAGAGAGAGAGACAGAGAGAGAGAGAGAGAGAGAGAGAGAGAGAGAGAGAGAGGGAGAGAGAGAGAGAGAGAGAGAGAGAGAGAGAGAGAGAGAGAGAGAGAGAGAGAGAGAGAGAGACAGAGAGAGAGAGAGAGAGAGAGAGAGAGAGAGAGAGAGAGAATGTCATCAACAAATCAACATTAGATAATACCTATTGTGAATCACCAAACCAAGACGTATCAAGGTAACATTTCTCTGCATATATAACATTTTGTTCTGCTAAAAAGCATCTTTCTGTGGTTCTGAATGTTTTCCTCGTGGGCCGGCAGCCATGATACTGTAGCTCGTGAATTCAACGGTTTCCATCTGCAGGCTCTGACTTTGTTTCATCTCCTTACATGACACAAACAGACGTCATCATTTAGCCTCTTTCTTATGGACATCAAAGCTTTATTTGTATGTGAAATCCTGGCTCCTTGACTGTATTGTGGACATGTGGAGCTAATGAGAGAAGTGTGATAGTTTAAAATCAGTTAGAGCTCTGGACTGCTAACGTGGTCCAGCAGACTGGGGGGGGGGGATATATTGTGGTATCAATTTGTTCAAAAAGGGCAACAAATATCTGTTTTATAAAACATTTCAGAACGGACGGATGTTCTGCTGCTTTGGATCAAACACATCATATCCAGTCATAATGACTGTTATGACAGCATACCATAAATATTAGACACGGTCACGTCATTGTTTTTCAAAGCTCCGTGTCAACTCATCACACAGGTCGAGTCTTGTTGCATCCGCTGTGAAGGAAAGGATCCTCTCACATCGCCACGTGGGAGAGCAATTAGCCAAGAAAACCTTCATAAAGTCAGAGGATCAAGTTCTTAAAGGTGCTCCGTACAGAACTCCTCCATAAAGAACTCCTCCGTACAGAACTCCTCCATAAGGAACTCCTCCGTACAGAACTCCTCCATAAGGAACTCCTCCGTACAGAAATCCTCCATAAGGAGCTCCTCCATAAGGAACTCCTCCATAAGGAACTCCTCCATAAGGAACTCCTCCATAAGGAACTCCTCCATAAAGAACTCCTCCATAAGGAGCTCCTCCATAAGGAACTCCTCCATAAGGAACTCCTCCATAAAGAACTCCTCCATAAGGAGCTCCTCCATAAGGAACTCCTCCATAAAGAACTCCTCCATAAGGAACTCCTCCATAAAGAACTCCTCCATAAGGAGCTCCTCCATAAGGAACTCCTCCATAAGGAACTCCTCCATAAAGAACTCCTCCATAAGGAGCTCCTCCATAAGGAGCTCCTCCATAAAGAACTCCTCCATAAGGAACTCCTCCATAAAGAACTCCTCCATAAGGAGCTCCTCCATAAGGAACTCCTCCATAAGGAACTCCTCCATAAGGAACTCCTCCATAAGGAACTCCTCCATAAGGAACTCCTCCACACGGCTCTCAACATGGAGACAGATGAACCGGAGGCGAGCAGCTAACAGAGCTAACAGCAGCAAAAGTCTCCACTGCATCATTTAGTTTAGCAGTGAGGTCGTCAGCTGTGTTGTTGACGTCATTTAGAGACTGTGCAGTATTAATCGGGAGGCTGGAGTATCATAGAACCAATCACAAGCCCAGCACCTAGCCACCTAGCTGCTACGTTAGCACCACGATAGCTGTTTGGTTAGAAAGACGTAACAACTAATGCCGATCTTTTCAAGCGATTTCAGTGTTGCAGACATATTCCCAATGTTGGAAAATCCCGAGACTTTTTCTAGAGTTACGGCACGCTCCCGTGATCTCGTTTAGTGTAAGGTGGTCATAAAAATCAATCCAAGCTGTCTTAAGTCAGTCTTTTTCTCGTCTTGACGATAAAATCGAACAAGTTTAATATTATCGTAAGTTCAATGATGCGAACATTGTCAACAACCAATAGGAGCGCTCTCTCCAGCACCAAACAGGAAGCAGCTAACGAGGTAGAAATTAAACATGGAGGAGCTGGTGGAGTTGTGGAGAGAACAGGATCGTCTCTTTGACGTGTCCTCCCAGTTCTATCACAATAAAGGAAAAAAAGTGGACAGAAATTGCTCAAGCTCACAATATCCCCGCTGAGTATGCTATATGCTTTAGCTAGCTAGCTAACCACGGTCCCAAATGGGGCTACTTGCAAGTCAACGTTTGCTAATTGAAGGTTATCTTCTAACCTACGAGTACATAGAGTGGAAACAGGGGGAACAGCTAGCTTCTCTGTCCGAAGGTAACACAATCCTCCTACAAAATGTCAGACTTGTCCTTTTTTGGAGCAACTCTTCTTTTATGCAGTTAAAATATCAAGCTCAAGATCACCCTGCAACTTTATTTTGTGGTTTTTAAGTAAGGGATAATGTACAGCTAGCGGGTCATTGTAGTGAAAGAATCCCCTTCAGGGCGATGCTGCATCGCCCTGAAGGGGATTCTTTCACTACAATGACCCGCTAGCTGTACATTATCCCGCTTATTACACGGCTACTTACTGAAGAAATCAATATTTTGATGCAAAAACGGTCCGCCAGAGTCCGACATCAGAGCTGCGCCCATAGCAACGGTCTGTTATACATAGCAACGGTCTGTTATACATAGCAACGGTCTGTTCTACATAGCAACGGTCTGCTATACAGAAATAACAGACCGCAGAACGTCGTGATTGACCAATCAGAATCGAGTATTCAACACAGCCCTGTAATAATTTACTTTATAACTCTCTCAGTGCCATCGAACCATCAGCCAGGAGGAGTTTCTCCCGTGGTGAAGATCACATGATGCTCTACCTGTTTGTCATGCTCGGCCACAGTCAGGGTGTTCTCAAGGTCATCCAGGTCTGTCCTGAGGTCGCCACACTCGGCCTCCAGCCGGTCCCTGTGGAGGGCCAGCCGGGCCGAGCAGACCTCCTCCTCCTCCAGCCGGTCCGACAGGCCCGACAGCTGCCGCTCCAGCTCCCGCCGGGCCTTCTCCAGCTGGACACAGCGCTGCTCGGACGCCAGCGCACTCTCCTGCTCCTGCAGGTGAAGAGACACACAGAGAATTAGATCTACAGCTGTTGTGTTACATACAGTAATTCATCTTTAAACCAGTCTGCTGTAAAAAGGTCAGTTGATGTTTAGCTCCACCGGGAGGCTACAGTTAGTTCTGCTTCTGAGAAATATACAGTATAGACCTACATATATGTATAAACCAGCAAGAGTTACCCACAGCTGCTAATCTGTGCTCCAGTGTGGTGCTATAGCTATCCCAATCCAGTTCTTCAGGTTCCGGTTCTGGTCCAGGATCTGCATGGTTTCCATTGGCTTCCTCAGAGTCATCAGAGAGGGAGTGGCGACGCCTCGCAGACATCATCATTCCTCCGGTCTATACACTCCGCTGCTTTGCAGACTTCACCTGTTTGTAACGCCTGTTCCTGTTCTGACGGTGTTTCCACACTACTCACTTCCCCGTCTCTTCCTTTGCTCGGCACACAGCTGTTCTGCTGGTTCCAGGTGGGTTTCAGCAGGAGGAGGAACAGTAAATTATCTCACTGATGCTCCAGTCAGCTCTCTCCCAGCAGATCCTTTCATCAGCAGCTCTACTCACCTTTTTTTTTCTCCTTCCTCACGCTACTTAATCTGTTAATCCTTTTTCTCTCAGTCCTCTCTACGAGCCTCTTTTTCCTCTTCTCTCTTTTTCCTCTTCTTCTCTTCTCTCAATCAACCATTCATTACGTTCCAATTCAGGGTGCGCTGATATCCAAAGAGTCCTCCGTACATACTTCCAGCCTTCCTCCTGCTACTAGTAACCCTCTACAGGTAGTCTCTGCTCTCAGGTAGTCTCTGTTTTAACATGACGACCACCTCTTCTTTCCTCACTGTCTCCTCCCACAGAAACAGGTGGTTCTTTCCTCTTTCAGGGGATCCAAAGTGTCCCACAGGGATAGAGGCTGGTGTAGGATGTCAGGTCAGGAGAAAAGCCTTTAAATCTGTGCAGTTCTGCCACAGAAACGCAGCCTTCAGCTACATACTATCTAACAAAGCCACAGGACAGAGAGACAAGAAAACAAGGGCAGTATTCCAGAGTCAGAAATGCCTTTTCTCCTCTCGGTCTACGTTATAATTGACATAAATGTTTTGTTCGCCCACACGGTCCCCAACAAAGCCACGGCATTCATCTCA